>CM040185.1:93963622-94001122 GCA_022606455.1 Callitettix versicolor
CAGAACAGCCAAAACAATAACTAAGGACAAGAAGCAACGGTTCCAAGGCAAAGTCAAATCCAAGAGAATGATCCAAATCTCAAGATCACAACGAATGAAGCAATACTGGGCTACGAGGAAGGCATAGAACATTAAAAAATGATTGATTTAGTGTACCCCGAAGTTGGGTGAAACAAATAAAGAGAATAAAATAGATAACATTTTCCCCCGTCTTGCAGTTTGCAGTGTTCCTAGCGGCAAATAGTCGAATTACTTGGACCTCATTCTCTGATATCGAGCACGCTTTTATAATTATGACTGTTCTAGTTCTTTTATACTTAAAAGTTAAATCAGTCTATTTGACTTTTTCATGCACTTTTCCATGTAGGCCTATTTTTTTATTTTTATGTATGTTAATTTTTATATCTGTTAGTTCTCTTACGAAACATGTTAGTGCTCTCAGCTAGTGGCATCTAGCGGCAGAGTGTTCAACTACAGTTAAATAGATAATAGTACTGTCTACTTTCTCAAACATTCCCCCTCGTCTAGCAGTTTGCAGCGTTCGTAACGGCAAATAGTCTAATTACTTGGACTTCAGCAGCTGATATCGAGCACGCTTTTTATAATGTACTTATAGTTCGTTTATAATTAAAGGTTAAATTAAACAATCCGTTTGACTTTTTCATGCAATTTGTCGTGTACAACCGGTTTATTTTTATATCAAGATTAGTTTTTATTAAAAAAACAACGCATTTTGAAATGAGTTTTTGGTAAAAAAAAATAAGGAAATCGGCTTTAACGATTCTATTAAAATGTTATACAAACGAAATCTAAAAATAATAAAACAAAACATAGGTTTGTGTGTGTGGAGCTTATTTATATCTCAAAAAACCCTTTACCTTCTAAGCCAGTTGTTTTCGCGTTATTGTTGAACTTAATTTTTTTTTATTTTAAGGCGAAAAGCACATTGAGGCTATTATCGCCTCCCTAAATGTAAGCGTGAGTGTAACGTGTTAAAGTCGTAAGTGTAAGTGTGTGTTAGACTCGGGTACCGTGAGGGAGGTCTACATCCTCTCAATAGGTGCAGCTAGTCTGCACCCCCTGCGGGGACTTGAAATTATTATTTCAATGCAAAACTCGTAGTCAAAAAGCAGAATTTTTTCTATACGTAATGGTTGTCCGTTTGTGTGTTATCGGTTTGAATAGATCATAAGATACTAAGATTAAATGCATAGATTTTTGTTAAAATTCGATCTGGTTGCCCGGATGTCAGGACAGTTCATTAAGCCAAAGAAAACGGAATCACTCAAAATCGTCGCTAACAGTTTTGATGAAAAGGTAGTCCTTAAGTTCCGAAAGGTAAAGTATGAGTCGGTATAGGAAAAAATTGACTTAATTTCTCAAAATCGATTCACCAGTTTCGTTTAAATTTAGAGATATATGATATATTTACAAGACTGGTACCACGAGTGGAAGAAATTTTACAGTTTTGGTGGTTTTTTTCAAAATTAAAAACCTAACATGTACCGGATGACCAAAACATAAGCGCACTAAAAAAACTGTATTTAAAAATTAGGAATTTTTCAATTATTTAGTTGCTATATTCGGAACCAATAATAATTTCACTAATGTGGATCACTAATTTCAGTCATATTAATATTTTTACAGTAAATTAATACCAGTTACATTTAAGAACTATAAATCAAACTTATGTATACAATTATTGTTATTTTTAATTCACTGTTTACTTGAACTTCAGTGTGACAATGATTCTCCTTCTATGTCTAAAATACACATGGCAGTACAAAGCCGTTGAGCAAATAGTATAATCACATTTCTGAAGGGGCAACAATTAGGCTCGGCAAAATGTAAAAATTTTAATTAAATAATAATGAATACTTATTTTATACCCGTCTGTTATTCCTGACGGACTCTTTCCGACGAAAGCGTAAGGGACGCATTCCTTAATCAACAAGCGCGTATTAACGGTAAGCTACTGACATTTTTTTCAGTAAAGTTAAAAAGTTCGCTTTTTACGACGATATTTTCTGCGAAATATTTAGTGTTTTTTTTTTGTGTGTGTTTAACGTCCGACTATTGTGCACACTTGGGCTAATGCAGACGATAGGATGATTTCTAGCGTATGAAAATGCCAAGCTCTGGCCGGTAATCGAACCCGGGTCCTCGGGATGAAAGCCTAGTACGCTATTAACTAGGCCACCGAGGCGAATCACTTTTGAGAGATATAGCACCTTTAGAAACTGTTAGGGGTAAGGGATCTACTCCTAATCGGGTCCTTCAAACAATTTCCTATCGGTAGTTTATCAAAAAAATTTACCTTTAATAAATTTTTTATGAGTCCCATCGTCTGCATTAGCCCAAGTGTGAACAATAGTCGGACGTTAAACACACAAAAAAACAATCTCAAAAGTGGATCAGTAAACATATTGCTTATTCTGAATTTACTTTATATTTGTTCGCGTGATAAAACATTAAAAATTAATAATTTCTGTTATTGAACCCAAAATAAAAATCATGTATAATGTTTTACTCCCCTTTTTATTTGAATTACTATTGTTCGAAACACACCAAATTAACATTGCTAGTTTTTAACCTGTAACTTATTTTCAGCCTTAATGAAATCAGCTGATCGTTACGAAATAATATAAACAAAATTAACATTGCCACTTTTCAATTAACAACATAATCTGAACCTTATCACCTATCAATGAAATCAGCTGATCGTTACGAAATAATATAAACGAAATTAACATTGCCACTTTTCAATTAACAACATAACCTGAACCTTATCACCTATCAATGAAATCAGCTGATCGTTACGAAATAATATAAACGACATTAACATTGCCACTTTTCAATTAACAACATAACCTGAACCTTATCACCTATCAATGAAATCAGCTGATCGTTACAAAATAATATAAACGAAATTAACATTGCCACTTTTTAATTAACAGCATAACCTGAACCTTACCACCTATCAATGAAATCAGCTGATCGTTACGAAATAATATAAACGAAATTAACATTACCACTTTTTATTAACAGCATAACCTGAACCTTACCACCTATCAATGAAATCAGCTGATCGTTACGAAATAATATAAACGAAATTAACATTGCCACTTTTTAATTAACAGCATAACCGGAACCTTACCACCTATCAATGAAATCAGCTGATCGTTACGAAATAATATAAACGAAATTAACATTGCCACTTTTTAATTAACAGCATAACCTGAACCTTACCACCTATCAATGAAATCAGCTGATCGTTACGAAATAATATAAACGAAATTAACATTGCCACTTTTAATTAACAGCATAACCTGAACCTTATCACCTATCAATGAAATCAGCTGATCGTTACGAGATAATATAAACGAAATTAACATTGCCACTTTTTAATTAACAGCATAACCTGAACCTTACCACCTATCAATGAAATCAGCTGATCGTTACGAAATAATATAAACGAAATTAACATTGCCACTTTTTAATTAACAGCATAACCTGAACCTTATCACTTATCAATGAAATCAGCTGATCGTTACGAAATAATATAAACGAAATTAACATTGCCACTTTTTAATTAACAGCATAACCTGAACCTTATCACCTTTCAATGAAATCAGCTGATCGTTACGAAATAATATAAACGAAATTAACATTGCCACTTTTTAATTAACAACATAACCTGAAACTTATCACCTATCAATGAAATTAGCTGATCGTTACGAAATAATTTAAACGAAATTAACATTGCCACTTTTTAATTAACAGCATAACCTGAACCTTATCACCTATCAATGAAATCAGCTGATCGTTACGAATTGCTATAAAACAGCTGATCTTTTAATATAACTACCAAAATTAAATAAACGATTCATTTCATATACTTAAATCGGTCAAACTTCTTAGAAGTTTGCATGTGTAGTGGTTATCACGCGCAAGGTCCCTGGTTCGATACCGGACGGAAACAGTAATTTTTAATTATAATTATTTTTATATGAGACTTGAGACGAGCAAATACACTGTTATATATCAATATAAGCGTGATCTTTGCGTCACCCGACCCGTAAAATCTAACATCACAACCAGCCCTAAAATATGATGCATGTATTGAAATTGCATCGCTAATTTAGTATCTTTTGTTTGTTTCAGTTTGTCAGAATGACGTCACACTGCCTTCGAGAGATTCGTATGAACGTCGTGCACACAAGTCAGGACACGTTATTTTATACAGACGAAAATATCTGCAGTTATCCAGTAGCAGATTAATATCTGCCGAGTTAGACGTTACCCACCCTCTACAGTGGCGTGTTTCTGACACGGGCTCTCACGCACCACCGGGTAAGGGATGAGGGATGCTTTACCGCCCGCTCAGGCGTTCTAACAGGTGACGCTTGTATTTACATATTAAAGGTGTTCTTTATTCCGCAAAGTTCGCCTGAACACTTCCCCGGGGGTGACATTAATTTGGGGTAAACATATTTGGAAAATCATTAGAGTTATGTCTGCCTGGATTAACATGGGGCCGGAGACTTGTTTGGAAAAAAATACCCTTGAATGTTTATTGGGTATTGAGAATAATTTATTTGTAAAAGTGAAAATCCTTTTATTGGGGAAGAATTGTGTTTTTTTATCAAACTGGTGAAACATAATATGTATGTTTAATTTAGATAATTGCGGGGTTTTGTGTGTGTGTGTGTGTGTGTGTGTGTGTGTGTGTGTGTGTGTGTGTGTGTGTGTGTGTGTGTGTGTGTGTGTGTGTGTGTGTGTGTGTGTGTGTGTGTGTGTGTGTGTGTGTGTGTGGGTGTATATATATATATATATATATATATATGTATATGTGTGTGTGTGTGTGTGTGTGTGTGTGTGTGTGTGTACATATTGTTGTCATCTGTAGGTTTGCATACTGCTGCACTAACTTATTTTCGTCTAGTGGATTTTAAAACACAACAAATAATTATATTTATTGCCAAAAGATACAAAAAAAATATTACAAAAATAATTTCTAAAACTCGGCTTATCAGATTTTATTAACTTTTGGCCAAATATAAAAAAATTCATACTGAATAAAGCGTAGTGAATTGAAGTATGAAAATTCACAGTTCAATATTTAAACGGAAAAACTCATGGGAGTAACTATTGGGGAGAAAACTACTCGAGAGTAAAACGAAAAAACTATTATGAGTAACTGTTGGGAAGAAAGCTACTCGAGAGTAAAAGGAAAAAACTATTGGGAAGAAAACTACTCGATAGTTACTACTCGGAAAAACTACTGGGAGTAATTAGTGGGGAAAAAGTACTCGAGAGTAAAACGGAAAAGCTATTGGGAGTAATTATTTGGGAGAAACTACTCGAGAGTAAAACGAAATACTATTGGGGATAAAACTAGAGGGAGAAAAACTATTGGGAGAAAACTAGATAGTTAAAATTCGGAAAACTAGTAAAACAAAAACTACTGGGAGTAACTACTGGGGAGAAATTTTATCGAGAGTAAAACGGAAAATACTGGGAGTAAGTATTGTGGAGAAACGTAAGAGAGTAAAACGAAAAAACTATTGGGAGTAACTATTGGGGAGAATTTTACACGAGAGTAAAACGAAAAAAACTATTGGGGAGAAAACTACTCGATAGTTATTATTCCGAAAAACTACTGGGAGTAAATATTGGGGAAAACGTAATCGAGAGTAAAACGGAAATAACTGTTAGTAACTATTGGGGAGAAAACTACTCGAGAGTAAAACGGAAAATTATTAGCGTATAAAAACGTAAGAAATTAAACTGATAAAAACCAACTAAAACCAACTGAAATTCTATCGCAATTAATCACTTTTGTTTGTTTCAGTTTGGCAGAATGACGTCACGCTCATTCAAGAAATTTGTCTGCTCATCATGTACATTCATAAATAAATTAAAAGTAATTGGTTTTGTGTGTTTTACTTTATATTCCACCACAGTTCTGTAGTGTAACTAAGTCACTTTGGTCCTAGTTCAAGAGTCGAGCAGCCCACTGACTAGTCCAATGAGCTGTGTCAGGATCCTGGAAGACAAAGCCTTCATCTCCTACTATCAATAGCCTTACAACCATAGGTATTTCTGACTTTACAGGACTTTTACAAAAATAATTATTGCCCTGTCATTGCATAAACAACATAGGAACTAACTTACACAACTAGTTCCGCTTACTAACACCGAAAAACAGCTACGAACTCTCTCCACGAACTTCTCTCCCGGCTTTCAAACATCCTACGCCTGCAAACCTAGTTCCTAGTTCGCTACTCTTCCTTCAACCATTACTCGATTCTGATTAGTTCGCAGTGCTCGCGTATCTCGGCTCTAAAGAACTCTAGATTATTACATTTCTGCCCAGGAATTACTGCCGGCGCACCATATTGCATCTCCCGTAAACAATAGTTTCATCCTGATTGGATGAATTACATTCCCTTTCATAACTTCCAATTTATGTTATTTTTCATTATTGCAACACAGCCACCGGACCACATATTTAAGTAATTAGGATTACGACTTATTCTTCCCGTCAGTGGTCTATCTACTCACCTCGTAAAGGCTACCGCGGTTTCGAAACTCTATTGTTACATTGCGGAGTAGCGCGTATCGTTCAGCCAAACCGAATTTCGTCGTACGTATTTTAATCGTGTAATTGTGTTCAGTGTTTGTGACACGTGTTTTAAATGTTTTGTTTAACTTTGTGACGACCTCGACAGAGGGATTTAATATTTTGTATCACGGTGAAGATGGAACAATAGTTTCGAAACCGCGGTAGCCTTTACGAGGTGAGTAGATAGACCACTGATGGGACGAATAGGTCGTAATCCTAATTACTTATTATTTTTGGTTTAAAAAGTTCTCCGACGTCTTCTGATTCCTATCTTCCATTTTCTCTGACATTCGATAGATATTGATCCTCTCTCTCACTTCCTTATCAATTCTCTTTCTCCAACTAAGTTCCGATCTTCTTTTTTTTGCGACAATGTGGTTTTCATTTTAAAGTCTGTTTGGGAAGTCGATTTTTTCTATCCTTTGGACATGACCAAACCATCGAAGTTGTTCTGTCTTGATGTCGTCTACAACGGTGTGCTTCAACTCCATGATTTCACGGAGTCTTACATTTTATCTTTTCCCATTGGTACCGACTTATGGCTCTTCTCCAACAGTCCATTTCTGTAGCTTCAAGACATTCTTCTGTTTTCTGTTTCAGTGGCTATACGCTTTCATATGAGATTATACTTTTTATAATTGTATTACATATTCTATCACTGTGTTCAGTATAATGATCTGCCTTCCCTAGCTTCGTCAATTCTACTTTCGTTGACGCGTTTCGGAGAACTTCCATCTTCAAGTATATCTATACTCATATAGTATATATAGTTTTTGAAGATGGAGTTTCTCCGAAACGCGTCAACGAAAATAGAATTGACGAAGCTAGGGAAGGCAGATCATTATACTGAACACAGTGATAATAATCCTAGCAGAAAAGAAGAAGAATATAAAAAGAATTATATATTCTATGTTTATTTATTTTCGATGTTGATCCGATACGATGCTATTCAATATCCTTATCGATCTTCTTCCCAAGGTGTTTCGTTACAAGTAT
Source organism: Callitettix versicolor (assembly GCA_022606455.1). Classification (NCBI taxonomy): domain Eukaryota; kingdom Metazoa; phylum Arthropoda; class Insecta; order Hemiptera; family Cercopidae; genus Callitettix; species Callitettix versicolor. The sequence goes on from CM040185.1 coordinate 93,971,247, forward strand.
TCTTCCCACTTCGAATATATATATAGGTCGAACATCCTTGTTCCGCAGTACATCGCCGTTCACTACACAATAATACGCCAGCCTGTAACATCCGCAACAATTCTACAAGACTCCACAACTTGCCCGAGTGGAAACAGGATGAATCCAGCCAAATTTGACGAACAAACGGACTTCATACTTTATCACATCCGAACCGGAAGTGTGCCTCGCTAGCGGACTTACAAATTTACTCACGAAGACTACAACACCTACGGACAGTATCTCCGTGGTGACGTTTCCGGTTAGTAACCCTCTAGTCTTGGAGTATGGCTCCTGCAGCTCTATGAGGGCTGTTTCATACAAAAAAGGTTTGACTCTTGGGAAATCTTTTCCTTCTAGGTCTTTCGCTACCGCCTCCTCGATAGACTCTTGTACGTATCTGATTTGAGATAGGCCATCGCCTTGAGGTGTTCAACCCAATCACTCACTTCTTCCACTGAAGATTACGTCAGCCTAACGTCCTTAAAGTCCTCTGAAATTTACTGTTTATTGGTTTCAAGGAGATTAGATACAGCCTTCCCTACTTCCGTTCTATTTCCACTGCCCAGATCCACTTCCGTTCTATTTCCCACTGCCCAGATCCACTTCCGTTCTATTTCCCACTGCCCAGATCCACTTCCGTTCTATTTCCCACTGCCCAGATCCACTTCCGTTCTATTTCCCACTGCCCAGATCCACTTTTGTTAGTTTCCCAACGTTTTGTGGGCTTTATCTCTTCGTTTCAACCCATCAAATCCCTAAAAATAGTCACAAAAACATAGATAAGGTTAAATTAAAACTAGAGGTGTCCTGGTATTCAGAGTACGCAAGCTTCGGCGTACACTGTTCTTAGCTTGGAAGAAATGTAACTCAAGAGCAGATTGGTGAAGGAAGGGATCGACAAACCCGTACGCACAATGCATCAGCCCCTAAGGAAGGTACTTTTATCCACGTAGGTATGCTGTGACCATAGTTAACTTAAAAAAACACAGTCAGTAAGCGCAACACAAGTTAACACTAAGTTAAAAAAATTTGGCAGTCGCATGACTGCCGACAGAAGTGACTACTTCTTATCACGAGTTATGGCTATATATTTTACACCACAAAATAAAATTTATAGTAGATTTTCAAAATCATGAGTACGTTCATTTCAGTTTAATATATTTCTAAATACAATATTATATGATGTTATGGTTTTTTGCCAAGACATAGATTTTTCCTACTCGACACTAGAATAGGCTATAACTGACCATGGGAGAAGCACGGAGTCCCAAATGTATTCCTGCTACTCTTAATATCTGACCATGTGACTTATTAATTGTCACTGTAAAATGCCAACTTCAATGGAAACTGCAATATTTTAATTTGTAAAGGCAGGTGGTATAAAAATTATAAGAAAGTTTCACTGTTGTCATCTACAATAAACACAAAACAAAACTTAATACTAAATAATAATTGCATTGGGTAAATTTTTATAACGGAATTTAAACATTTATTATCTCAGGTACCTAAACCATGTATATTTTAACGTATAAAACGTCAATGTTACACAGTTAACACTTGTGATTGAATAACTACAAAAAATATAAAAATTGGACTTTAAAATATTATATAATGGCGTTTAAAATAATTTAAATATTTATTATTCACACCTACCAATAATAATAACATTATTATTGGTATTTAATATACCAATTATTGGTATTTAATTAAATATATTGGTATTATTATTGGTATTTAATAATACTATTACGTTTATAGTAATAAACGTATAAAACGACACTGTTACACAGTTAACACGACACAAAACTAAATAATTAAGGTGGACTGGGTAAGTAATATAATGGCGCGAACATACAAGTTTTCACTTCAAAAATACATTTTAAAACAAAAATATATTTCAAGAGCGTGATGCGTGACGGAAAACTGAATTTTTTCCTGTACAAAACATACACCCATACCCCGCCATAAGAAGTAGTATAAAAGTATATACTATATATATAAGAGCGTGATGCGTGACGGCACACTGAATTTTTTCCCTTGCAAAACATACATCCATACCCCGCCATAAGAAGTATTCACTTCAATTAAAAACCAAATGGACTAACTTGATTGTACGTCAAAGTTATGAACAAAACTTAAAAGTTATTTTTATAAAAAAACCGCAAAATCAGTATGGACGTTAGGAAAAACTGTAGTTCCAACATCGAGATGCTACAGCGATTCCAAACGAAACACTTATGTTATTAAACCAAAAATAAAAATCATCATGTTTTCTCTTCCTTTTTATTTTAATTACAGTAATTTGTTCGAAAACACGACAAATTTTAATATCTAGTTTTTAACAACATAACCTAAAAATTATTATAGCCTATCAGCTGTTCAATAGAATCAGCTGATCGTTACGAATTTGTATAAAACAACTGATATTTTACTATAAAGTAGCTAGTTTTTAACAACATAACCTAAAAATTATTATAGCCTATCAGCTGTTCAATGAAATCAGCTGATTGTTACAAATTTGTTTAAAACAACTGATATTTTACTATAAAGTAGCTAGTTTTTAGCAATATAACCTAAAAATTATTATAGCCTATCATCTGTTCAATGAAATCAGCTGATTGTTACGAATTTGTTTAAAACAACTGATATTTTACTATAAAGTAGCTAGTTTTTAACAACATAACCTAAAAATTATTATAGCCTATCAGCTGTTCAATGAAATCAGCTGATCGTTACGAATTTGTATAAAACAACTGATATTTTACTATAAAGTAGCTAGTTTTTAACAACATAACCTAAAAATTATTATAGCCTATTAACTGTTCAATGGAATCAGCTGATAGTTACGAATTATTATGCAACTGATGTTTTACTATAACGTAGCTAGTTTTTTACAACATAACCTAAAAATTATTACAGGCTATCAGCTGTTCAATAGAATCAGCTGATCGTTACGAATTATTATGCAACTGATGTTTTACTATAACATAGCTAGTTTTTGACAACATAACCTAAAAATTATTACAGCCTATCAGCTGTTCAATTGAATCAGCTGATCGTTACGAATTAATACAAAACAACTGATCTTGTACAATAACTACCGATATAAATTTTTGCCCTCGCGTCACGCGACGCGCAAAATCCAATATCACAACCATCTCTAAAACAAGATAAACGTTAATAATAAAGCGTTGTTGTGAGCACGACAACTAAATAGCGGAGGAAAATTAGCAGATACTGTGAAAAATAGAAAAAGTGACGGAAGAAACCGTCCAACTATTCAGCAGTGATCTGGCTGCACAATGTTCGAAAAAGATTTAATAGACATTAGCCTATGTGGTAGATTAAAGAAGTCAATGTGAGGACGTTCTACAACAAACATCAATAAGAAAAGTTGCCAATACGCGGCGTTTTTGAGAGCCATTTGTTATGTTAGAGTTGTTTATTATTTAAAAACGGATTACAATGATGCAGTTTAAAATTTAAAAAATCATTTGAATATAAACTATTGGAGCAACCCTTGAATGCGAATCAGATCCGAAGCCTTAAAATAAGAACTGGTAAAGGCCAGCACAAGCGTTTCTAAAGTCCGTTAAAATATATAAATGTATATGTTAACTTTTGTCATTTTAGTACGATTTGATTCAAATTTGACAAAAAAACGATTTTAGTAATAACTTGATTTCGTTGCCAAGCAAAACCCATTTAGCAGTTTCAAAATAACGGATATTTCAAATCTTTTTTAAACCGTAACTTTTTTATGTAAATCATTTTTAAAACGTTATATCGCTATCGTTTAATCAGCGTTAAAATCTTCATGAATTATTATTAAAAAAATTGCTCCGAATTGACAAAACTTAATAATTGAGACATTATATCGTTTTGATTTTTTCCCGCTGAAGTGCTTTTCGGCATGTACGCAAGTCTTATCTGTTTACTGAACGGTTACGTCGTGAGCTAAAATTGATTAAAATCGTTGCAGACTAATTTTAAGTGTAAACGAAAATTATTGTTAATATTTTAGTAGCAAAAGTAAATGTCTTAACTATAACAAAAAATCTAGAGACATGTTTTAAATATAACTACACTCAATATTTATTCAAAATTAATCGTTATTTTATTATTTTTAAATCGAAATTTTTCAACAATATGTGTATATATATATATATATATATATATATATATATATATATATATATATATATATATATATATATATATATATATATATAAGGAGGCTTTTGGTTCTATGGACACATCAGTAGACTCCCAACTACGAGACTTGCCAACAGAATCCTTAAGTGTCATACAAGGTGTCAAATCAACAACGTCGTGGATCACACAAGTCAGAATAGACCTACATGACGCAGGAATAGACTCAACAGATGTTGAAGACAGGCGCGCATACAGGAGAAAGATGCTCGGTTGGAAGGTCCCAGAGAATGAAATCCCAAAGAGAGCAGGGTAAAATGGACGGAGGAGCGGAAGAGGGTTCATGGGGACAGGATGAGGGAGGTGTGGAGGATTAGAAGGAACAAGACATGAGTCGGGATGCTCTGCGTGATCCAACAGGGTCTATGCGCAGATAATAATAATAATAATATATATATATATATATATATATATATATATATTTATTTATTTATTTATTTATTTATTTATATTACACAATATTTCGAGAGTGTGAACTAATATTTGTTCGCTTGTGTGTTTAATACTAATAAATGGCAATTTAACTATAAATTAAGACAAATTAAAATGTTTATCAATTTTTGTAAATGTCCGATAAAAAATAGGCTACAAAGAGTTAATACTTGGAAAATGTACAATTAAAAGGTAATACAAATAATGACAAATTTTCGAATGAAAAAAATAATAGGTTATAATGGATCAATACCTGGAGCATCTACAATCAAAAGGTAGTACAATTTGTGACAAAATGTCTACTTAATGTTCAAATAGACCTACACAATGGAGGTAAGTGTCTAAATAAAAGAACAAAGGAATTACTGCAAGTTTACGTTAAAAAAGTAATGAAAAAGATTGCAAATATCTGAAAAATAATAAATTGTAAATATACGGTTAAAATTAATATCAAATATGGCAAAAATTGTTTAATTATTGATAAAAATAGTAGAAAATAATCGCTTAAAAAGTAACACAAATAATGGAAATAAAAAATTTTACATATTATTGAAATAATAATGGAGACACTTTCGAAATATACTGTATTTTTTTATTATTTTAAGGTGAAATGCACATGGAGACTATTATCTCCTCCTTAAATATAAGTGTGAGTGTAAAGTGTTAAAGTCGTAAGTGTAAGTGTGTCTTAAGACTCGGGTATCGCGATGCACATCTAAATCCTCTCAATAGGTGCAGCAAAAGTGCACCCCCTACAGGTAGGATGTTAAAATTTGAATAAAAAATATTATAAACATAAAGAGTCCATGAATTAAGTAGTAATCTTAAAGCGAAGTAAAACCCTTCCATTCATCTAGTCTCCAAATAAGTGAAATCTTTACAGAAACAAATATATAAATAAAAATATTCTTTATTTGCCTCTGCACGCATATATGAGGTGTGTTCAGAAAGTAACGAGAATTTTAATTTTTTGAACAAAATATTTATTTATTCTTCTACATTATTGTTGTCGCCTTCAAAATAGTCCCCATTGGAGATTATGCACTTGTGCCAGCGCTTCTTCCAATCTTCGAAACACTTCTCAAACTCGATCTTTCAGAGACGCGCTTTTAATGTTATCTACGGCTGTAAAACGATGGACCTTTAACGTTCTCTTTATTTTTGGAAATAGGAAAAAGTCACACGTAGCCATGTCTGGCGAATATGGAGGCTGGGGCATCGTTACAGTACTGTTTTTGGCCAAAACTTCACGAACAAGCAATGAAGTGTGAGCTGGTGCAAAAGCCATGAATTCTTTTTCGACAGATCCGGGCGTTTTTTTCGGATTGCTTCACGCAAACGGCGTTGAACTTTTAGATAGTACTCCTTATTGACCGTTTCGCCTGGTGGCAGGAATTCATGATGCACTATGCCATTAATATCGAAGAACACAGTGAGCACAACCGCACTTGTCGAGCCTTTTTTGGTCTTGGCGAGCCAGAATGCCTCCACTGGGATGATTGAGCCTTAGTTTCGACGTCATATCCGTAAACCCATGTTTCGTCACCTGTTATAATACGTTTCAGTAATTCTGCATCGTCGTTGACTTCATTTAGTGACTCCTGACCAACTTCCATTCACCGCTGTTTTTTTTCAAAATTCAACAATTTTGGAACGAATTTTGCTGTCACGCGTTTCATACACAAAACACTGGAAACAATGTCATGACATGATCCAATCGATATGCCAACATCATCAGCGACCTCTCTAATTGTGATTCGGCGATTGTTCATAACCATTTCTTTCACTTTTTCCACGCTTTCATCGGTTGATGTACTGGGGCATCCAGGGCGTTCGTCATCTTCAACGTCTTTACGGCCTTCTTGGAAACGCTTATACCACTCGTAAACTCTTGCTTTACTCATAACAGACTCACCATAGGCCTTTGTTAACATTTCACACACTTTGTTACACTTTATTACATTTTTTACGCAAAATTTGATACAAATTCTTTGATCCATTTCTTTTAACAAACGAAAATCGCCGAGCTCATAAGGACATGTTTAACCTTAGTAGCTGTCACAGACAAAGTCAACAATGAAAACAGCTGAAAGTTTTATCATACTTCAAGGGCATGTATACCAACATAATAAAAAAAATGTTTGACAATCGGACTCTCCAAGCCCGCTAAATTTAAAAATTCTCGTTACTTTCTGAACACACTTAGTATAAGCAATAGTAAATTTACACTTAAAGTAAAAAGGTATAATAATATATTTAAAGGTAAAAGCAGGTGTTGACAGACAAAGTTGAATACAATTGATCAACGTGCAAATAAACCCCCCCACATCGCACGTAACATCGCACGTAAATCATACAAGCCGTTGTCAGTATAATTTGTTAAGTTGACAATACCAGTGCAGTGTTACGCGTCACCATCTGCGACTAAAGAGACTTGAATGGTCGGTGTGCAGCAAGTTCTGGGTGGCTGGTAATCCATGATGGATGGCGAGATGCTCCCGCGTCGGATTTGCCTATGAATAGTACCCCTCCTCCCCGTTCTCCGTATTACATCAACTTCCGGTGACTAACTTCCGACCTATAAAACTACAGTTATTGGAGCTTTCAATGGTTACTTGGCGAGTTTAGCAATAAAAGCGCAGTTTGAAATTACCAATAGATTAAAATAACGCAAGTTTAAAATAATCGCGGCACGCGCCTGTGTAATGACGTGATGGAAGCGAATTTCTAAAATTTATCTTTATTTTAAACTGGTTTTTAAATTCTGATTCACCATCGCTCAACATTTAAATCTCCATACACTACCATTTTAAACTTTTTTAAATACATCGTTGTCAAATTAAATGTCATAATTTCAGAGGATTTTGAAAATTTTAAATGCGAATTTATGCAGATTTTCAAAAACATTTTTAGTCAGAAAGATTAGATATCATTGCTTTTTACACAAAAAAATGAAAATTATGTCTTATTGCAAATTAAGATGCAGCTTCTGACTGCATTTATCGTATGAACTTAACAAGTAAATTCATAATTTATTAACTAAATACTCGGAAAAATATCCTTCAGCGTTTCTTCTTCTTTTCGTTTCACCCTCTTTGGGGTACGCTGAATCAATCATTTCTTGCGCGCTGTACTTTTCTTTGTTCCCAGTAGCTCTTCATTCTTTCCGATCTTCTTTTCCTCTCATCTTCCGAAATGACAGGTTTAGGTCTTATTTTGGTTTTATCTTGGAATCTTATTCTTTCGTCCTTGGTAATTATCTTAGCAGTTTGGTCAAGCAGTGAATTTTCTGTAATTTTTAATTCTATTAGGTCTTTTTCAATTTCTTTAAACCAGTTCGGTTTTGTTTTACGATTATGGAAAAAATCAAACACCTGTTTCGTCAATCTACTGGAGTTCATTCTAAGAAGATGGCCGTAAAAATGTATTCTCCTTTTTCTCATAGTATCTGACAGTTTTTCAATTTTCTTATAGAGAGCTTCATTTCTTATATATACTACCTTATTATCCTGAAATTTTGTTCCTATAATTTTTCTTAAGATTTTCATTTCCGTTATTTCAAGCTTTTCTATCTGGCCTATGCGATTCATGGTTAATGTTTCTGCTGCGTACAGTGTTTCCGGCTTGATCACTGTTTTATAATGTTTAATTTTGGACTTTCAGCGTTTATTCTAATACCTTGTTTTCATCTTTTTAAATCAATTTTATTTCAGATTTTCATTTCTTTTAATTATGAAATGTATAATTTTTGTGTATTTTTTTTTGTATTTTGTGTTTTAGCAGTCGTGTTTTTTTAAAAGTAATTATTATTATTTAAAACTGTTGAACGAATTTCTCTGGTTAACGAATCTGTCTAAGCTATTATAAGGATCGTTTTTGTTTGAATAAAATTGGACTAAAATTATATTTGAAACAAGGCTCCATTGGACGTGCTTTAGAAAGACGTGCTTGACCGTTTTTTTACTGTCAGATTTTTTTTAAATTCGTTTCTGACACACCCAACCGAAGAGCACGTAAACAAGTCCACAGTGAGCCAATAAATTCCCAAACAAATTTTCATTTTCCCAACTCAACGCCGGCGAATACGTAAATCCAGCCCGTATATCACCTGTCGCAATAAGTATGTTCACTTAATGAAATCAAAAACCGGCAGCCCTCAGTGAAAGGGAGTGGATTTATCCCGCCCGTTATAAAGAGCAGCTATTTATCAGCTTGAGAGCAAAAATCCGGAGAAAGCAACAGACTTGCCGGCGGCGGGGAAGGGGGGACATGTGGTCAACCACTCCCACAGATTGTTGCAAATTAAAGTTACGCCACGGCACATCTGTCAGGTCCGAGGGTCTGGGGTTGGCGGTCTTTTCGCGTTTACAAATTAAACGATTTTACTTTGGTACCGTTGAGGGTGAAATGGGGCTACCGTAAGTCTTCGGTGGATTGTTTAGGCGAGTTTTTTGGGCGTTTTTATCTGAATTAGTGCATCGTATATCTAGCGGTCGAAAGGACACTTAATTAAACAACGGTTCTAAAATATTGCACAAACTTTCTCGTTTTAAATTTTGTGGTATTAGAACAAATCTATTACAAACATTTTCAGTACAAACAGTGACTCAAATTAAATATTTTCTCCAAATTTTCAGTTTGAAAGCTGTAAAACATCTGCGTAATCAAGCGAAGCTTTTTTTGGTGTTTAACGTCCGACTATTGTGCACACTTGGGCTAATGCAGACGATGGGATGATTTATAGCGTATGAAAATGCCAAGCCCTGGCCGAGACTCGAACCCAGGTTCTCGGGGTTTGATAAAATAAAATAATAAATATTTAGTTTTTTTTTTTTTTTTTTTTGTTCAACGTCCGACTATTGTGCACACTTGGGCTAATGCAGACGATGGGATGATGTATAGCGTATAAAAATGCCAAGCCCTGGCCGAGACTCGAACCCGGGTTCTCGGGGTTTGATAAAATAAAATAATAAATATTTAGTGTGTGTGTGTTTTTTTTTTTTTTTTTTTAACGTCCGACTATTGTGCACACTTGGGCTAATGCAGACGATGGGATGATTTATAGCGTATAAAAATGCCAAGCCCTGGACGAGACTCGAACCCGGGTTCTCGGGGTTTGATAAAATAAAATAATAAATATTTAGTGTTTTTTTTTTTGTGTTTAACGTCCGACTATTGTGCACACTTGGGCTAATGCAGACGATGGGATAGTTTATAGCGTATGAAAATGCCAAGCCCTCGCCGAGACTTGAATCCGGGTTCTCGGGGTTTGATAAAATAAAATAATAAATATTTAGTTTTTTTTTTTTTTTTTTAACGTCCGACTATTGTGCACACTTGGGCTAATGCAGACGATGGGATGATTTATAGCGTATGAAAATGCCAAGCCCTGGCCGAGACTTGAACCCGGGTTCTCGGGGTTTGATAAAATAAAATAATAAATATTTAGTGTGTGTGTGTTTTTTTTTTTTAACGTCCGACTATTGTGCACACTTGGGCTAATGCAGACGATGGGATGATTTATAGCGTATAAAAATGCCAAGCCCTGGACGAGACTCGAACCCGGATTCTCGGGGTTTGATAAAATAAAATAATAAATATTTAGTGTTTTTTTTTGTGTTTAACGTCCGACTATTGTGCACACTTGGGCTAATGCAGACGATGGGATGATTTATAGCGTATGAAAATGCCAAGCCCTGGCCGAGACTTGAACCCGGGTTCTCGGGGTTTGATAAAATAAAATAATAAATATTTAGTTTTTTTTTGTGTTTAACGTCCGACTATTGTGCACACTTGGGCTAATGCAGACGATGGGATGATTTATAGCGTATGAAAATGCCAAACCCTGGCCGAGACTCGAACCCGGGTTCTCGGGGTTTGATAAAATAAAATAATAAATATTTAGTTTTTTTTGTGTTTAACGTCCGACTATTGTGCACATTTGGGCTAATGCAGACGATGGGATGATTTGTAGCGTATGAAAATGCCAAGCCCTGGCCGGGAATCGAAACCGGGTCCTCGGGGTGAAAGCCCAGTAAGCTATCAACTAGGCCACCGAGGCGGCTTTATTTAATGTTAGCTTTAGAGGAGTGAATATAAAAAAGTCTGCCGAACGGAAGAATGTAACGTAAATATGAAACGGAAACGAGCAAACAAATTTTGTCTCAATTTCTGTCTCTTTTTTCATTCTTCTTTTGGTAATAGTACACGCGTATTATATGAAAATTAAGTGTTGTTTTGGTTTCGGTATTTTTCCTTAGTTGAAGAACACGTGCACGTTGTAACCGTTTGTAATACATTCGAAATTAATACAAACGTCCATAATAATTGTTCTTAATATTGCTAATTTGTAACAACATAACTTGAAACTTATTACGAATGAATATAAAACAGCTGATCTTTTACTAGAACTACAATAAATAATATCTAAGCTAGGTTCACGTATTTATTTATTTAAACAAAACAACATATTTGTAAACGTATCTTCAAACTAATTGTATATTCAGCAAAGATATCATATATCATAACAAAGATATCATTAATAAATAATATCTTAACAACAAATCATATTTCATTAACAAAAGCAAAGATATCATTAACAAAAGCTTTGCTTCTTTTGGAAACTCCCAGAGTTCCACACGTGTAGGCCTAATTTTTTCAAAATTGGATTGTCAGATTTTGCTAAAACGTTTGTGGTCTTTCCGGCAGTTTTAAACACGTCGATGTAATCAATTTTAAATAAAAAAAAATTACAGCCCGAGAACAAATCGAAATAAACAAACAGGAAGTGGTTTTATCAACGCTGTATAACAAAACAAGTGTTTTGTTTTCGTACTAAAGAACAATACTTAAGCAAAATTTTATCAAAATCGGTAGTAATAATTTTGTAAATCTATATCTAAAGATTTTTTTGTACAAAAAAAAACTTAAAACATTTTTTAAATAACAAAATAGACACGAAATATTAACAAATTACGTTCATTACTAAATCTTGGATGTATATGCCGATAATTTATCAAAATCGCTCGAATGGTTTAGGCCAGCGAATTAAAACTGATCGACATACATCAAAGTAAAACATACAGACCCATTTTAATTTTATAAAATCGCAGTAAAACGAATAGGTTGCTCTATTAAAAAAATAGAAACATTGTTTTAATTTATCAACATCCGTTCACTAGTTTTTGCCTAAATTTTATCAGAAATTAGCACACCCAACTCAAATCAGTGTAGAAAATTTTAAATAAAAAGGTAATGATAATATAAAAATTTCCATTTTTTTAATGCATTCTTGAACCGTAAATTTCTATTCACTTCAAATTTGCATTAAACACAAAGTTATAAGTTTTTTCAACGTGGTGATTTTTTTTTACTCACAATGAGTAGTAACCCTATGGTGAGCAAGGAGGAGTAAGGTGAGCATGGTCTAACTGTCATCATAATCTGATGAACTTTCATTTATTTTTTATTTTATTTTAAGACGAAAAGCGTATTGAGGCTATTATCGCCTCCCTAAATGTAAATGTGAGTGTAAAGTGTTAAAGTCGTAAGTGTAGTGTTGTAAGTGTAAGTGTGCGTTAGACTCTGATATCGTGAGGGACGTTTAAATCCTCTCAATAGGTGCAGCTAGTCTGCATCCCCCTGCGGGGTGAACTTTTAGAACTATCGTCAGTTAGAGAACTATGTAAGTTACTGAAATATCTATGAGACACTCAGTAAATTTCAGGCGTTTGACTGTAGACGCCATTTTTTTTTTGTTTTTGTGTTTAACGTCCGACTATTGTGCACACTTGGGCTAATGCAGACTATGAGATGATTTATAGCTTATGAAAATGCCAAGCCCTGGCCGGGAATCGAACCCGGGTCCTCGGGGTGAAAGCCCAGTACGCAATCAACTAAGCCACCGAGGCGGCCTAGACGCCATTTTGAACTGTTTTGCTTTTACTATAAATATTTTTGTTTTAATTTCTGCTACTTTGTCAAGTCTAGGAATGAGATATCAAATTGAAATATCGATACTTTTACTAGATACTACTATCGAAACGAAATATCGATACTTTTACTAGATACTAGTACCGAAACGAAATATCGATACTTTTACTAGATACTAGTACCGAAACGAAATATCGATACTTTTACTAGATACTAGTACCGAAACGAAATATCGATACTTTTACTAGATACTAGTACCGAAACGAAATATCGGTACTTTTACTAGATACTAGTACCGAAACGAAATATCGATACTTTTACTGGATACTAGTACCGTAACGAAATATCGATACTTTTACTAGATACTAGTACCGAAACGAAATATCGATACTTTTATTAGATACTACTACCGAAACGAAATATCGATACTTTTACTAGATACTAGTACCGAAACGAAATATCGATACTTTTACTAGATACTAGTACCGAAACGAAATATCGATACTTTGCACTAGATACTAGTACCGAAACGAAATATCGATACTTTTATTAGATGCTAGTACCGAAACGAAATATCGATACTTTTACTAGATACTAGTACCGAAACGAAATATCGATAATTTTACTAGATACTAGTACCGAAACGAAATATCGATAATTTTACTAGATACTAGTACCGAAACGAAATATCGATACTTTTATTAGATACTAGTACCGAATCGAAATATCGATACTTTTACTAGATACTAGTACCGAAACGAAATATCGATACTTTTACTAGATACTAGTACCGAAACGAAATATCGATACTTTTATTAGATACTACTACCGAAACGAAATATCGATACTTTTACTAGATACTAGTACCGAAACGAAATATCGATACTTTTACTAGATACTAGTACCGAAACGAAATATCGATACTTTTACTAGATACTAGTACCGAAAAGAAATATCGATACTTTTACTAGATACTAGTACCGAAACGAAATATCGATACTTTTACTAGATACTAGTACCGAAACGAAATATCGATACTTTTACTAGATACTAGTACCGAAACGAAATATCGATACTTTTACTAGATACTAGTACCGAAACGAAATATCGATACTTTTACTAGATACTAGTACCGAAACGAAATATCGATACTTTTACTAGATACTAGTACCGAAACGAAATATCGATACTTTTACTAGATACTAGTACCGAAACAAAATATCGATACTTTTACTAAATACTACTACCGAAACGAAATATCGATACTTTTACTAGATACTAGTACCGAAACGAAATATCGATACTTTTACTAGATACTAGTACCGAAACGAAATATCGATACTTTTACTAGATACTAGTACCGAAACGAAATATCGATACTTTTACTAGATACTAGTACCGAAACGAAATATCGATACTTTTACTAGATACTAGTACCGAAACGAAATATCGATACTTTTACTAAATACTATTACCGAAACGAAATATCGATACTTTTACTAGATACTAGTACCGAAACGAAATATCGATACTTTTACTAGATACTAGTACCGAAACGAAATATCGATACTTTTACTAGATACTAGTACCGAAACGAAATATCGATACTTTTACTAGATACTAGTACCGAAACGAAATATCGATACTTTTACTAGATACTAGTACCGAAACGAAATATCGATACTTTTACTAGATACTACTACCGAAACGAAATATCGATACTTTTATTAGATACTACTACCGAAACGAAATATCGATACTTTTACTAGATACTAGTACCGAAACAAAATATCGATACTTTTACTAAATACTACTACCGAAACGAAATATCGATACTTTTACTAGATACTAGTACCGAAACGAAATATCGATACTTTTACTAGATACTAGTACCGAAACGAAATATCGATACTTTTACTAGATACTAGTACCGAAACGAAATATCGATACTTTTACTAGATACTAGTACCGAAACGAAATATCGATACTTTTACTAGATACTAGTACCGAAACGAAATATCGATACTTTTACTAGATACTAGTACCGAAACGAAATATCGATACTTTTACTAAATACTACTACCGAAACGAAATATCGATACTTTTACTAGATACTAGTACCGAAACGAAATATCGATACTTTTACTAGATACTAGTACCGAAACGAAACATCGATACTCTAGGAAAATCGAAAAGAATTTTCGGATATTAGTAACTATCGAAATAAATATGAAGCAAACTTAAATGAAATTTAGCAGATTATTTACAGTGTATAGGCCTAGTACTTGTTATATACTTAGTACTTCAAAGCAATATACATATTTAACTCTCAAAAAGTGATCAGGATACCGCCTCTGGATCTGGGTTTTACCATGATGGCCGCTCTATTAATTCACTTCGTAATATAACGACCAATCACACAAAATGGCGACTTAAATCAACAATAAAGCCGACTACCATATGTGTTGTATCAATGAAATTCTGACGGCAATAATCACAACGCTAAATATGTCCGTTATATTACAAGTCTCGCCGCAAATAGTCGCCCATTGTTTGGTTATGTTCACAGATGTCCGCGTCCAACGCCATCTGGTAGCCAATCCATTAACTACTGCGGCAATTTGTTTCATTCATTAGGCCGACAAATGGCTTAAACACTGTAACTTGGCTTTATGTTGCGCGTTGACTTTATTAGTCACTACGATGACTTTCGGTACTGCAACTGGACGGGAGAGTAGCAGAGGAACAGGACGAAAGGATTTGCGAGTTTGAAGAAGCCGTTTGCTTTAACGGTAAAACATTACAAATGGAAAAAACACAATGATTCTTGAAGGCTACCTCCAAGAAAATCAATTGAAATAATTATTATTGATACAGTCCTATTGTAAAATGAAATTACTCTACATATCGAGTATTGAAATAAGCATCTATCCTGAACCTATTTATATAAATATAAGTAATATATTCAAGCGAAAGAAAGATAAAAAATTATTAGTATTTTAAAATTCGAAACGGCCACCATTTTGAAACGGTTTAACAGATTTTTCTTCAGTAACCAGATAGTTCAAGGTATCAGTAAATTCTGACTAGCTGCACCTATTGAGAGGATTTAGACGTCCCTCGCGGCACTCGAGTCTAACAAACACTTACGACTTAAACAGTATCGAAAAAAAAGTATCGACTACACTTACGACTTAAACACTATCGAAAGAAAAGTATTACATTTAGGGAGGTGATAATACTTTTTACTGTGTTTTTACTTAAAATAAAGGTGATAAAACATTCAGATTGTATAGCCGTTGCTGTTTTATTAATTTAACGTTGCATATATATGTATGATTTATATATATATATATATATATATATATATATATATATATATAATATATATATATATATATATATAACGGTTATAGTGCTGTTTATTTAAAAAAATAATTTAGGGTTACTTCTGTCAGATAACTTATTACTAGTACTGGTTATTACTAAAAGTATCGAGTAAAAAAATACAACGTATCAGAAAAAGTATCGATACTCTATGGGTATCGAGATATTAGTTTGGTCCCTAATGGCTGAGCACTTCCGCATCGTCAGGAAGGTTTCAATAAACTCAGTGGTTAAAAACTTTACCCTTTCCCCCGACTTTCCAAACAAGAAAACAAAAATGAATCAGACTGTATTTCCAAGCATATCGTGTTATTTTATTTAGGTTGTCAATACTAGAACGCGTTGGAATAGATAATCTGTGCGTGTATTTAATGTATTCTTGTTTTTCCTTTTTAAATGTGAATCTGTTATTAGTAAGCATTAATAAACAGTATACTTCAATACGGGAAAAGTTATTTGTAAAGAGGCTCGGTGGTCGAGGTGGCTAAAGCATCGGTCAGTTTATTGCGTCACGCAAATAAAGCCGCAGTTGCTCTTCTTACCGTAATTTCAATAAATCATTATTTTTTAGTTATTAGGCCTATATTTCAATTATTACAGTCGCTTCCAAACTGAAAATGAGAATGCCGTGTAATGTTTTTTACAAAATTTATTTTAAAAAACCTAAAAATTATTAATTAGGATTATGACCTATTCTTCCCGTCAGTGGTCTATCCACACACCTCATAAAAGCTACCGCAGTTTCGAAACTCTATAGTTTCATCTTCAGGCCGGGATACAAAATGTTAAATCCCTCTGTCGAGGTCGTCACAAAATCAAACAAAACATTAAAAACATACGTTACAAACACTGAGCACAATTACACGATTAAAATATGTACGATGAAATTCGGTTTGGCCAAGCTACACACGCGACTCGTACGTCGTTACATTCCGTACTGTCGGAGTCTTCATCAGTAGTAGCGCGCCCGTCAGTGTTATCAGTTACTGTGCGTCTGTTGGTTTGTTATTTATTCAAATCACCTTAGAGCCATGTCATATATTAAATTTGATTTAAATGAAAGTTTTTCATTGAGGATGTTGTGTGGGTCTGATTTTTTGCTCTTGTAAATCTTAAACTCTTCAATCGCATCCATATAACTATTTTTATGACACAAATGTAATATTTCCATGTTGGTATGGATGTCTTCAAATTTAATGATTTTTATCCATAAGATGTTCTGCGAAAGCCGAGTTTGTCGCTAATGCACTTCTAGGTATGTGCTCTTTAAATCTTTTCTTAAAAGAGCGAGATGTCTGACCGATATAGAAGCTTAGGCAATCACTGTATTTCATTTTATATATGCTAGTTTTTTCAAAATTATCTCCACTTGTATTTGTAACTGGCTTCTTTAATAATGTTGATAACTTATTACTTGTTCTGAAAGAGATATTTATATTTTCTTTGGCCAATTCTTTTTTAGGGCGTGGCTTAAAATTGAACCATATTCCGTGGAGATGTATGTTTTTTTATCAGGAACGATTTTTTTATTTTTGTTTTTGTGTTTGGCAATAAGCCTATCAACAATTGAGCTTTTATATCCGTTAGAAACAGCTATGTACTTAATTACGTTCACTTCATTTCCATAGCTTCCTTTGTCGATAGGGAGTAAAATTAACCTGTGTACCAAATTATTGTAAGCCTGTGTACCAACTATTGTACCACTGATGAAGACTCCGCAGTCCGGAATGTAACGACGTACGAGTCGCACGTATCGTTTGGCCAAACCGAATTTCATCGTACGTATTTTAATCGTGTAATTGTGTTCAGTGTTTGTGACGTATGTTTTTAATGTTTTGTTTGACTCTGTGACGACCTCGACAGAGGGATTTAACTTGTATCACGGCCTGAAGATGAAACAATAGTTTCGAAACCGCGGTAGCCTTTAAGAGGTGAGTAGATAGACCACTGACGGGAAGAATAGGTCATAATCCTAATTACTTAAATATGTGGTCCGGTGGTTATGTTACAGTAATAAAAATTATCTTAAAATAATTTCCGCATTATTTATTTATTTCCTATTCCGCAAACAACTTTCGTACAGTAAGAGAACGCTTCTGTCCGGCTCGCCTGTATTAAATTAAATCAAAAATATTCCCCTTCTGTATTTATTGATAAAACAATACAAACAGATGACCTTAGACCCTCGAATCAGCTGTTACATAATTCATGGCCTGAGGGAAGAGGCCTAAACAATAAAATCGAAAAACAAGTGTACAGTCCCGGCCTCGTCTAACAAATTACAACAATTAGTTAATAACATTACGAATGTACGCATTCTTCAGTATTGTTAATTTATCTCTCCTTGGCCATTTGAAAGTCTAATGTAAATCCTCGTTTCCGATTGGTCCTTTTAAACAATGTAATTAACTAAATGGACCGCTTTGCTGCGTTGTGATTGGCCGGTGTTTTATTGCCATTCTTGTGGTCGGATACTTGTAAATGTTATCGTGATTCAATCGGCAGTGAAATTTATACATTATGTCCGTCGGAACGTTGAGCGATTGTTATGGTAATTTTTATGTTGTGTTGAATTCATTTTCGGCAGTAAAAACTTTAATTACCCCGGAGTGCGCTGGGGGGGTTGTTTTGTAGGACATCTAATTGAAATTAAACGTTTTTAGAAAAATGCTCTCCGGTAATTGTGCAACAAGGAGTGTCAGGCTTATGTTATGAGCACGTAACATCGGGTATCCTGTTTGTTGTCGGTGGCCTAGTTGATAGCGTACTAGGCTTTCACCCTGAGGACCCGGGTTCGATTCCCGGCGAGGGCTTGGCATTTTCATACGCTATAGATCATCCCATCGTCTTCTGCATTAGCCCAAGTGTGCAAAAAAAAGGTTAGGTTAAAAATCGCTATGAAACCAATTCCATCATGGTAAAACCCAACCCGGGACCACAACGCCAATCACAAGATCTCATTTTAAAGGGTTGTTAAAAATAATTAGTATATATATATATATAACTGATTTTTATGGGCACATCCTCCGAATGGACAAAAATAGACTAACCAAAAAAATATTTGACTACTTTCGCAGTAGAAGAGCCAAACCACTTTGGTTTAGTGCAGGGGTCTCCAAACTACGGCCCGAGGGCCACATCCGGCCCGCGGACAGATTTTGTCCGGCCCGCGGAGAGCATACTTGAAAACTCCTTTTAGAGAACATATTTTTTATAGCAAATTAAATTTAGTTTACTGAAGTATTCTAATTTTATGTTGAATAATTATTAATATGACATCTACATTGATATGGCCATGGGCTAACTACTCATAACATTGTTGTAGGCTTATTGTTATTGTTTTTGTGATAAGTTGGATAAAGAAACACAGAATTGTAATGAGTAAAGACATTGTATAATATGCAGAAATTTAACTTCAGTATATAATAACTAACAAATTATTGAAATGAATCCAACTAACATTTTAAATAAAAACATAACTTATAACAACGTTGCGTACTTTTTCGGACTTTTTTTTCATCAGTGGACTATTTCACTTTTTACCACCGGCAACAATAATAATATGGTTTTGGCCCTCGGAACTTACTGGAGTAATCAGTATGGCCCTAAGGCTGGAAAGTTTGGAGACCCCTGGTTTAGAGAAACGGAGAAAGACATAACAGAACTGCAGATCACTGACACTATGCTCATGGACAGAACAGCCAAAACAATAACCAAGGACAAGCAACGGTTCCAAGGCGAAGTCAAATCCAAGCGAACGATCCAAATCTCTGACGAAGAAAGAAAAACAAGATCACAACGAATGAAGCAATACTGGGCTACGAGGAAGGCACAGAACATTAAAAAGTGATTGATTTAGTGTACCCCAAAGTTGGGTGAAACAAATAAAGAATATATAACTGATTTAAAATTACAATCCAAATAGATTTTTTTAAGTTTTAGTTATAGATTTTACAACTCTATTCAAACGTTCAATTCCAAACTAAAAAAAAATTATAACACTTTTGCCCAAAATCACACTTAATTTATTTCAAGCTGCCTCGGTGGCCTTAGTTGATAGCGTACTAGGCTTTCACCCCGAGGAACCGGGTTCGATTCCCGGCCAGGGCTTGGCATTTTCATACGCTATAAATCATCCCATCGTCTGCATTAGCCCAAGTGTGCACAATAGTCGGACGTTAAACACAAAAAAAACTTAATTTATTTCCTTATATTTCGTGTAGTATGAATTAAGTAAAATGAACTAGTTTTTAAAAACGAATTAAAGTAAAATTTATATCTGTAACTTACAGAATTGTCATGCACGAAACCATTGAATTTAAGGATACAAATGTAAAATATATAGACTATAAATGTGTGTGTGTGTGTGTGTGTGTGTGTGTGTGTGTTTGCGATGCCAAAAAAAGTTGGACAATTTTTTTTTATAGACTTCCTGGGGTAGTTTATCGTCACTACCCCAGAGTGTGGGACTCAAATTAAGCTCAAACTCAAGTTAAGATATATTGTTACCCACTGAAAACCACCTTTTGGTTCCTCTTCTGTAACCCCCCCCCACGGAACCGCCGCTAGGCATTACTTTGTGGGAAGGTAGACTGGCTGACCGTCTATCCGTCTACAGCGTTGGCTCTCCTTTCTCGATCCACAGCCCACAATCTCTTCATGACCACTGCAGCGAATCCTGCAATGGCCCTCCAGTTGGCCTCTGAAGCCATCATTATCGCAACCAGACTTTCCGGTGCAATGCTGCTTCGCAGATATGTTGGCAGCTTCATCCTTTCCTCGTCGAATCTCCGACACCGGAAAAACACATGATCTGCATCTTCCTCCACTGCTGGAAGACAGAGGGGACAAGCCGAGTCTGTTTCCAGCCTGAAACGGAACAAGTAAGCTCGGAAGCAACCGTGCCCAGTGAGAATCTGTGTGAGATAGAAATCCACCTCCCCATGATTCCTGTTGCACCAATCCTGGATGTTACCTATGAGATAGTATGTCCATCGTCCATTTGTTTATTCGTCCCACTGTCGCTGCCATGTCTCCGAGGTCCGATTCCGCTCCTCTGTAATTGCCATTGTATGACTATACCGCGGCTCAGCACTTCGCTGGCGCCAGTACAGCCTCGCTCTTTCATCAGCCATCAGCTCCATTGGCGGTTCGCCCGCCACTACGCATGCAGCGTCGTAGGAAACTGTTCGGTAACCACTCACGACACGCAGCAGCGTACGGCGGTGCACCGCACTAACCTTGCGCGCATAGCTCGCGACCGTCTTAGCCTGGCTCCAAATCGGCGTTCCGTAAAGAAGCACTGAGTTCATTACCCCAGTCAGGAGACGGCGGCGTGCCTGTCTTGGTCCTCCCAGATTCGGCATGAGCCTGCAAAGGGTTCCTGCCACGTTCGCCGTCTTTTCACTAACTGAGATATTCCCTGAAGCAGATTCTCGCGTCAACCCACACACCAAGGTATCGAAGGGCTGGGACGGAACTTATCTGCATATTTCCAACTGTAAGAGTTACTGTTTACCTCTTTTTCCTGCTGGTCACAAGCACGACCTCCGTCTTACGAGTGACGAGCTGCAGACCCATAGATGTCAACCATCTCTGGATCGACTTCACTGCCACGTTGGCCCGAACCTCGACTTCTTCCAAAAATATTCTCTCAACAACCACCGTAAGGTCATCGGCGAATCCAAAGACTTTTACGCTTAATGGTACGCTGTGTGTGTGTGTCCCACATTTATTAATACTCCTACGATCACAATTTTGGTACTCTTTTATCCAAACGTGGCACAAACATTGATTTTTGGTAATATCCTGTACAAGTTTATTATCCCCAAAATCCGTCCAATCGTTTCAAAATTGTTACCGTTTCAAATCTTAAAAAATCTTTTTTATATTTTTTAAAAAATCCGATCCTACCGTTGTAATCAGCGTTACAGTCTGCGTAAACTAGCATTTTGATTTTTTCAAAATCGGTTGAAATTTAGCAAACGAATTTGCCAGCGGTCAGGGTTCGTTTTCGTATTTTCAATGTGATTTTAAAGTTTACAATGCTAATATATACAGATTTCAATGCTGATTGTGTTGGTGAAATCAAAACTTAAATTAAGTTAAAATATTTTTAGAAATTCGCCTGTATCACGTTAGCAAAACAGTCAGTGCTGCTATTATTTTGATTTGTTCAATGTAATGTTTTCCTTTTGTTTAAATGTATAGTATTCTATTACTTACGTATGGGCGTCCATGATAGTTAGTTGCATTTATTTTATCGCCTCTACTCTCGTCCAATGATGCTCTACAAATGCAAAAAAACTGTGTCAGTTATAATACAATAAAAAATCATCTTACTTAACTGTATTATCATTATATTTTCACTTAAGAACGGGCCATAATTGCAAGACTAGGCCCTGATTTTATTCAATGATTTTCGCAAAGGTTCGAACAAATTTATTATTCATTCATACGTTTTAAAATGGCAGCCATTGAAAATTACAAAAACAATTTTTTCATTTGTAACAATGCACTTTCGGATGATTTGTCAATTTTTGTAATTTTCTCGCCAAACAATACTTTATCGCACGCCCAAAATTAATAATACAAAAAAAGTATGGAAACTACGGAAAGTTGAAATAACGGAAAATAAATTACATAACCTCAAAATGAACACCGCGAGAAAGTGTAACGTGTTTTTCATCGTAAATACGATTAATTTAATGCGTGTTGTTAATAATGAAAAGAATATAAAGGCTTTAAAAATAACATACAACTTAAGGTAACTCGACTTGGTTGTTGAGTATATAACTAGTATTCCGTAAAAGCTACTGACTTTTGAAATGAGCGCTATTGCGGAGGATATAAAGCTTTGAAATAATGACAATATTTCGTTTTTAGTTGCCATATTTGAATGTAAATTGAAATTCTGCTAAATATACTACGAACAGAGCCAAATGTTGGGCTCTTGGAATTGTTAACGTCACGCCAGCTTGTTCGACCGCATTCGTGCGTGAACCAGTTGCAAAACCAACAAAAGTAATCGTGAGCATTCATAAACGTACTACACTGATAACCCTTATGAGAGTTGGAGTTCGCTGCTGGTGGCATCTACTGGCAGAGTGTTCAACTACAGTTAAACAGATAATAGTACTGTATATTTTTTCAAACGCCTCACTCCGAACTTGCAGCTTGCAGTGCTCGTAGCGGTAGATAGTCGAACTAGTTGGACTGTAGCCGCTGATTATCGAGCACGCTTTTTACAATGGTGGCAGTACTTCTAGTCCGTTTATATATAATGCCGTCAGAGGTAATTAGAAAGGTTTCAAACAGGCACTAATTGTTGTTCCCGGTAGAATCCATTATTCGATATCGTTGATCGGCAATCTGATTTCACCACCGTAATCAGCGTTAAACATTGTATAAATGAAAATTTTGAATTTCCAAACGTATTTTCAGTGCTAACATGTACAGATTTTAATCCTGTTTATCAGGGTGGAATCGAAGTTTCAAAAAGTGGCTAAAAAGGACTTTTCGAAATTCTATTCTATCATGTTAACGAAACAGTTACTCTCCGTGATTATATTAAACAATTTTTAAGTACTTTAACTTAATATATTGCTATAATTTTGATTTTTAAATTGATCTCATACATTTTTATCCTTTGAAAAATTTTCGCTTTTACATTCTTCTTCTTTATTTGTTTCACCCAACTTTGCGGTACAATAAATCAATCACTTTTTAATGTTCTGTGCCTTCCTCGTAGCCCAGTATTATTTCTTGGGGTGACTTCTAGAGCTACGAATTTACAACCAAGGTTGTGAGCCCTGAAGGTTATTCTCAGCCGCACCTAACCTGAAGAACAGACGCTGACCAAAGGCCGCCCAATATGGGAACAAACGCCTTCGGATTTGGAATTGTGTGTTGGTGGTGAAACCACCAGGCTCTTCCGCTCCATCCACCATTGGGAATCCGCCGTCAGGACAGTTGACCAAGTTTCACCTTGTAACCCAAGGCAGGGGCCCTTACAGGGTGCTTTCATCCGGAGCCAGATGGACCCCGGTTTTTTTGCGAGGTGTTACTACTCTCCTCCTCCTTCTTCATCCCTTACGAGATGAAGCCCTTGCTTGGGACCGGCAATGGCGGAGTTTTACATTATTATGGCGCTTTTACATTATTTCACAAATTATTTATTTTTAACATTAATTATTTTTTATTATTTTATTTATACAATTATTTTTACATTCTCTTTATTTGTTTCACCCAACTTTGGGGTACACTAAATCAATCACTTTTTAATGTTCTGTGCCTTCCTCGTAGCCCAGTATTGCTTCATTCGTTGTGATCTTGCTTTTCTTTCTTCGTCAGAGATTTGGATCGTTCGCTTGGATTTGACTTTGCCTTGGAACCGTTGCTTCTTGTCCTTGGTTATTGTTTTGGCTGTTCTGTCCATGAGCATAGTGTCAGTGATCTGTAGTTCTGTTATATCTCTCTCCTTTTCTCTAAACAAAAATGGTTTGGCTCTTTTATTGTGAAAGTAGTCAAATAATTTTTTGGTTAGTCTATTTTTGTCCATTCGGAGGATGTGCCCATAAAAATCAATTCTCCTTTTTCTTATTGTGTCTGATAGTGTTTCAGTTTTTTTGTAAAGATTTTCATTACTGATGTGGAGTAATTGGTTGTTACGGAATTTGGGGCCTAAGATTTTTCGTAATATCTTTCTTTCTTTGATCTCCAGCCTTTCAAGTGGGCCCTGGGTTGTGAGAGATAATGTTTCAGCTGCATATAAGGCTTCTGGTTTAATTACCGTATGATAATGCCTTATCTTTGTATTCCAGGAGAGGGACTTCTTGCTGTATGTTTCTTTTATTTTTACATTCTTCTTCTTTTCGTTTCACCCTCTTTGGGGTACGCTGAATTAATCATTTCTTGCGCGCTGCACTTTTCTTTGTTCCCAGTAGCTCTTCATTCTTTCCGATCTTCTTTTCCTCTCCTCTTCTGAAATGATAGGTTTAGGTCTTATTTTGGCTTTATCTTGGAATCTTATTCTTTCGTCTTTGGTAATTATCTTAGCAGTTTGGTCAAGCAATGAATCTTCTGTAGTTTTTAATTCTATTAGATCTTTTTCAATTTCTTTAAACCAGTTCGGTTTTGTTTTACGATTATGGAAAAAATCAAACACTTGTTTCGTCAGTCTATTAGAGTTCATTCTAAGAAGATGGCCGTAAAAATTTATTCTCCTTTTTCTCATAGTATCTGACAGTTTTTCAATTTTCTTGTAGAGAGCTTCATTTCTTATATATACTACATTATTATCCTGAAATTTTTTTTTTACATTATTATACATATTATAAAAGTTTTGCGTTTTTAAAAACGTGTTTTTTTCGAGAGTAGTTATGGTTTCGATTCGAAATTGCGAACGCTAACACAATTTTAACGATCCTTAAAACGTGTTCTAGTCGTCAGGATCGGTGCCCATTTAATGACCCAATGTTTTTTACTGTAATCGCTCACATTTAATGTAAATTAGGTAAAAAAAATACACTACAGCGTTATTTTGATCGTACAAGTTATAATGAATAATTCCAACGTTTTACTCATTAAATCACGTCATTATCCGGGTTCGCGTCTCTTTGAATTTCACAAAGCACTCAATCATAGCAAACTACATCAAGACGCGTTGACTTAAAACCTAATGGCGTTTTTTAAAAAGCATCATCGCTTTTATCAATTATGCAGAAAAATCTTCAAGTACTCGCTTCCCCCCCCGCCCGCCGGCGCTGATGAGTCGAGCATAATGAGGACCTTCCTCAAGGCGTCCAAAGAATTATAATCTGGCGCGAGAAAAGTAATTTCGCCGAAGTGAAATATATGCTTTAATATAAAAAGTGCCGAAGAATATTCCGGCTTTGATCATCGAAGATTTTCTCGGTTAAAAAACAGAAAATTAGCATTCCCGGCTCGTTCCGGCGCGGCTGCATATTAAGCGGTAATCTCGAGATGTAAGTGTGAAAAGTCGGCATTGCGGGGAATGAAAAGTATAAAGTATCAGGGATTCATGAATGTGGAACACGTGCGGCACGCGGAGGCGGAATGTAAAGGTATACATGTTTTGAAAGCTTAGCGTTTATAAGAATTGTTAATACAGCGACGGTTGGTATAATCGTACCGGTGCACTTAGCGGTTGGAAGCAACTCAACGTAAATCTTTACCGGTACAATGTGGGGGGGTATCGGGAACCCAGAAGTTAGTTTTTAAAAAAATTGCTATTAAACTACTAACTTATGTTGTTTCTTCTTTCAGGACCCCGAACAGGGGGTGCAGACTAGCTGCACTTATTGAGAGAGTGCCTTGCGGTACCCGAGTCTAACACACACTTAAACTTAGAACACTACACTTACGACTTTAACACTTTACATACACTTAAATTTAGGGAGACGATATGTGCTTTTCGCCTTAAAATAACAACAAAATCATTTTTCAGACATTCTTCTAGAACTAGATGTTTCTTTTTTGAGAATTTTGAAAACTAGAATTTTGGATGGTTGATTCATTTTATCAGTTGTGTGTGTGTGTGTCTGTCTGTGTGTGTGTGTGTGTGTGTGTGTGTGTGTGTGTGTGTGTGTGAATGTGTGTGAGAGTGTGAGTGTGAATGTGTTGGTGTGTGAGTGTGTGTGTGAGTGTTTGTGTGTGTGTGTGTGTGTGTGTGAGAGAGAGAGAGAGTGTGTGTGAGTGTGTGTGTGTGTGTGTGTGTGTGTGTGTGTGTGTGTGTGTGTGTGTGTGAGAGAGTGTGAGTGTGCGTGTGGGTGTGTGAGTGTGTTTGTGTGTGTGATATTGTTGGTGAGAGTGTGTGTGAGTGTGTGTGAGAGTATGTGAGGTGTAAGTGTGAGTGTGTGTGTGTGTGTTTGTTGTTTACGTATACATTACTTAATATTAATGAGTAATTTTTTTTAATGATGCATTTGCCATAATAACTTCTACCATTCCTGACATACTAAAGATTTCCTTATAAAACGAAGCTGGACCAAGTACTGCAAAACACCCGACAATTTATTTAAAAATAAAAGGTTAAAAATATTATTGTTACTGTTTTTAATAATCTATTAATACGTATTTTTTTCATTTAAATAAATCAGATCTTATGAAGTAAGGGGAAAAATCTGAATTGAGAGACAAAATAAATTAATCAGGTCCCTAATTATAACAAAATATCGATAACAAGAATAGTATGTATGTAAACACCAAAAGTAGACATTAAAAAACAGTGGTATTACCGGAAATATTATACGGAGGGGAAACATTACGGGGTCCGACAGTTAAATATGGAGGAGGAAAATTGTTAGAAACTGTATAGAGAAATGGGACATTCAAGAGGGAAGGTACCGAAACATCTCCAACGAAGTATACCAGAAGTTAGAACCATTAACGGACGTAATCAGAAAGAGGAGGATATCTTTCTTAGGGCAAATCCTGAGAACGAAAGAGACAAGACTTCTGGAAAAACTAACGGAATTTTACTGGAAGAGGAAAACCCAACACAAGTGGCTAAAACTGGCTATAGAGAACCATGAAGAAACCGGGTATTGAAAGAAGAGAGTTGGAGATGGAATCCGGAAATTTCAGGCTAATGAAAGAGTATAAAACGTGATTCAGAACAGATATCAACAGAAAAAAGATGGCGATGTCCGAAGCCGAGAGGAAGAATAGATCTGACCGCATGAAGAACTACCACGCTGAATTAAGAGCAAAAAGAACAGCCAATAAGGGAACTTAAAGTGGTCCCCTGAGGCCGTACAAGAAGGAAGAAGAAGAAGGGGAAATTATATTTTAGTTGAAAATTAAGAAGTTAGTGTATATGCGAAAAAGTTATTATTTCGTTTTATATTTTTTAAAATGCTTTATTGATATAAAACAAAATTGGTTTTCACTAAAAAATATATTGCTTTGTAATCAATTAATTTGTTCGTAAAATATAATCACTTTTAGTTCAAGTTGTTGTAATTACTTAAAAACAATCCTTGTTTAGGTGTTTAATAAAACACACCGTTACTTTACCTTTAACCACAGTTACTTACCGTTACTGTAACGTTACCACTTACGTTACATTTAACCACAGTTACTTAACGTTACTTTAACGTTACATTTAACCACAGTTACTTAACGTTACCTTTAAACCACAGTTACTTACCGTTACTGTAACGATACCACTTACGTTACATTTAAACCACAGTTACTTAACGTTACTTTAACGTTACCACTTACGTTACCTTTAACCATAGTTACTTACCGTTACTTTAACGTTACCACTTACGTTACATTTAAACCACAGTTACTTATCGTTACTTTAACGTTACCACTTACGTTACATTTAACCACAGTTACTTAACGTTACTTTAGCGTTACCACTTACGTTACCTTTAACCACAGTTACTTACCGTTACTGTAACGTTACCACTTACGTTACATTTAAACCGCAGTTACTTAACGTTACTTTAACGTTACCACTTACGTTACCTTTAAACACAGTTACTTACCGTTACTTTAACGTTACCACTTACGTTACATTTAAACCACAGTTACTTATCGTTACTTTAACGTTACCACTTACGTTACATTTAACCGCAGTTACTTAACGTTACTTTAGCGTTACCACTTACGTTACATTTAAACCACAGTTACTTAACGTTACTTTAACGTTACCACTTACGAGATGAGGATTATAAAAATGCAGGCTGTGTTCTCAAACTGTAATATTTTTTGGATCAACATTTTCTAATAGTACATAAACTTACTACTTATTGTTAACGGATTTTCATTTGGATCATGGTGAAAGAACCATGACATGAGCCTGACTTCTTAGATTACTTTTTCTTCCTTGATTTCAATAAACATTATCAGTATCCTTTTGCAAATTATTTTATACATTATCATAACCTAAGTTATATTCTATATTACTTTTCAGTTTATACGACGTAATATCATTCCATTTATAAAAAACTAGTTTTCGTGGAAAGTACATTTTTCTCAGCAACAAGGCCTGAACAAAAGAGAAATTCGAAATTTCTCGCAACTAAAAAATCGGGTCAATGAATTCTTCTTATTTAAAAACCCTCAATGCCAACACTTTACAGAAAATCTCCCAAGTAGTTTCGGAAAAACCGCTGGTAAACAATTGTAGTTCGGAAAAACGGGAAAATCTATTTTCTCGGACATAACTTGATTTTCTCGTGTTACAGAACACCAGTGTCTAAGTATCAAAAAAATCCTCGAGCTGTTTTTTTGAAAAGAACGAAAAATAAGTAATAAATATCTCGGAAAAGCGTGAAAATGATTTTTCCCGAAAAAGACCTTAGGAAAGTTTTTCGAATCGGAAAAACCCGTCAAAATGTTTAGAATTTCCGAGAAACACACACATACACACACACACACACACACACACACACACACACACACACACACACACACACACACACACACACACACACACACACACACACACACACACACACACACACACTGAACACACACACACACTGAACACACACACACTGAACACACACACACACACACACACACACACACACACACACACACACACACACACACACACACACACACACACACACACACACACACACACACACACACACACACACACACACACACACACACACACACACACACACACACACACACACACACACACACACACACACACACACACACACACACACACACACACACACACTGAACACACACACACTCTCTCTCTCTCTCACACACACACACACACACACACACACACACACACACACACACACACACACACACACACACACACACACACACACACATACACACACACACACACTGAACACACACACACTCTCTCTCTCTCACACACACAC
>CM040185.1:94006122-94028622 GCA_022606455.1 Callitettix versicolor
TACATGCAAATCCTGAAACAGAACTAAGTTTCTATCTAATAGCGTCAGTGTTTGGGGCCACCAAGATAACACCATTTTATTCAGAAAACCACTTGATTCTGAAATAGTATGATTAAGAATAGCGTGACTAAGAACTAAGAACAACGCTACTAAGAATATCGTGATTAAAAATAGCGTGATTAAGAATAGCGTGACTAAAAATAGCGTCATGAAGAACTAAAAATAGTGTGACCAAAATAGCGTGATTAAGAATGCTGTTAAGAACTTAGAATAGCGTGATTAAGAGTAGCGTGATTAAGAATAGCGTGACTAAGAACTAAGAATACCGCTACTTAGAATATCGTAACTAAATTGTGTGATTAAGAATAGCGTGACTAAAAATAGCGTGATTAAGAACTAAAAATAGTGTGACCAAAATAGCGTGATTAAGAATACTGTAATTAAGAACTTAGAATAGCGTGATTAAGAGTAGCGTGATTAAGAGTAGCGTGATTAAGAATAGCGTGACTAAGAACTAAGAATACCGCTACTTAGAATATCGTAACTAAATTATGTGATTAAGAATAGCGTGACTAAAAATAGCGTGATTAAGAACTAAAAATAGTGTGGCCAAAATAACGTGATTAAGAATACTGTAATTAAGAACTTAGAATAGCGCGACTAAGAATAGCGTGACTAAGAATATCGTGAATAGCGTGACCAAAATAGCGTGATTAAGAATACTGTAATTAAGAACTGAGAATAGCATGACTAAAAATAGCGTGATTAAAATGAGCGTAACTAAGAATAGTGTGTTTAAGAACTAAGAGTAGCGCGACCGAAATAGCGTGATTAAGAATACTGTAATTAAGAACTAAGAATAGCATGATTAAACCTAGTATATCGTCACTAAAATAGCGTGATTAAGAATACAGTAATTAAGAATAGCGTGACTAAGAATTGCGTGATTTGTAATAGTGTAACTAAGGAATAAGAATAGCGTTACCAAAAATAACATGATTAAGAATACCGTGACTAAAAATAGCGTGATTAGAATACCATGACAAAAAATAGCGTGATTAAGAACAACGTGACTAAGAATAGCGAGATTAAGAATAGTATCATTAAGGGGAGTGTAACGACAGAAACACAATTAATTACAATAATCCCTTCAGTTGGTTGAATTGTTTGTAGGCCTAGTTTAAAAATAAATATTCCAATGTTAACAATTAAATTAAATTAATAATTGGAAAAATTTTGTTCTGACGTAGGTCCTATTATTTTTTGGAACTTAATTTTTGGTTCTCAGCTTTCTTAAAATAGGCGCAAGTGTGTTGGATGCCTGGTCAACGAGGTCGGGTAGGAAAGGAGCAGGCTAATGAACTTGCAAAAAAGGGTTTAGCACCGGAGTGGGGAATTAGTAAAACTGTTACCAGAACAAAATTGAAAAACTGTTTTAAAAAAAAAGCTGGAAAGTAACCTCAAAAGATAAGTTCTGTATCAATACATTCACAAACGGTCACAAATCTTCTACAAGTAGAGGCACACTGAGAACATTCTGAGCTTTCTGATAAGACATGGAATATTCAAGAAGCATCTAAATTCTTGCTTAGCTCAAAGAAACTTGAACAGCGAATTATTCAACAAGCAGAACATCTATTTCTGATTGGAGCTGAAAATATTGATTGTCTTCGGTTCTGCAGACGTTTGAAACCAAGCGAAGCATGTATTGTAGAACTCACGAAGGACTTGGAACTAAACTGGGTCATCTAGAGACTGGGAAGTGCACGAAAAGCTTATGTTGATGTTCAAATGGGTGACCCTGAGTTCTATTATTATAAACTTTCTGTCCCTAAACGCGTATCAGCCTCCTCGGTGACCTAGTTGATAGCGTACTAGGCTTTCACCCCGAGGACCCAAGTTCGATTCCCGGCCAGGGCTTGGCATTTTCATACGCTATAAATCATCCCATCGTCTGCATTAGCCCAAGTGTGCACAATAGTCGGACGTTAAACACACAAAAAAAATCGAGATATTTTCCCAAACGGTCAATTGCAACTAAAAATACGCCACCCTTGTTACACATTCTAGGCTAACGATTAAGAAATAAAAAAACCCATAATACACGCCCATAAGGCGTAAACGTCAAATGATACGCGCGTCCATTCTGCGTCATTTCACGAAACAGGAAACCATTATCCAAAAAAATATAACAAAAAGAAAAACCTATCGATACGATATCAATAGAGAAACGTTGGCACCCCAGCCGGGAGGAGAGGGGGCTAATATACCGTCACCCCTTCGAAGAGGGGGTTATTTAGCACACAAAACACACAACACGCGAGCAAAAAGGGAACAATTTCTCGCTTGGACGATCCAGCGGTAGCGCTGTCTACATTGTACAGCAATAAAGCCAAAACTATTGTTACTTCGGAGGGTAGGGGGCGGCATTAATCACCCCGTGACAGGGGGAAGTTAGCACCCTCTAAATGAGTGAAGGGTGATCAAGCAGATATGAGATTTGCTTCGTTTGACGGATGAGCATTGCAAGATTTAGATTGGGAATAGTTAATATTAAATTGGAAAATTATAACCACCGTTCCTATTGTACGGACTGGCAGTTGGGTGTTGGAAATTGCCGAGGCTTGTGTTTGGGGAAGCTTGTAGAGTTTTTGACAGAAATACTTGATTAACCAAAATACATTTTTGTTTGGCGTTGAATTTTCGCAGTAAACAATGTTCGTTACTTGATTCAAATTGTTGGATTTTTAGAAATAAAATTCTTGTCTACTTCGTCATAGAGACAGCTTTATTTTCAACTTATATTATTGTCAGCGAATTTTCATTGAAAAATGAGCTATTGGAAAGACCAACGTGGAATTCTTCATGTGAGAGCCGAACTTGACTTCTCATCACTTTTTAAGGAAGGGGCTTAAAAATTATATGTCTGTGTGAGCGAGAGCGCGCGCGCGTGTGTGTATGTGCGCGCGCATGTGTGTTCGTGCGTGCGTGTGTGTGCGCGCGTGCGCGTGTGTGTGTGTGTGTGTGTGTGTGTGTGTGTGTGTGTTTGTGTTTGTGCTCGGGCGCGTGAATGTGTATGTTGTGTGTGTGCGCGTGTTTTTGTGTGCATGTGTGTGTGTGTGTTTGTGCACAGGTGCGTGTATGTGTGTGTTGTTTGTGTGCGTGCGTTTGCGTGTTCGAACAGTGTGTGTTGTTTGTGTGCGTGCGTGTGCGTGTTCGAACAGTGTGTGTGTGTGTGTGTGTGTGTGTGTGTGTGTGTGTGTGTGTGTGTGCGCGCGCGTGCGTGTGTGTGTAAATGTGTGTGTGTGAATGCGTGCGTGCGTGCGTGTGAGTGTGTTTGTGTGTGTGTTGTTATTCAGTGTGTGTGTGTGCGTGTGTGTGTGTGTTTATGCACGGGCGCGTGTGTGTGTGTGTGTGTGTGTGTGTGTGTGTGTGTGTGTGTGTGTGTGCGTGTTCGAACTGTGTGTGTGTGTGTGTGTGTGTGTGTGTGTGCGCGTATGTGTACGTGCGCGTGCGCGTGCGTGTATGTGTGCGTGTGTGTGTGTGTGTGTGTGTGTGCGTGTGTGTGTGTGTGTGTGTGTGTGTGTGTGTGTGTGTGTGGTTTAGCACTTTCACGTTAGCATTTTTGATCCGACGTGATTGAAACTTGACACAACAATAAATTTTGCTAATAGCTACGAGAAATTCGTTATCGAGCAAAATCCGTTCAACAATTTAAAAAAAAAACGGTGTTTTAAATTTAAATAAATTTGTGACTTTTTTATCTTACACTTTTTGAAAATGTGATTTCACTTCAATAATCGGCGTTAAAATCTGCAAAACTGGTTTTAAAAAAACACTAACCTGGTATTAACATTTTAAATTTTCAAATTCTTCGAAACATGAAAATACCTTTAACGGCCATTGATGGGCGGTTACCACTTACGTAATAACTGGGTAAATAAGAAATTAGTCAATTAGTAAATTAAAAAAAAATGGCCCGGTAAAAAGTGATCAATAAGAGATATGAAAAGGTGTTCAGTGAATTACTAACAAAAACTTGATAATACCAAGATTAATAAAGATTAAATCACTAAGTGCATTAATTAAAACCTAGTCAATAAGTGGATTCATAAAAATTGGCCAATAAACTGCATAAAATAGCATTTTGAGTTTTCAATATCCGTAAGAATGAAGAAATTATTAGACAGCGGACAGGGTTCATTTTGTTTGCATTTATAAATGTAGCCTAATTTGGAAGTTTAAAATCCTAATATATGCAAATGTTAATGCTAATTATGAGGGTGAAATCATAATTTCAAAAAAGAAAAATACTTTCAGAAATTCGCTTCTATCACATCAGCGAGGCAGCTGTGCGCCGCGAATATTCTCGATATTTTTTCTAAATTCGTTGCGAAGTGTAGCGCCGTTTGGAATTTTCACCTTACTTAATATTTAACATCTTTCGGTAATCCTCTATTCTAAATTCTCGCAATGCTGGCGTTACTTGTAGCGTTTCAATACGTTCTGCAACTCTATTGTTTTGTCCACAAATATTTAGTTTCTACAATTTTCCTAATCACTTTTTGTAAATTATAAAATACAGAAGCAAAAGTGAAATACGTACACGTGTGGAACCCGGAGAGAAGCGAAGCGAATATACAATTAGTTTGAAGATACGTTTACAAATATCTTGTTTTGTTTAAATAAATAAACACGTGAACCTAGCTTAGATATTATTTACTGTAGTTGTAGTAAAAGATCAGTTGTTTTTTATTAATTTGTAACGATCAGCTGATTTCATCGAACAGCTGATAGGCTGTAATAAGTTTCAGGTTATGCTGTTAAAAACTAGCAATATTATTAACAATTATTATAAATGTTTATATTAATTTCGAATGTATTATAAACGGTTACAACGTGCACGTGTTCTTCAACTAAGGAAAAATACCGAAACCAAAGCAACACAACATACGAGGTGTGTTTAGAAAGTAACGAGAATTTTAATTTTTTGAACAAAATATTTATTTATCCTTCTACATTGATGTTGTCGCCTTCAAAATAGTCCTCATTGGAGATTATGCACTTGTGCCAGCTCTTCTTCCAATCCTCGAAACACTTCTCAAACTCGATCTTTGAAATAGCCTTTAGTTCTTTCAGCGATGCGCTTTTAATGTCATCTACGGCTGTAAAACGACGGCCCTTTAAGGTTCTCTTTATATTTGGAAATAGGAAAAAGTCACATGGAGCCATGTCTTTCATCTATTGTTGATGTGCTGGGGCGTTCGTCATCTTCAACGTCTTCACGGCCTTCTTGGAAACGCTTATACCACTCGTAAACTCTTGCTTTACTCATAGCAGACTCATCATTTCACACACTTTGTTACACTTTATTCCATTTTGTACGCAAAATTTGATACAAATTCTTTGATCCATTTCTTTTAACAAACGAAAATCGACGAGCTCATAAAAACATGTCTAACCCTAGTGACTGTCACGGACAAAGTCAACAATGAAAACAGCTGAAAGTTTTAGCATACTTCAAGGACATGTATACCAACATAATAAAAAAAAATTAACAATCGGACTCTCCAAGACCGCGAAATTTAAAAATTCACACGGAGCCATGTCTTATCGGTTGTTGATGTGCCGGGGCGTCCAGAGCGTTCGTCATCTTCAACGTCTTCACGGCCTTCTTGTAAACGTTAATACCACTCGTAAACTCTTGCTTTACTCATAGCAGACTCATCATTTCACACACTTTGTTACACTTTATTCCATTTTGTACGCAAAATTTGATACAAATTCTTTGATCCATTTCTTTTAAGAAACGAAAATCGTCGAGCTTATAAAAACACGTCTAACCTTAGTGGCTGTCACAGACAAAGTCAACAATGAAAACAGCTGAAAGAGTTACCATACTTCAAGGGCATGTATACCTACATAATAAAACAAATGTTTGACAATCGGACTCTCCAAGACCGCGAAATTTAAAAATTATCGTTACTTTCTGAACACACCTCGTATAATACGCGTGTACTGTTATCGAAGACGAAGAAAAGAAAGACAGAAATAGAGAGCCGAAATTCGTTCGTTACTTATTTCCGTTACATTCTATCGTTCGGCAGACTTTTTATTCACTGCTCTCGCAAAAGCTAACATTAAAAGCTTCGTTTCAATACACAATTAAATACAATCAAGCACCTGATATAACCTGATAATAACCTGATATTGGAAACATTTAAGTAAGGTGACACTGATTGACGCAATATTTTTGCAACAGTGAGCAATATTTTTCATTTGAAATTGATTTTTTTTAAGGCGAAAAGCACATTGAGGCTATTATCACCTCCCTAAATGTAAGTGTGAGTGTAAAGTATTAAAGTCGTAAGTGTAGTGTTGTAAGTGTAAGTGTGTGTTAGACTCGGGTACAGCGAGGGACGTCTAAATCCTCTCAATAGGTGCAGCTAGTCTGCACTCCCCTGTAGAAGTTTGGAATTGAAAACACAAATACAAGCAACCGAATACAGATGCGTGTAGTCTTATCGCCCCTGATGTTGGCGAGTATACATCGTGTTTGCTTGTTGACGGCTTACAATTCTGCCGCCTAAGTTCAATACCCAAAAACAATCCAAAAACTTTCTACTGCGAAACGGAGCATCTGTTTTAATTTCCAAAAATCAAAACCAAGTGTCACGTTGAACGGATGAACGTAGGCCTAATGAAGTATGACAGCTTCCCCCGCGTTTTATAAAACCATAATCTTGCAGTCAGGGGTGGCGTGGAGGTTACATTGTGTTTTTTCCCGACCCCTGCCCCCCATCTAAACAAACTTAGTCACCCTTCCGAACCTTTGTGTTCGGCCGTCGTCCAATTCATTTGGAAAAATTGCCCTTCTCGGCGCTAATCCCGCCGCGTCTACAGCCGGAGCGCGCACATGCACAAACTTTGTACAATAATATTTGTGCCAACTGACGGAAGTTTTTATTTTGTTCCCGCTACCTCACCCCCGTTGTTCCCGCACGACCCGATCGTAACAAGTCAACAAACTTCGTTCTATATTTACCAGCTTTGGTTAACGATTGTGGAAACTTTTTTGTAGTTTGGCAATATCATAAATGATTTATAAATTTTGCTTCATCGAAATCGGTCAGTTAGTTTAAAGCTACCACACACCGAGGCGGTGCTAGTAAACAGTTTGAACACAAATATAATAAATCTCCTGTTAAAGTTATACAGTAATCACAAATTCAACAATAGAAAATGAAAAGCAAAATCTTATTGTAACCTAAGAACACTCAGTAACAAGGAAAATTATCCGCAGGGGTGCAGACTAGCTGGTGCAGACTAATAGGTGCTTTTTTTGTGTTTAACGTCCGACTATTGTGCACACTTGGGCTAATGCAGACGATGGGATAATTTATAGCGGATGAAAATACCAAGCCCTGGCCGGGAATCGAACCCGGGTCCTCAGGTGAAAGCCCAGTACGCACTAATAGGAGCTATTGAGAGGATTTAGACGTCCCTTGCGATACCCGATTCTAACAGACACACTTAAAACACTACACTTACGACTTTAACACTTTACACTCACACTTACATTTAGGGAGACGATAAAAGCCTCAATGTGCTTTTCGCCTTAAAATAACAAAAAAAAAACAACAAGAAAATTAATTAAAGAAAAAAATATAACAGCCTGCAGATGCAATTTCACAAGATTTTATTGACGTTATCCTTTTTAAGAAAAATAATTTATTTTAAAAGATTCTTAATTCGTAGATTTTTTATTACATGTTAAACTACATTATAACTACCATAATACAGAGTCCGCCAGTGAAACGGGATGATTGTAGGTGGCCTTGAGACAAAGTTGTCAGATAGTTACGGGATGGTTACTGGCGCGTGCACAATCTACCATTTAGTTGTACTGGATCGTTGGATGAGTAAACAACACAGCTGCTTGGTTATCAAAATGGCGAAAGTTTTGTGCAAACTCGACGCGCTTTCCGACGTCATTTTAACATACCGCGTAACCAGCCTGTTCCGTCAGATAATGCAATTCGAACATGGATAAACAACCTCGAGCAAACGGGATCAACGTCTTAAAAAAGAGGCAGGAGTGTAAAAACTGTTCGAACACCTGAAAACATCGCAGCTGTTCAACAGGCTATGGTTAGAAGTCCTCGCCGATCAGCCAAACATGCCTTTTGCATTGGAATAAGTGACACATCTGGGGGTGGATACCTAAAAACAAAAGTGTTTCAAGCACCCACAACCATTCAAGCCCTCAAACAACGAATTGTAGCCGAGATTGCGGCAATACCTGTCAACATGCTGCGAGAGGTCATGCAAAACTTCCAAGCCAGGCTCCAGGAATGCCTTAACTGCAATGGAGGACATTTGGTAGACGTAGTGTTCAGAAAATAATATTTTTTCGTATTGTACCCATAATGGCTATTCTTGTACTTTCAATTATTTACTAAAAAATATTTAAAAGTTTTTTTCAACAATCAATTACTTTATTTAATCATCCCGTTTCACTGGCGGACCCTGTATAAGTTAATATATCAATTTCAATATAAAACAATTAAAAATACTTAAATAATTCTAACATTTTATCAAATAATATTCTTCTTCTTTATGATATTTTTTATATTTGGGTTGGAATATATCACATAAAATGTGCACTTTTACATATTGAATAGTTTTTCTCTTATGTTTGAGAAAGTTGTACAGCGATCAGCGGGCAAAACAAGCAAGACGCATTTGATCGTCACCACGGTGTGATCGCTGTAAAACTGAACGCCAGACCGCGCCTGTCTGAACACGCAGATCTAGCTAATCATACAGACAAACAAACACTGAAACAAACTTTACGTCACGTGATCATATCCGTCAATATGTCACTCGATTTTTAATATTCACAATACTGTCTTTACATCCTTCGTGTGTAATTAAAAAAAAGTACAATCGTAGCATCCAGCTACTCGCTAACGTAATGGAAGCTGATTTCTAACATTATTTAAAAAGATTTCGAAACTTTAAAATAATAATTTGAGCAAATTTTAACGCCGATAACGATAGTGTATCGGTTTTTCAAAAAAAGGTTTGTCAAAGATTTACGATATTTAAAGATTTGAAATGGCCGCCATTTTGAAACCGTTGAACAGATTTTGCTGGGTAACACAATAATACAGGCTATTACCAAAATCGATTTTTATACCAGTTTTAAAACAAAACGGACCAAATTTGCTAACACGAATGTATAAAAATATAAAAGAATATAAAAATAATATAAAAAAACACAAAAGAATATAAAAATATAAATTTTAACGTCCATTCGAAAAGTAATTTAGAGGTTAGGGTCGGCGTTCTTTTCGATGTTGCGGGCCTGGGTCTCACCATGACAGATCAAATATCTTATTTTCGTATGGACAAATTCTCGAATAAGTTAAAACTTTAAACAACGGCTACTGTTTATTTGTTATTGATTTTTAAATACAAAAATCAGTAAAAATAAATTCCTTTGGATTTTACCATAAAAATAAAAATGTATGGATATTTTTTTGTGTGTTTAACGTCTATTGTGCACACTTGAGCTAATGCGGACGATGGGATGATTTATAGCGTATGAAAATGCCAAGCCCTGGCCGGGAATCGAACCCGGGTCCTCGGGGTGAAAGCCCGGTACGCTATCAACTAGGCCACCGAGGCGGCTAAATGTATGGATAATTATCGCCCAAAAAATACAAAATGTATACTATTTTCCATTTTTCAAATTCTTTTAAACCAAAATTTTGGGGGAAGGAAAAATTTTGAGCGCGTAAGTGCTCAATTATAGCTCGTGTTAAATCATTGAATTCAGAAGAAAGTAAATGCAGTATTTTTTCACAGCCTTTTCGATATTATTTCCACCAATGACAAGCAGATGTTCGCAAAAACAGCGAGTGAAAACCGAGGCTGCAGGTCAAAGTTGCTTTCCAGTTTATAATACAGTATTTCAATTCACATCTGCGACATATTGATTAGATAACATTAACTTAAATTAGCCTCTAACAGGGTGCCTGTGTGTGTGTAAAGGCTTAACGGCAGTCGAGTATTTTATTGCCGCTTAATCCCCTGGTAGCCTCTAATGCAGCCGTTTGTGTGTTTTTCACGCATCTTAGCATCGCACTGAATTGCCGTTCAATTGTTAATTGCATCGGTGACTTCCGGTTACTCAAATATCGGAAGTTCTTGTTTTTTTGAAGTGAAAACTTCTTTAGCGACGTTGGGCACTTTTTGGATGGACAAAAAGCATTAAAATCGCGTCAGATTTTATAGCGACACCGTCACCGCTACAATGAGATATATAATGTTTATATGTATATATAAATAGTATATATATATATATATATATATATATATATATATATATATATATATATATATATATATATATATATATATATATATTTTCATATAAAAGTATGGTATATATATATATATATATTAAGTATGGTATATATATATATATTATTATTATTATTATCTGCGTATAGACCCTGTTGGATCTCGCAAAGCACTCCGACTCATGTCTTGCTCCTTCTAATCCTCCACACTCCCTCATCCTGTCCCCATGGATCCTCTTCCGCTCCTCCGTCCATTTTACCCCTGCTCTCTTTGTGATTTCAATATATATATATATATATATATATATATATATATATATATATATATATATATACACACACACACACACACACACACACACACACACACACACACACACACACACACACACACACACACACACACACACACACACACACACACACAATACGAATCGTATTCTGACTACTGACTATCTGTCTCTTTCTAGTTCTATACTCTACGTATATATGTGCTTTTTCTACAGTATATACGTAGTTCGCAAAGTATAAAGAGCACATGTTTTTATATAGACTGTTAATATTCTTCTTTTTGTTTTCAAAATCTTCAAATAAACAATAAAGGAAAATAAATTATTTTAGAAATTATTCCCTAAACATTCCAAAACATTCAAAAATGCACAACGTTATTGTTCAAGGTTTCACTTCTGTCGGCACTCCCGGAGTGCAGCCCGCAGTTTTTTTTAACAAATAATCACCGCACGCAACTGTCTCGCTGACGAGATGAGAAAAATATTGTTTGTTATTTTTAAAATTTTACAACAATTTAAAACTCTTTATTTACCATTATATATCAGAATTGAAACCTGCATAAATAAGAATTTTAAATTTTTAAATGACATTGGATTTAGGAAATTAAACCCCGACAGCCGTTAAACTAACTGTTTAACTACAATGTATTTTGGAAACTTAAACAGCGTATTTGCAAAGAGTAATAATATTTTAAAGATCTACCGCCATCTAGATACTGATGAACGGAGTTTGGTGTATCACAAACTTGTCTCAGCCATTGTTAAAGTCGATTTTTGTGCTGCGTTTGAATCATGTCAGACTAAAATTTCAAAACACGCGCGCGTACGTAAAAAAATATTCCAGCTCTCAGGATCGGCGTTCATTTCATGTTAGCCGCCTCGGTGGTCTAGTGGATAGCGTACTAGGCTTTCACCCCGAGGACCCGGGTTCGATTCCCGGCGATGGCTTGGCATTTTCATACGCTATAAATCATCCCATCGTCTGCATTAGCCCAAGTGTGCACAACAGTCGGACGTTAAAAAAAAAAAAAAAAAATTCATTTCATGTAGTCATTCCACCAAAATGGACGCTCTGATAGTTTGTTTTCCAGTTGAAATTTGTTGATGCATTGGGTAAAAACGTTAAAAATTAACGCACGCTAAATGTCCGAACGAAAAACGAAAAATATGCTTAAATTCAAAATCAGTTCATCAGATTTGCTACAAATAATATTGTACATGAAAAATTTATAACTAGAAATCCGACTTTAAAAAATTGGCGTTTAATCCGAAGCTTAATTTTTTGGTTAACTTTTTCGTGTAAAAAGTTTTTGAAATATTTTTTCATACATTAACAGAAATTTTCAAATTCTATTTGTGGAAAAACTTGTCGGTCAAGTTTCGTTTGCGTATTTTCATTGTAAAATTAAAAAAATTACATTTTGAAAAAAGTATACGATAAAAAACAAATCGTTTTTAGAGACTACGCGTGTTAGAAGTGGATACCGCATTGAGATTCTGTTAAACTGACATTTTCTTCAAAAGTTTTATTCAATTCATCCCCCTCACTTCTTGCATTTATTGATAATCTGTACGTATTTCAAAAAATCTAGTACAATTTCTATTTGTAGTCTTTGTAGTCTCTTGAACAAAGTTCATCGTTTAAACTTTCATTCGGTTAATTTTCGGAACTTAAGATAGCATTATCTTTTTTCGGAACGTACCAACACATTAATATTATTTTGTGTGTGTGTGTGTGTGTGTGTGTGTGTGTGTGTGAGAGAGAGAGAGAGAGAGAGAGAGAGAGCGTGTGTGTGTATGTATGTATGTATGTGT
Source organism: Callitettix versicolor (assembly GCA_022606455.1). NCBI lineage: Eukaryota > Metazoa > Arthropoda > Insecta > Hemiptera > Cercopidae > Callitettix > Callitettix versicolor. The sequence goes on from CM040185.1 coordinate 94,018,598, forward strand.
GTGTGTGTGTGTGTGTGTGTGTGTACGGGCCCAAAAAAAGCATCCATATTTTTAACTTTTTAAAATCTATACAAACCATCTTCACAACGTGACATTGCCTTCTATAACCTAAAAGTTACACAAACACTTGCTACATAAAATCTGTAATATAACACGTATACAATTATAGTTTTTATTATTGTTACGAAACCCCGCAGGGGGTGCAGACTGGCTGCATCTATTGAGAGGATTTAGACGTCCCTCGCGGTACCCGAGTCTAACACACACTTACACTTATACTTACGACTTCAACACTTTACACTCACAATTTTTTTTAACGGGGGTTAACAGTGCCTCTATGGCTCCCGACACGTCAGCTAAAAAGCTGTTTGTGTACTCCTATCAGTTCACCTTAAACCGACTCCAGTGCCCTTAACGAGCTCCTGAATCTTGTGTAAGGTGTCCTGGTTGCAGAGGTCCAAAGAGTCTCCTTCTTTTGGCCTCCAGGACCTCGCAATCAAGTATGTGTGCTGCGGTTTCAACACCCCGGGCCAGATTTGTAACAATCCCACCTTATGTAAATGGTTCCGAATGTGGCCGTGTCCGGTGATCGTTGCAACGACCAGCCTCAGCGACATCCTGTTACACTCACACTTACATTTAGGAAGGCGATAATAGCCTCAATGTGCTTTTCGCCTTAAAATAACAACAAAAATATTGTTACAAAAATTTATAAATAATAATATTTCAGTTCATTCGTTTTAACATTTCCCCCGCAGGGGGTGCAGACTAGCTGCACCTATTGAGAGGGTTTAGACGTCCCTCGCGGTACCCGAGTCTAACACACACTTACACTTACAACACTACACTTACGACTTTCACACTTACATTTAGAAAGGCGATAATAGCCTCAATGTGCTTTTCGCCTTAAAATACAAAAAAAAAAAAATTTTAACATTTTTAAATTCTAATTTTTTCATTATTTCGCTTAATATTTATTCCATTCTCGCCTTTCAATATTGGAACTAAGTAGTCTATCTATGGTCATTTGATTTTGTGGTACATATTAATGTTTCCCACTGCCTGCCAACTCTGTGATAAACAGCTGTTCCAACCACCAGCTGTTTCATGAATTCTACATTCTTACTTTCAATTTGATTTCTCTTTACTGAAAAAATTTGCCATCGGGCGTAAACTTCAAAAAATATTATGATATTGTTACGTTGAAAAATCGCTTCGATCATATCAGCTGTTTGCCGATTGTTTCATGGAGTAACGCTACATGTTCTTCCGGCTTAACAGCTGGAAAAAAATACGCGACGAAACAGTGCTGCCAACTTTGCAGAAGCAACATAAGATTTTAAAGGACCAGTCGAAAGTACAAAATCATTAGATCAACAACGAACCGATACTCCACGTTAAAAACACATTAATATTATTTTGATAACAGCTATTGTTTGACCCGACAGCTGGGGGGGAGGCAGTCAAGTCAACCCTTCATCGATACATTAATATCTGAGGCTGCGACGCGGCTATCAATAACCCATACACGCCACGTGTGTTCACGCCTACTCACAGATGGCACCCTTGTCGAGCACTCCTCCAATGGTAGATTTTATTTTTAAACTGAACGACTTTGTAGAACCTACCAAATTTAATAAACGCAGCTGTCTCGCGATAGAAGAGTTTCCAAAAAGGATTTTCTTCAACGTAGCCTGTTTTAAATTTCTACTTCACCATCGTTATCAACATTAAAATAAGCATCTTAAACTGTCAAATTGACAATACAAAAAATTAACCATGACACCGTTTTGAAATGTTTTTTGAACGAATTTTGAAAATTAAAAATGCTAATTTACGCAGTTTTAATGTTTTAGACAAGAGAACGGTGCCGGAGTTAGAAACAAACATTTTTTTTTTATTTTAAGGCAAAAAGCACATTGAGGCTAAATGTATCATTTATCGCCTCCCTAAATGTAAGTGTGAGTGTAAAGTGTTAATGTCGTAAGTGTAGTGTTGTAAGTGTAAGTGTATTAGACTCGGGTGCCGCGAGGGACGTCTAAATCCTCTCAAATAGGTGCAGCTAGTCTGTACACCCTGGGGGGGTATGTTAAAATGAATGAACTGAAAATTATTAAAACCCGTTGAAACAATATTTTGTTGTTATTTAACCGATGGTCATTGAGTTCTATTTTCGTCTCAGTAGCAATTTAAGTATGAGGATAGTGTTAAAGCTGATTTCAAGTTTTTGTTAGACTCTTATACCACGAGGGACGTCTAAATCCTTTCAATAGGTGCAGCTAGTCTGCACCCCCCTGCGGGGTACCGAAACAAACATAAGCGCCGCCTATAGGCCCCAGAACATGAACAATTTTTTTAAATTTTTCAAATAAAATTAAAAAACAAATCAAATATAAAGTTAATATATTGCAGTACTCAAATTATTAAAACTATTTAGGTTTAAACTATTTTCAAATTCTTTGTACTAAAGAAAATTTCATCCCGTTATATAAAACCCCCATCTATGTTGTCAAATTTTGTAAATCCGGTGCTACAAGAGAGATATGAATTTTTAAAGATTTTAAATTACCGCCATTTTGAAAGGGTAGCCGCCTCGGTGGTCTAGTGGATAGCGTACTAGGCTTTCACCCCGAGGATCCGGGTTCGATTCCCGGCGAGGGCTTGGCATTTTCATACGCTATAAATCATCCCACCGTCTGTATTAGCCCAAGTGTGCACAATAGTCGGACGTTAAACACCCAAAAAAAAAAAAAAAAAGGATGCTCATTTTAAAATGACAGGTCTTGGCTTTACCACGTCTCCAATAGCTCATTTTCCCAACAGAAATCCGCTAAAGGAACAAGATAACGGAATTACTGCTGGAAATTCGCTCTTATATCGTCAGCTGCGACAAGATTATTCTGTACCAAGATTTTGTTTTCGAAAACCGTTAGGGATCGTTCTGATTCTTTAAATTTACTTTTAATATTTTCTTAAGTAATGAAAGTACGCCGAGCGGGGTCCATAAATTAGTTATGCAGGCTACAGGCAAGGAGGCTGTACGGGCCGATATCAATAGCCGGGCACGTGCTGACGACTCCATGTCAAAACAAAACCAAACAGTTCCATTGTGGGCACGTGCGGCGGAGGCGGGGTGCGCTGCATTCAGTTAATTAAGGGAATGTTATTGCTGGAGTCAAAGTTGGAAGTGGAATTAATAGGGTGTTGGAGTGAACGGTACAGCGAGTCAAGTCAGTGAGGAAATGGCTGTAGGACTTCTGTCAGGTTCGTTCTGTAATTGTAGTGCGCTGTTTGGAGCGGTCAGCTGATTGAGAAGTAGACAGTATTAGCGCATTCCCACTGGAAAAGTGAGCTGTTGAAGCTGTCATCATGGTAAGACCCAGGTGCGTTCGCGCGTGTGTGTGTGTGTGTGTGCGTGCGTGCGTGGACGTGCGATAGCGTGCATGTGTGTGTGTGGGGGGGGCACGCGCACGTATGCACGAGAGCGCGCGTGAGTGCGTGCCTGCATGTGCGTGTGCCCGTGTGTGTGTGTGCGCGCGCGCGCGCGTGTGTGTGTGTGTGTGTGTGTGTGTGTGCGTGCGTGCGTGCGTGGGCGTGCATGTGCTCGTGTGTGCGTGGGCGTGCGTGCACGAGCGCGCGTGAGTGCGTGCCTGCGTGTGTGTGTGTGTGTGTGTGTGTGTGTGTATGTGTGTGTGTGTGTGTGTGTGTGTGTGCGTGCGTATGCGTGCGTGAGTGCGTGCCTGCATGTGCGTGTGCCGTGTGTGCCCGTGTGTGCGTGTGTGTGTGTGTGTGTGTGTGTGTGGCACGCGCACGTATGCACGAGAACGCGCATGAGTGCGTGCCTGCATGTGCGTGTGCCGTGTGTGCAGTGTGTGTGTGTGTGTGTGCGTGCGTGCGTGGGCGTGCGCACTCGTGTGTGTATGTGTGTGTGGGGCACGCGCACGTATGCACGAGAGCGTGCGTGAGTGCGTTCCTGCATGTGCGTGTGCCCGTGTGTGTGTATTGTGCGCGCGTGTGTGTATGTGTGTCTGTGTGCGTGCGTGGGCGTGAGTTAGCGTGCATGCTCCTTTGCGCGCGCGCGTGTGTGTACGCGCGCTCGTATGTGTGGAACGCGCACGCGCGTTTGCATGTGCGTGTGTCTTAAAAAACTTTATTGTCTTAAATGTTTTTTTTAAAACTCCGATTTCACCATCGCAATTAGCGTTAAGAACTGCATAAATTAGCATTTAAAATTTTCAAAATCAAGCGGCGTCGTTGGGTTCCGTTCCGCGCAGCTTTTGATTCTGTCTTGGTTCGGTTTTAAAGCTAACTCCGCTTCCCCCACCACGCTTACTATGCCTTCTAACTTACTATTTCTCGTTACCGTTGCCTAGGTTACGGTTTTTAAACATAATAGTTCCCAGAATCCGTCACAGTAGGTCTAAATATTTACGTTTAAAAGGTACAAACGCGTTCTTTACACTGACTCAACACCGCTTCCGGTTCCCGTTCTTCTTCATTCCGCTCAGCTCAGCACAGCCTCACGTATTTGGTCGCCGCCCGGCCTAAGTTTGGGGAGGAATAGGCAGTAAGTTAGAAAGCCTTTTTTCATATTAACAAATGTTCTTTGGAAATTGAGCTATTAAAGAGGCCATTATAGTACGGACCCAAACACGAAACTAAAATTTGTGTTCTCATCTTCATGTAATCATCTTTCCACTAAAATGTAATTTTTCAGAGAACACATCTTTGCCCTTCTTAGCATCAAGTATTATATATTTGTTGACGCGTTTCGGAATACTTCTATTTTTAGTTTTTTTTTACTGTATTCTAAAAATAGTTTGTGTTCCTCTTCAGACTTAGAACGAGGATGACAATTGAGATAAAATACATTCTGGTAAAACGGCGGAACAATACTTCTTCTAGAAACAATTGTCTTGAATGGTTTGACAATGTAGATACATTTTCCTATTATTAACAAAATAAGAATTAACGTTTAACTTTTATATAATGAGGAAATAAAATCACAAAGTCGAAATCGAGCAACGGCTAATTACAAACAATAAATTTCTACTAATTGCGCACAAAACATTGGATAAATTTGTCAACCATAAAAACAACAAAACATTGTACTCGGGTTCATACATATTAAACAACATTTAAAACGTATTTTTTGCCTCAACAGTTGGCAGTACTGTCAATCAACCCTGTCGATGTTGTCCTGCCAGAACAAGTGCCACTAAAAACCGTTCGCCCGTGTAATAATACAGGTCCATATCATACGTTGGCAGTAAAACCAAATTTATGAACGCAAACAAACAGTAGCCCTTGTCTGGCAGATGTTTGGGACGGGTTCGAGAGCATAAATTACAGTTGCGCCAATTACCGGCTGCGAAAAACAAAAATACCCGATCATCTGGTACCAGATATCTCCGAAGTAACATTTGTCATAATTAGACTTTGCATTTAAATCGTGAGATCTTAATGATGACCGAGAGGCTGAAACCGGCTTTCTACTTCAAGATTATATTTAAATTATTCAATACGCAGTTAGTTCTTAATTTGCCGTTAATTTTTTTTTTTACTTTCTCGCAAAACAAAGCAATCGTGATTGTGCGATTAATCGATATAAACCGTTTATAGATCGAAGCGTAAGACTCTAGAAAAGGTAAAATATATGCCGCAGATCCAAAACACGAAATAATAAAATACAACACAATTAAACTATGTTCAGTATAATAATCTGCCTTACCTAGCTTCGTCAATTCTTCTTTCGTTTACGCGTTTCGGAAAACCTCCATCTTCAAAATCTATTTCTATACTCGTTGAGTACAAAAACTATAAAACTATTGAGGTAGAAATAGTTTTTGAAGATGGAGGTTCTCCGAAACGCGTCAACGAAAGAAGAATTGACGAAGCTAGGTAAGGCAGATTATTATACTGAACGTAGTGACAATAATCCTAGCAGAAAAGAAGAAGAATATAAAAAGAACACAATTAAAATTTCGAAAAAGCTAATCTGCCTTCTCTAGCTACGTCAATTCTTGTTTCGTTTACGCGTTTCGGAAAACCTCCATCTTCAAAATCTATTTCTATACTCGTTGAGTATAAAAACTATAAAACTATTGAGGTAGAAATAGTTTTTGAAGATGGAGGTTCTCCGAAACGCGTCAACGAAAGAAGAATTGACGAAGCTAGGTAAGGCAGATTATTATACTGAACATAGTGACAATAATCCTAGCAGAAAAGAAGAAGAATATAAAAAGAACACAATTAAAATTTCGAAAAAGCAAAATATTGAACAATTTTAATATATTAAGGTGAAATTAATCAATTAAATAAATTTTTAGAAATTAAAAAAACGAAGAGAAACAAGTAAAATAAGTTTACAGAAGAAGGACAATAATTCAGAACTACTAAAAGCAAAATAAGTCTAAAAAATAATGCAGAAGAAGCAAAATAACGTCACATTCAAAATATTGCACAAAAAATTATGGAAGCACTGCAGAATTCATAAATGAAAAACGTAACTAACAACACAGAAAAAGCAAAATATCGAAAAAAACAAAAAGCAAGTCAATAATGCAAGGTTAAAAAAGAGAAAAATTAGAAATCAAAGAAGAAAAGTAACGCGGTACAGAATGTTTCAGAATTATTTAACAGAAAAATATATAAAGAATAAGAACTTTATTGAAAAAAAAATGCAGAATGGAAAAATAAAAATACAGCAGAATCACAACATGAAAATAGATTAAAAATACATAATGTTGCACAATTAAAATTTAAAAATGGAATAATAAAAAAAGGTGGCAGTGGAATGACTGCCGACAGAAGTGACTACTTCTTATCACAAGTTATGGCTATGTATTTTACACCACAAAATAAAATTTATAGTCGATTTTCACAATCATGAGTACGTTCATTTCAGTTTAATATATTTCTAAATACAATATTATATGATTTTATGATTTTTTGCCAAGACATAGATTTTTGCTACTCGACACTAGAATAGGCTATAACTGACCATGGGAGAAGCACGGAGTCCCAAATGTATTCCTGCTACTCTTAATATCTGACCCTGTGACTTATTAATTGTCACTGTAAATGCCAACTTCAATGGAAACTGCAATATTTTAATTTGGAAAGGCAGGTTGTTTGGAATTATAAGATTGTTTCAATTAAAATCATTGCAAATGTAAGCTTATAAACAATCATTTTATAATAAATAATAACAGGGATTCAGATTTTTAAAACGGGAATACATCTATGTCCATCTCGGGTACCTAAACTATGTTCATTTAAAATGTCATCTCAATCGGTCCAGTAGTTAATGTGTGATTGAATGACAAACAAAAACACACACATAAACTTTCAAATTTAAAATATTATATTAAGAAGTATAAAATATTATTAAAACGTCACTGTTGTAGCCTACAGTTAACACATATCACAAAACTGAATACTAAATAATTCAGTTGCACTGGGTAAGTAGTATAATGGCATTTAAATATTTATTATTCACACCTACCAATATATAATAACTTATAAAACGTCACTGTTACACAGTTAACACTTGTCATAAAAATAAATACTAAATAAAGTTGAACTGGGTAAGTAATGTAATGGCAACTATTGAGTATAGAAATAGTTTTGAAGATGGAGGATCTCCGAAACGCGTCAACGAAAGAAGAATTGACGAATAAAGGCAGATTATTATACTGAACATGTAGTGACAATAATCTAGCAGAAAGAAGAAGAATATAAAAGAACACAATTAAAATTTCGAAAAAGCTAATCTGCCTTCTCTAGTTACGTCAATTCTTGTTTCGTTTACGCGTTTCGGAAAACCTCCATCTTCAAAATCTATTTCTATACTCGTTGAGTATAAAAACTATAAAACTATTGAGGTAGAAATAGTTTTGAAGATGGAGGTTCTCCGAAACGCGTCAATGAAAGAAGAATTGACAAGTTAAATAAAACAGATTATTATACTGAACATAGTGACAATAATCCTAGCAGAAAAGAGGAAGAATATAAAAAGAACACCATTAAAATGTCGAAAAAGCAAAATATTGAACAATTTTAATACAATAATGCGAAATTAATCAATTAAATAATTTTTTAGAAATTAAAAAAACGAAGAGAAACAAGTAAAATAAGTTTACAGAAGAAGGACAATAATTCAGAACTACTAAAAGCAAAATAAGTCTAAAAAATAATGCAGAAGAAGCAAAATAACGTCACATTCAAAATATTGCACAAAAAATTATGGAAGCACTGCAGAATTCATAAATGAAAAACGTAACCAACAACACAGAAAAATCAAAATATCGAAAAAAAACAAAAAGCAAGTCAATAATGCAAGGTTAAAAAACAGCAAAATTAAAAATCAAAGAAGAAAAGTAACGCGGATACAGAATGTTTCAGAATTAATTAACAGAAATATATATAAAGAATAAGAACTTTATTGAAAAACAAAATAATGCAGAATGGAAAAATAAAAATACAGCAGAATCACAACATGAAAATAGATTAAAAATACATAATATTGCACAATTAAAATTTAAAAAGGGAATAACAAAAAAAAGGTGCCAGTCGCATGACTGCCGACAGAAGTGACTACTTCTTATCACGGGTTATTGCTGTATATTTTACACCACAAAATAAAATTTATAGTCCATTTTCAAAATCATGAGTACGTTCATTTCAGTTTAATATGTTTCTAAATACAATATTATATGATTTTATGGTTTTATGCCAAGACATAGATTTTTGCTACTCGACACTATAATAGGCTATAACTGACCACGGGAGAAGCACGGAGTCCCACATGTATTCCTGCTACACTTAATATCTGACCCTGTGTCTTATTAATTGTCATTGTAAATGCCAACTTCAATGGAAACTGCAATATTTTAAATTGGAAAGGCAGGTTGTTTGGAATTATAAGATTTTTTCAATTAAAATCATTGCAAATGTAAGCTTATAAACAATAATTTTATAATAAATAATAACAGGGATTCAGATTTTTAAAACGGGAATACATCTATGTCCATCTCAGGTACCTAAACCATGTTCATTTTAAATTTCATCTGAATCGGTCCAGTATTTATTGTGTGATTGAATAACAAACAAAAACACACACATAAACTTTCAAATTTAAAATATTATATTAGGAAGTATAATATATTATTAAAACGTCACTGTTGTAGCCTACAGTTAACACATATCACAAAACTGAACACTAAATAATTCAGTTGCACTGGGTAAGTAGTATAATGGCATTTAAACATTTATTATTCACACCTACCAATATATAATAATGTATAAAACGTCACTGTTACACAGTTAACACTTGTCATAAAACTAAATACTAAATAAAGTTGAACTGGGTAAGTAGTATAATGGCGTTTAAAATAATTTAAATATTTATTATTCACACCTACCAATATATAATAAACGTATAAAACGTCACTGTTTCACAATTAACACTTGTCATAAAACTAAATTCTTAATAAAGTTGGACTGGATAAGTAGTATAATGGCGTTAAAAATAATTTAAATATTTATTATTCACACCTATCAATATATAATAAACGTATAAAACGTCACTGTTACACAGTTAACACTTGACACAAAACTAAATAATTAAGTTGGATTGGGTAAGTAATATAATGGCGCAAACATGCAAGTTTTCACTTCAAAAATACATTTTAAAACAAAAATATATATAAGAGCGTAATGCGTGACGGCAAACTCAATTTTTTCCCGAGCAAAACATACATCCATACCCCGCCATAAGAAGTAGTATATAAGTATATGCTATGTATATATATATATATATATATATATATATATATATATATATATATATATATATATATATATATATATGACAAACTGATTTTTTTCCCGTGCAAAACATACATCCATACCTCGCCATAAGAAGTAGTATATATACATATGCTATATATAGAAGAGCGTGATGCATGACAGCAAACTGAATTTTTTTCCCGTGCAAAACATACATCCATACCTCGCCATAA
>CM040185.1:94033622-94046122 GCA_022606455.1 Callitettix versicolor
ATATTAATCACTAATATATTAATCAATAGTGTATTAATCACTAATATATTAATCAATAGTGTATTAATCACTAATGTATTAATCACTAATATTTTAATCAATAGTGTATTAATCACTAATATACGAGGGTTGATCAAATATAAACGAGACTGACTTTCTAAAAACTTTTCCGTTGGACATTGAACTTTAAAGGGTGGGGTTTCAGGTAGCCTGGGAGGTTTGGGACGGGCGTAGGTGGGCAACATTTCCGTTCGAACCCTTCAATATAAAACTATACAATGAGTGAGAGTGAAGTGCACGTTTCCGTGGAGCAGAGAATTATTATTAAGTTTTTGGCCAAGGAGGAGGTCAATCCGACTGAAATCTTTCGTAGATTGACGGCTCAATACGGGGACAGGACCCTGTCAAGAGCTCGCGTTTTTGCTTGGCACAAGGAATTCGCCGAAGGACGGGAAGCAGTAGAAAACCTCAGCCATCTGAAGGCCAAATCACGATCGTCGGCCGGGAAGGTAATGGCCACTGTATTTTTCAACAATCAAGGCGCCTTTCACGTCGATTTCCTCCATCAACGACGCACAATAAATGCACAATATTATTGCGATGTTTTAGAGGCCGCAAAATAGTCTTTTCGTAGGAAAAGGAAATCTAAACCGGCGAGAAACGTCATTCTTCTTCACGATAATGCCCGACCACATTCGGCGAACGCTACGAGGCTTAAACTCGATCAAATTGGCAGGGAACCAATGGAACATCCCCTATACAGTCCAGACTTATCACCCTGCGACTATCACCTGTTTGGGCCACTCAAAGAGGCGTTAGGAGGCCAGCGTTTCGAAGACGATTCTGCGGTGGAGACCTTCGTGCTCCAATGGCTCAATGAACGCCCGAGAACTTTTTACGAAGATGGAATTAAAAAACTTCCAATCCGGTGGGAAAAATGTGTTACTCGTGCGGGAGACTATGTAGAAAAATAAGTTGTATCAAGAATAATTTGTAAGTAAGCAATAAATTTTTTAAAAAATCAGTCTCGTTTATATTTGATCAACCCTCGTAGTAATAACTAATATATTAATCACTAATGCACTGAACTAACTGCTGGCCTATTTGGAAATTTCAAATAACGTCAAAAATACTAAAATTTACCCTGAACACTATTACATTAATTTTCATATTTTTAACGATATATGTAAGTTTAAAATGCTAATATATATATATATATATATATATATATATATATATATATATATATATATATATATATATATATGCTGTTTTAACAATGATTGTAATGGTGTAATAGGTTTTTTTTTAATTATGAAGAAGCCGCTTCGGTGGCCTAGTTGATAGCGTACTGGGATTTCACCCCGAATACCCGGATTCGTTTCCCGGCCAGGTCTTGGCATTGGGATGATTTATAGCGTATGAAAACGCCAAGACCTGGCCGGGAATCGAACCCGGGTCCACGGGGTGAAAGCTCAGTACGCTATCAACTAGGCCACCGAGGCGGCTTTAAATAGAATGAGTTATCGGCGTTGACGGAAAGGGTAAAGCTTAGCATACGGCGGTAACTATAGAATCGAATCCACGACCTTGAGGTACGCCAGTTCAAGGGTGCAGTAGACTGTCTGCTGTCTCAATCACCTCAGCCACCGAGCCTAATTTCAGTTACAAATTAAGATTCGTGACTAATGTGAGCATACCAAAAAAATTACCTTCATGAGTAAATTTAGAAAAAAATAAACCACGACGCCTGTTTATTCAACCCTACTGATCTTAATTATATGGCCATCATTACACTATAACTGCCTAAAATATGATTCTTCCTATAATGATTTTACTACCTAAGACAAAACAAATTATTATCTCCAAGAATTCTGTTTCTTCTTCTTCTTAATGTAGAACTCCTACGCGTTAGGCTACTGAGGACTAAGGATTTGTGATATACCAAAAACTCTGGTTCGATAACTATAAAAAATCCTGGAATTTGAAACTTGCTTAAATTTAAACAGATTTCGAATATCCGGATATTTAGATACTTTTTCTTTGGGCGCTAAAAAACTGTTAAAATTTTTCAAAATAATTAAATTTAATTCAAGAAATTACGCGCCGTATTTTTCCGGTAATATTCAAAACCGCTCGCGTTTGCAAGCGCAATAACCGTTTCTATCCGGAACACGCCCAGTCAGCTGTTTTAATTCGCGAATAAAAAATTCCACGTCTGCCAACATTTGGAATGGCACAAGCATTATCAGATAGTAGGAATAACAGTGAAGGCAATTAAAGCGTACAGTTTTTCCCAAAGGGGGAGAATCTCGACCAATAAAAGCCTACAGTCTTGCTTTAATTATCCGAGAGACGTTAATGCGTTGCCAACTTGTTAACATTTCCTCTACAAGGGGACTTCCCGCAGGGTTGCCAACTCGAGTAACGATTCTTTGAAAACGGACGAAATTTTGAGGTTAATTTGGCCATTTCGCTCGACTGGATTGCTTGCGATCGTATAATAAACAATGAACAATAAAAACGGGCGAAATTTTGAGGTTAGTTTGGCCATTTCGATCGACTGGATTGCTTACGATCGTATAATAAACAATGAACAATAAAAACGGACAAACTTTTGAGGTTACGATCGTATAATAAACAATGAACAATAAAATCGGGCGAAATTTTGAGGTTAATTTGGCCATTTCGGTAGACTGGATTGTTTACGATAGTATAATAAACAATGAACAATAAAATCGGGCGAAATTTTGAGGTTAATTTGGCCATTTCGCTAGACTGGATTGTTTACGATCGTATAATAAACAATGAACAATAAAAACCGGTGAAATTTTGAGGTTAATTTGGCCATTTCGCTCGACTTGATTGCTTACGATCGTATAATAAACAATGAATAATAAAATCGGGCGAAATTTTGAGGTTAATTTGGCCATTTCGCTAGACTGGATTGTTTACGATCGTATAATAAACAATGAACAATAAAAAAACGGGCAAAAGTTTTAGGTTTTTTTTTATCATTTCGCTCGACTGGATTGCTTACGATCGTATAATTAACAATGAACAATAAAAACGGGCGACATTTTGAGGTTAATTTGGCCATTTCGATAGACTGGATTGTTTACGATCGTATAATAAACAATGAACAATAAAAACTGACGATGGCCGCCTCGGTGGCCTAGATGATAGCGTACTGGGCTTTCACCCCGAGAACCGGGTTCGATTCCCGGCCAGTGCTTGGCATTTTCATACGCTATAAATCATCCCATTATCATCCCATTGTCTGCATTAGCCCAAGTATGCACAATAATCGGACGTTAAACACCAAAAAAAAAAAAAAATTTGAGATTAATTTGGCCATTTCGCTCGACTGGATTGCTTACGATCCACACATGCATACACACGCGCGCGCGCACACACACTCACAAACACACACACACACACACACGCGCGTGCACACACACACACACACACACACACACACACACACACACACACACACACACACACACACACACACACACACACACACACACACACACACACACACACACACACACACACACGCGCGCACACACACACACACACACACACACACACACACAAACACACACACAAACACACATACACACACGCGCATACACACGCACAAACACACATACACACACATACACACAAACACATACACACAAACACACACACACACACACGCACACACACACACAAACACACAAACACACATACACACACACACACACACACACACAAACACACACACACAAACACACACACACACACAAACACACACACACACACACACACACACACACACACACACACACACACACACACACACACACACACACAAACACACACACAAACACACATACACACACACACACACACACACACACACACACACACACACACACACACACACACACACACACACACACACACACACACACACACACACACAAACACACACCGTACTCATTACAAAGCGCTGGATCTGAGTCTTACTATGATGAACGTCCCAATAGCTCATTTTTCCAGTAGAAAATCGCTAAATAACATAACTTATCTGAAACTGTGGCTACTTTATTGAAAATCAGTTTTCCCCATCTAAATCAAATTTGAAATCTTAAACACTAATTTATTCAGATTTTAACGCTGATTACCATAATGGAATCAGATTCTTTCTACATAAAGTAAGAAAAATATTTTATACTGACAATTTTTTTGAAAATTCCCTTCAATCACGTCAGCGAGACAGTTGCGTGTCTGCGTTTAGAACGGTACTACCACTGACAAAAAAAACACTGCCCATTTGATCGTCTTTACGGCGTTAACGGCTGTATGTTTAACTGTTTTTCATTGCAACGTAAGCCCTAACAGACCATTAAAACCGGATTTACAGAGCAGAAGGGTTGCAACCCCCTTTCGCTATAAAACAGGAAGTATTAGACTTTTGTTATAATGAAGTGGATGATTGTTCGACTCGCAGTTAAATAAATCTTAGCCCCAGCGTTGTACCGCCACGATAACGCTATTGTTGTAGGCGTACGGAGATATACTGGGTAAACAGTGCACGGACTTTCCCACGGCGTGATTGTAGCTGCGTTCGTTTTTTGAGATTAGACTTACCGCAGCGGTTAAACGTTAAATTATTTTAAATTAGCAGTTCCAAACAGTAGCCCTCGCAGTGTACTTGCCTGGCCACAGCTCCGCTAAAGCGCTTTGACACGCTTGTAAAATTTGCCTCCAGTATTCACCGATACCGTTACATTTGGGGGAAATGTTACCGAAACAATTTTACTGAAAATTTTATTGTCTTTCACGTCGGAGCGGTGAAAATTATAGGTCTTGCCGTTCAGCCAGAATTACAAGAAACAACCAGCAACTACACTCGCAACGTTAAATCAGAACCGGAAATGTTGAAACGGAAGTGAACGGGAAAACATCTTATACATAAATCGAACGGGCTTTATAAAAGTTTATAAAAGGTACCTTCGTTCAAAATTTTAAATTATCTATAATGCGTTTGGCCAAAACTACGTACATTCCTGTCGTTAAATCAGATGCCGCCATTTTGAAACTGAAGTAAACTGAAAACGATGTTAAACGTAGCCTAAGTCATTTACGTTTTGTATAAGATAACTTCGTATGAAAATTTCAAAACAATCGTTTAATGCGTTTAGCCATAACTCATCATCGTTAATACTTCTGTATTAAAATGTCTTAAAATGTAAGTTAATGGGGATAAATCTTACACAAGTCTTTTGGGTTTTATACACGGTACTTTCATATCAAGTTTCAAAACAATCGGTCAATGCGTTTGGCCAAAACTACGTACACTCCTGGTCGTTAAATCAGATGACGCCATCTTGAAACTGAAGTAAATTGAAAACGATGTTAAACGTAGCCTAAGTCATTTACGTTTTATATAAGATAACTTCGTATGAAAATTTCAAAACGATTGTTTAATGCGTTTGGCCATAGCTCCGTGCACTCATCATCGTTAATACAGAAGCCACTGCCTTAAAGTGGAAGTCAATGGGGACAAATCTTACACAAGTCTTTTGGGTTTTATACAAGGTACTTTCATATCAAGTTTCAAAACAATCGGTCAATGCGTTTGGCCAAAACTACGTACACTCCTTTTAGTTAAATCAGATGACGCCATCTTGAAACTGAAGTAAATTGAAAACGATGTTAAACGTAGCCTAAGTCATTTACGTTTTATATAAGATAACTTCGTATGAAAATTTCAAAACGATTGTTTAATGCGTTTGGCCATAGCTCCGTGCACTCATCATCGTTAATACAGAAGCCACTGCCTTAAAGTGGAAGTCAATGGGGACAAATCTTACACAAGTCTTTTGGGTTTTATACAAGGTACTTTCATATCAAGTTTCAAAACAATCGGTCAATGCGTTTGGCCAAAACTACGTACACTCCTGGTCGTTAAATCAGAGGCCGCCATCTTGAAACTGAAGTAAATTGAAAACGATGTTAAACGTAGCCTAAGTCATTTACGTTTTATATAAGATAACTTCGTATCAAATTTCAAAACAATCGTTTAATGCGTTTATCCATAACTTCGTGCACTCGTCATCGTTAATTCAGAGACCACTATCTTGAAATGTAAGTTAATGGGGAGAAATCTTACACAAGTCTTTTGGGTTTTATACAAGGTACCTTCATATCAACTTTCAAAACAATCTGTCAATGCGTTTGGCCAAAACTACGTACACTCCTGGTCGTTAAATCAGAGGCCGCCATCTTGAAACTGAAGTAAACTGAAAACGATGTTAAACGTAGCCTAAGTCATTTACGCTTTATATAAGATAACTTCGTATCAAATTTCAAAACAATCGTTTAATGCGTTTATCCATAACTTCGTGCACTCGTCATCGTTAATTCAGAGACCACTGCCTTAAAATGTAAGTTAATGGGGAGAAATCTTACACAAGTCTTTTGGGTTTTATACACGGTACTTTCATATCAACTTTCAAAACAATCGGTCAATGCGTTTGGCCAAAACTACGTACATTCCTGTCGTTAAATCAGAGGCCGCCATCTTGAAACTGATGTAAATTAAAAACAATGTTAAACGTAAGTCATTTACGTTTTATATAAGATAACTTCGTATAAAAATTTCAAAACAATCGTTTAATGCGTTTGGCCAAAACTGCGTGCACTCGTCATCGTTAATTCAGAGGCCACTGTCTTCAAATGGAAGTTAATGGAAGAAATCTTACACAAGTCTTTTGGGTTTTATACAAGGTACTTCTGTATCAACTTTCAAAACAATGCGTTTGGCCAAAACTACGTACACTCCTTGTCGTTAAATCAGATGCCGCCATCTTGAAATTTAAATAAATTGAAAACAATGTTAAACGTAAGTCATTTACGTTTTATATAAGATAACTTCGTATAAAAATTTCAAAATGATAGTTTAATGCGTTTGGCCAAAACTGTGTGCACTCGCAAATCAGAGCCCATCGTCTTGAAAAGATGTGAATGGAAAACATTTTACACAAACACAGCACAGGCTTTACGAAAGCTACTTCCGTACAAAATTTCAAAACAATCGGTCAATGCGTTTGGCCAAAACTACGTACACTCCTGGTCGTTAAATCAGAGGCCGCCATCTTGAAACTGAAGTAAATTGAAAACAATGTTAAACGTATGTCATTTACGTTTTATATAAGATAACTTCGTATAAAAATTTCAAAACGATCGTTTAATGCGTTTGGCCATAGCTCCGTGCAGTCATCATCGTTAATACAGAAGCCACTGTCTTAAAATGGAAGTTAATGGGGAGAATGGGGAGAAATCTTACACAAGTCCTTTGGGTTTTATACACTATACCTTCATATCAACTTTCAAAACAATCGGTCAATGCGTTTGGCCAAAACTGCGTACATTCCTGTCTTTAAATCAGATGCCGCCATTTTGAAACTGAAGTAAATTGAAAACAATGTTAAACGTAAGTCATCTACGTTTTATATAAGATAACTTCGTATCAAATTTCAAAACAATCGGTCAATGCGTTTGGCCAAAACTGCGCAACACACAAACACAAATGCCGAACGGTCGAGTTGAAACAGAGACGTCACTTCGCTCTGTCAATAAATGTTGCAAAAACTATTCACAAGCTTTTTCCACCAATCAAAAAGCTTATTAGAAAACCCGGGACTTAATATCAAAATCGATCCTAATCTCGTTTTTTAGGGTTCTTTAAATAGGCTACATATATACTGTTTTGCCAAAATCATATCTGGAATCTTCGAGGTAGTTTTCGCTCCAAACCGGAAGTAGAACTCAGTTCGGGTTTTCACCGGATACGGACGTTTCGCTTGGATGTCTTATCTTTAGACTGATACGCACCTGATTGATAGAAAACATTGATCAGAAAATCAAATTTTTAAAATCCTCTTAAAACGGTTTTTAGAGTTCCGTAAGCGCATGCGTCAGATCATTACACAATTTGGCGTAAATGTTTTTGTGGCGCCAATATCGCGGGAAAATATTAGTTCTGATGACGAAAAATATTTAAGGGTTGTTAAGACCCCCTAATTAAATGTACACCTGGTGTGACGTAACATTTTCAACTATTAGTGACACTGACTTTGAATATGTTTAGCTTTTTAACATAAAGCGTTTATATACAGCTGCCAGATTCGGGTACTTTTCCAATAATTTCGACTTTTTCGATCAGAAAAATTTCGGAAAACTTAAAATCCTAAGAATAAATAAAATAGACTTTTTCTCAAATTTTTTATATTTTGCATTTTACAGACCTCAACAAAAGCTTTTATTGATAATTTACCAACGTAAGTTTTATTGAAGCGTTAGCTTCTTATACCTCATTGGGCATTTGTATTTGTCACCATGTATTCAATATCATCGAGTAGGCTTACGAAGCGTAAGTAACGCGAGTAGGGGAAGTATTACACAGACCCCCTCCAGTTCTCAGCTATTCTCCTTTCTTTCGTCTGCCGGTTCTGACTGAGTTGGTCGCGCGCGTATGTATGTTTTGTGACTGTATGTACATACAACGTGCAATGCTTCTCTCTACCTCTTCTTTCCTTTCTCTCTCTCTCTCTCTCCTCCCTCTTCTCCTCCCTCCCCTCTCTCTCCTCATTTATATTTTAACAATCTAACGCTTCTGCCGACAGTCCCAATGACTGAATTTTTTTTTTTTTACTTTGTTCGACTTCTTACAGTGTGGACGCAAGTAAGTAATACAATTTAAAAGGAGCATTTAATTCGTACGTTACAAACGGAACAGTCAGCGTCGCGGCAGTGCAGACGACACTAAAATCAGCTGATCCATTGTTGTTAATACACAGTCCATATGTACTTGTAAAACATGGCGTGCTTTAATAAACATGTGTATCTACGAACCGGATTTTTGGGAAATAATTAAATATTTGCAACGTTTCGACAACGTCCTATCATCAAGTTTCTTGTTTCGTATTACGAACAAATAAAACCATAACTTTCTTTTTCCACTCTTATTAAACGCCCAACTTAATAAATTTTCAAAAATAAACGACGGCAGTAAAGTTTCACAATTTAGGATCGCGTATTTCAAAAACACAACGCTTAATGAAAACCAAAACACGGCCCCGTTCATCATTCGTGTTTTAATAAGTCTGTGTTTCATTCCTTTCTTTAATTTTCCCGAAGAAAAGGTCGCAAATAAGCGGAGGGCAGGGGCAAGGGGCAAGGGGCAGCCGGCTGGATATGCAGATCGCGGGATCCCTAATAAAGACGTTCGGGAGAGCTTTCAGGAATCAAGAAACCGCAAATAAAGTTAAGGCAAAGATAGGAGGGATCAACTAGTATGCTAATAAAATGCAAATGGCGGCCAGGGAGATATTGAGTGTTTAGAGGCAAAGCCTTGGCAACGATTGCTACATTCAGTGAAGGTTGCCAATGTTGTCTTTGGTTTAAAGAAAATCGTTTCGGTTCGAGGCGGTTTTTGTCACGTCGCAAAACGTTTGTTGAAAATGTCTGTACGTACTGTTTTTACGATAATATTTCTAAAAATTATACAAAAAATTTTGCAAAAACTTTACAAATAAATCTCTCTTACGTAATAAGGAAATATAAATAACACAAAATAAATACATCGATATTTTACGGACTTTATATTTGTAAAATCTGATAAAAAACATAGTTTTTAAGTTTTTCAATGATTCACTTTTCTTAAATTTTACAAATATTTCAGTTTTAACGTCCGACATCCACGAGCTAAATTTTACAGGCTCAAATTTATAAGCGGTAGAACGTTCTTGCCACATTTATTTTGATACAAGAAATTATGTTTAAAAAAAACCAGCATGTTTCAAATTAGGAAAAACAAAAGTTCACTATACAAATATACAAGAAAATCGTAAACTAAATTTATAAGCCTATTTTAAAATTTTCTAAACATTGTTCACAAAACAACCTTTCTCACAATAAACTATTTCCCCGAAATGACCAAAAAAAACTAATTTAACCTAGTTGTTCGAAATCGTTTCACCGGAAGTTGCTAAAAATTTTGTCGTTTATGAATACTCATAAAGCAAATTAGCGTAGCCAAATTGAAATAACAGAAATTTATGGTTGGAAAAACAATCCCACTGCGGTCGCTGTTTGTTTTTTTTTTTTTTTTTTTTTTTTTTGACGGCTTTCGATTTACACTCAACCTCATAATTCTTTTATTTCAAATTTGTTTCAATGAATCGAGTAATAGCTGCATAATAAACGGAAATTTTATCAAAATTTGATGAACCCATTTTGAGAAATTATACCATTTTTTTAATAGCCTAGAAATCGTTTGAAAAATTCATTGTATCCCATATCTGCGAAAATTTACTTATAAAAAATATAAAGGCAAGAGACATCTTTGTTTAATTAAATCGGCAGCTTCTTTTATGTACTAAAGTTTATTTTTCACCGATCAGCTGTTTTTAAATTCTGTTAGCAAATACGCCTAATGGTTATTCAAAATAAAACAGTAAAACATGCTTTTAAAACATTATCGTAGGCGCCTTGTTTCAAATATAAGCTGCATGCAAAAACAAAAATGTATCAGATGTCTTCCAAGTTGTAGCGACGAATTAAAGGCTATTTTCAAAACGTTTTTTTTATTATAAAATATTTTTTTTAAATAACCAGAATCATTTTTTAATTCTTTTTACACGCACTGCGATTAAGTAAAAACAGATTTAAAGTTGTTGCAATTCTTTTTAAATAAAAAAATACGTAAAATATCAAAACACTTAGAATTATTTTTTTCAAGATTTCTTCTGACATAGCAACGCGAGTTAAGAGAGAGGAGCTTGAACACGTGACCTTCTGTGGAGGTCTGCCTGTTCTTTAAAAATGATTTATGTACAAAAACTATATATATATATATATATATATATATATATATATATATATATATATATATATATATATATATAGTCCCAGAGAATGAAATCCCAAATAGAGCAGGGGTAAAATGGAGAGAGGAGCTGAAGAGGATCCATGGGGACAGGATGAGGGAGGTGTGGAGGATTAGAAGGAACAAGACATGAGTTGGAGTGCGTTGCGTGATCCAACAGGGTCTATGCGCAGATAATAATAATAACATATATATATATATATATATATATATATATATATATATATGCGTGTGTGTGAGTGGTTTGCGTGCTTGCGTGCGCGTGTGTTTGCATGTGTCTGTGTGTTTGTGCGTGTGTGTGAGTTGTGTGTGTGAGTGTGTGTGTGTGCGCGTGCGCGTGTGAGTTGTGTGCGTGTAGATGTGTGTGCACATGTATATGTGTGTGTATTTGTGTATTTGTATGTGTGTGTGTGCGTCCGTGGTGTGTGAGTGTGTGTGCGTGTGCGTAGTGTGTGTGTGTGTGTGTGCGTGCGTGGTGTTTGTGTGCGTCCGTGGTGTGTGTCTTTGTGTGCATGCGTGTTGTGTGTGTGTGTGCGCGCGCGTGGTGTGTGTATGTGTGTGTGTGTGTGTGTGTGTGTGTTTCTGTGTGCATGCGTGTGTGTGTGTGTGTGTGTGTGTGTGTGTGTGTGTGCGTGGTGTGTGTGTGCGTGGTGTGTGTGCGCGTGGTGTGTGTGTGAGCGTGCGCGCTCGTGTGGTGTGTGTGTGTGTGAGTGTGTGCGCGCGTGGTGTGTGTGTGTGTGATTGTATGTGCGTGTTCGTGGTGTGTGTGTGTGCGTGGTGTGTGCGTAGTGTGTGTGTGTGTGTGTGTGTGTGTGCGTGCGTGGTGTGTGTGTGCGTCCGTGGTGTGTGAGTGTGTGTGCGTGTGTGTAGTGTGTATGTGTGTGTGTGTGTGTGTGTGTGTGTGTGTGTGTGTGTGTGTGTGTGTGTGTGTGTGTGTGTGTGTGTGTGTGTGTGTGTGTGTGTGTGTGTGTGTGTGTGTGTGTGTGTGCGTGTGCGCGCGCGTGCGTGCGTGGTGTGTGTGCGCGTGCGTGCGTGCGTGGTGTGTGTGTGCGTGTGCGCGTGCGTGCGTACGTGGTGTGTGTGTGTGTGTGTGTGTGTGTGTGTGTGTGTGTGTGTGTGTGTGTGTGTGTGTGTGTAATCAGTATCACTTCTAGTTTCAAACGGTACCCCACAGATTGATAAAAATAAAAGATAAAGAAAATTGTTACCCTTAATATTTTACGTACTAAATACTCCTAAATATTTTTATGGTCAACCTCTACATTTTTCTTATGTTCGGGCCGCTACAAAGATCAGTTTCGCCCAATTTCATTGCAATCGGTCACATCGTTTACAAGCAAGTTGTTCGTTCCGACAGACAGACATACTGACACGAATTTATAAGGATCCGCAAGCAGCAAAGAAGACTAATTTTATGTTGAATAATTATTAATATGAAGCTCAATGGTCCTAACTCCCATTGTTGTCCCAGTAAGACAAAAGAGAAAGGTTTTGATGATGCAAGTATTCCGAAATGTGTCAAGAAATATATAATGTCTGAAGCTAAATGAGA
>CM040185.1:94048622-94056122 GCA_022606455.1 Callitettix versicolor
TTGCATTTTTTCACTTCTACTTTATATTTTCTCTTCATATTTTACTACTGTCCATTGTTCAAATTCTCGGCCGTTTCCGGTCACAGTTCGATCAAGCAATTAATCAATATTAAAAGATTTTGATGTAATTTAGCTTAAAAGTATCTCGAAATGGATTGATCGATCGATCACAGAAACTCTGTTCGGAAGTTATCAAGCAAATAACTGGATATATATATATATATATATATATATATATATATATATATATATATATAATATTGTTTGAATATATAACGGCGTCATTTTCATTTTAAAACAGTTAAATTTGATGTGAAAAAGTTCATGCGATATTTTTAATTTCGGATACTAAACTCACAAATTTCATAAAAACCATACGAGCGTTTAATTTTAATTGACGTTATCGACAGGAAGAAGGTCACGTGACTTCCATACCGACTGGCCGTTTAGATTTTTACACAATCAGAATTCTGAACACAAATTTTAAAGCACCGTAACAGCATACAAGCACTGGCTTCTGTTAGAAAACAATGTCGGGAGTAATACCTATTCAACCTACATTCTGACAAAAAGCAGAGCCGGATAAAAAACTTACTTGGAATAAAATAATACTATTATACTTTCATACGGAGTTCCGCACTTCCATTCACGAGTAATACAATGCGTTTCCACAGCTTAAGAATAATAAAATGTGTTCGTTTTGTGTTCTCACTGGAAACGCCAATAGAATGTCAAATAGATTGCACAATTTTATTCGCACAAAATGAACAATTTTAAAATAAACGACGAATTTGTTTTTAGGCGAAAAGCACATTGAGGCTATTATCGCATCTCGAAATGTAAGCGTGAGTGTAAAGTGTTAAAGTCGTAAGTGTAGTGTTGTAAGTGTAAGTGTGTGTTAGACTCGGGTACAGCGAGGGACGTCTAAATCCTCTCAATAGGTGCAGCTAGTCTGCATCACCTGCGGGGCGGTGAAAAATATTAAAAAAGGTAGTATATTATAATTTTCGGTGGCCTAGTTGATAGAGTACTGGGCTATCAGTTTTTTTATTCTTTCCTTAATCCTTTTTCTGTTTCTCCTTCTTTTCTACGTTTTTATTTTATATACTTTTTCTCTTTACATGTTTTCTCTCTTTATTTCTTTTTTCTATTTTCATTTTCTATTTATTTTTTTTCATTAAATTTTATCACTCTATTCTTCCTCTTTCTCAATGTTTTTTCGCCTATATTTTTCTTTATGCTCTACTTACTTCTTTTTCATTTATTTCCTTCCTCTTAATTATTTTCTTTTCCTTCTTCTAACGTTTGTTTTTTTCCTTTTTCTCTCTTTTATTTTATTTTTTCTTCTACTTGTTTTCTATTTTATTTTATTTTATCAAACCCCGAGAATCCGGGTTCGAGTCTCGGCCAGGGCTTGGCATTTTCATACGCTATAAATCATCCCATCGTCTGCATTAGGCCAAGTGGGCACAATAGTCGGACGTAAAACACAAAAAAAAAATCCAAAAATTATTTTCGTAAGAATTTATCAAACACGGTTTATCCGATGTTGCCCGAATTGCCGTTCGTGTAGGATCGTAATTAAAATGATTGTACAAAATGTCTAAATTAAACGGATAGGAAGTTTATTTTTATCAACTTTTTAACCGCCCCATAAGTGCATAAACTTGAAAAACTAGGTTAATTTTTAGTTTCTTGTCAACAGCTACTTTACGACAGCATTTCAGTGAAAATATTTTCAGTCAATTTTTAAAAAGTCAATTTTTGTTCGTTTTTCACAAAAAAAAACAAACGCTTGAGCATATTTTCCGCAAGATCTAAACGGTTCGATGCTAAAACGTAACGGCGTACAAGGTTGGATTTTGTGCCAAGTATGAATTACTTTGAAAACCGATGTACCAAAGGAGCCGTTCTTCGACACGACCGAGGAAACATTGCTCTCACGTTTCACTAAACTCGTATCTGATATTTTCGAAGTAGTTCTCGCTCCAAGTAAAAGTTTAACTGAACTAACCATTTCCTTGCTTTCCCCTTTGGGGTCTAAAACCTACATATGACGCAAATAGAAATGTTTTATATATATATATATATATATATATATATATATATATATATATATATATATATATATATATATGAGAGAAACATTGCTCTCATATATATGTTTATATATATATATATATATATATATATATATATATATATATGTGTGTGTGTGTGTGTGTGTGTGTGTGTGTGTGTGTGTGTGTGTGTGTGTGTGTGTGTGTGTGTGTGTGTGTGTGTGTGTGTGTGTGTGTGTGTGTGTGTGTGTGTGTGTGTGTGTGTGTGTGTGTGTGTGTGCGCGCGTGTGTGAGTGTGTGTGTGCGTGTGTGTGAGTGTGTGTGTGCGTGTACGTGTGTATATGTGTACGAGAGCATGTGTGTGTGCGCGCGCTTGCGTGTGTGTATATGCGCGTGCGTGTACGTGTGTGTGTGCGCGCGCGTGTGTATATATGTGTGTGTGTGTGTGTGTGTGTGTGTGTGTGTGTATGTGTGTGTGTGTGTGTGTGTGTGTGTGTGTGTGTGTGTGTGTGTGTGTGTGTGTGTGTGTGTGTGTGTGTGTGTGTGTGTGTGTGTGTGTGTGTGTGTGTGTGTGTGTGTGTGTGTGTGTGTGTGTGTGTGTGTGCGTGTGCGTGTGTATATGTGTACGAGAGCATGTGTGTGTGCGCGCGCTTGCGTGTGTGTATATGCGCGTGTGTGTGTGTGTGTGTGTGTGTGTGTGTGTGTGTGTGTGTGTGTGTGTGTGTGTGTGTGTGTGAATGTCGAATATCCCTCAAAAAGTGACCCAGTCTCCTTGTAGGATCCTTGAAATGATCAACGCCCATTTCGAAGTCTCCAGTCTTGCCGTAATCTCTCAATTGCAAATGGAAATCCACTAATAATACACAATAAATTGCACAGAAGGAGCTTATAAATACCATCCACAGCGCACAAGTAGGCTACGGTTGTGATCTAACTTCATGAGCCATCCATTACCGACAGATGACTGCGCCTCTCCCGCGCAACGAGACAACATCACGTGCTCGAGGCGGGACGATTAGGCCAACAGCACTCGCACCTAATTACAGAGAACAGCGGCCGATATTCGTACATTCATTACACAAATCAGCTGATTATTAGAAACAAGAACGAATGTGAGGTTAGGTTGCACAGTTTACGGTTCTAAATTGCGCGTTATGTGTGCAGTGTGTATGAGCACCTGCTCGAGTTAGCAAGTTAAATTTTACATTTTCCCTTGTACAGAGTGGAGTAAGTATTGTGATACTTAACGAAATAAAACTTGCATCAATCTTTATATTCTTCTTCTTTTCTGCTAGGATTATTATCACTGTGTTCAGTATAATGATCTGCCTTCCCTAGCTTCGTCAATTCTACTTTCGTTGACGCGTTTCGGAGAACCTCCATCTTCAAAAGCTATATCTATACTCTAGTTATGAGTATATATATAGTTTTTGAAGATGGAGGTTCTCCGAAAAGCGTCAATGAAAGTAGAATTGACGAAGCTAGTGAAGGCAGATCATTATACTGAACACAGTGACTTGCATATATCCTTCAGGAATCCTGAGTCAAATAGAAATGTTCAAACTTGGTTTGTCATTATTAATCTTTATTAGCACATTGTGTTTTACCCATCCAGCACGTGTGTACAGGAACAATATAAGATGTTCCGAAAGTATGGATCGATTTTAACTTTCAAATGTTAACTTCCCTTTAAATTGTTCAGTTTCCAATCTGATTTCATCAGAGTTCTTCCTTGACCAGGACTATCGGTTTCAAAGACGTTGTAAAGATGACCGCAGAAGTTGTTATTACAAACAACAATAACCTATGTTATAATACTAAAAACAAAATACACACTGTCAAGGCTGATACCTGATAGGTCAAACAGTATAACTATGACTTGGATGTCTGTCAGTGTGTATTATTTGTTAGGGATTATAGTTTAGAGAAAGTATGGTAATCATGAAAAATTAAACAGTTTTAAATTCATTTGAGTACAAAAAAATAATTGCTGTCGTTAAACTGGCCGACAGAAATTAAAACGTAAATAAACTTGTAGTTTGAAGGGTTGGTTATCTAGTCTAAAGGGTTACATATGTAGTATAAATGGCTAAGTATGTACTATAAAACACTGGTATGTAATATAAAGGATGTGTAGTATAAAAATTTGGGTATGTAGTATAAAGGGCTGGATATGTAGGATAAATAGTTGTGTATTAGTATGAAGGGCTGGTATGTAGTATAAAGGGCTGGATATGTAGCATAAATAGTTGTGTATTAGTATAAAGGGCTGGTATGTAGTATGAAGGGCTGGTATTTAGTATGAAAGGCTGGATATGTAGCATAAATAATTGTGCATTAGTATAAAGGGCAGGTATGTAGTATAAAGAGCTGGAAATGTAGCATAAATAGTTGTGTATTAGTATAAAGGGCAGGTATGTAGTATAAAGGGCTTGATATGTAGAATAAATAGTTGTTTATTACTATAAAGGACTGGTATGTAGTATAAAAGGCTGGATATGTAGCATAAATAATTGTGTATTAGTATAAAGGGCTGCGTATGTAGCATAAATAGATGTTTTTTACTATAAAGGGCTGGTATGTAGTATAAAGGGCTGGATATGTAGCATAAATAGTTCTGTATTAGTATAAAGGGCTGGTATGTAGTATGAAGGGCTGGATATGTAGCATAAATAGTTGTGCATTAGAATAAAGGGCAAGTATGTAGTATAAAGGGTTGGATATGTAGCATAAATAGTTGTGTATTAGTATAAAGGGCAGGTATGTAGTATAAAGGGCTGGATATGTAGCATAAATAGTTGTTTATTACTATAAAGGGCTGGTATGTAGTATAAAAGGCTGGATATGTAGCATACATAATTGTGTATTAGTATAAAGGGCTGCGTATGTAGCATAAATAGATGTTTTTTACTATAAAGGGCTGGTATGTAGTATAAAGGGCTAGTATGTAGTATAAAGGGTTGGATATGTAGCATAAATAGTTGTGTATTAGTATAAAGGGGTATAGCATAAAGAGCTAGTATGTAGTACAAAGGGCTGGATATGAAGCATAAATAGTTGTGTATTAGTATAAAGGGCTGGTATGTAGTATAAAGGAATGGATATGTACCATAAATAGTTGTGTATTAGTATAAAGGGCTGGATATGTAGCATAAATAGTTACGTATTAGTATAAAGGGTGGGGTATGTAGCATAAATACTTGTGTATTAGTATAAAGGGCTGGTATGTAGTATAAAGGGCTGGATATGTAGCATAAATAGTTGTGTATTAGTATAAAGGGCTGGATATGTAGCATAAATAGTTGTGTATTAGTATAAAGGACGGGGTATGTAGCATAAATAGTTGTGTATTAGTATAAAGGGCTGGTATGTAGTATAAAGGGCTGTATATGTAGCATAAATAATTGTGTATTAGTTGTATAGTTGTGTGTAAAGGGTATGGTGCGTAGTTTAAAGGCGTTAATTACAATTTAAATATACTATTAATATTATTTATAAATTTAAGTATAATATTATATGTATGTGCAAGATATATTTTAACTGTAAACGATCTAACAATTGTGTGTTGGATAGGTCGCGCGTCGTCTGCATTAGCCCAAGTGTGCACAATAATCGGACGTTAAACACAAACAAAAATGGATAGGTCGCGTATGTGTTATTATGACGTCATATATATATACAATTTTAAAATAAAATGTGAATATGTCTGTCAGGGGCGCACGCAACTCAGAAAGATAGAAGGCAATTCACTAGAACAGTACGCAGGTTCGAATCTAGTTAATGCCGTTGTCTTTTCCGCGCGTTATATCGATTTCCCGTTTTCATTAGTCTAAACGATATCCGCATTTTGACGGATCCGGGCGAGTCTGTTCATTTATGCCTAGTTTTAAGACTGATGACAATAGAGAAAAGGACAAATGTTCGTATGACCATAGCGCCTTGCCGTAAGTTGTGCAGAGAAAGTAAGATACAGGATCTAGTCAGAGAAAAGATTGCCGCGTGCTGAAGTTTGACGTGCCAGTAATGTCGTGGGTACAGTAAATTTAACGAAAGACTTTCATGTAATATACAGGCACCGTTTCCGTTTTGGTTGTATCCCGGATAGTAAAGGTCCCGTTTAGAAGAATTATCAATGATTCATCGCAAAATTAAACAGCCGTTATCGTTGGACACGGTACAAAATCATCGCTGATAAATAATTCAATAAAGAAAGATATAAGTATCATCATTAGCGAAGTCAAGACTGACCCTCGGTCATAAGTCACAACCCCTGCGGCAGATAAGGGCCAAGAGATGAGTAATGAAGGGTAGTTTCTATGTAAAGGTGGGGAGGAAGTTTTCTACTTATCTCGTGTTAAGTGCTTCTGAGGGTTGTCAGAAAATTTATCAGAAATTATTGGCGCAAGAAAGATGTCTGAAAATTGTTTTTGCCAACGTGCACGAGACTTAGAAGTAATGACTGGTACGGATATATTTGCACAAAGCATCCGGTGTTAAATATTTCTATAACATGATTTAAAATAGGTCCAAACTGCAAAGACAGACATATTAACTCACTGTAATTCATACGTATACAAATAAGTGCGCGTCTGTTTACCAACAGTGTTTTCAAAAACTAATTACTTTAAAAAAAGAAATTTAACGTTGCGGGACGGTAGAAAAAGGGGGGAGGACTGGGCATGTAGTGTAATGACGTCATAATTAAATTAAATTTTTATTGATAAACTTATTTATGAACAATGTGTAAGATATTTAACTGTAAACGCTCTACACAATTTTGTATTAGTTCGCTCGGTTATCATATATATTATTTCTCGTGTCTTCCCTTTTCCTCAGCACATTCGTACAGGCATAAATAAGGTGTCTTGAAATGTTTTTTTAACCGGCTTCTGACATTGCAAAACTGTTTTGAGCTAAAACGTACTGTTTGTGGAAAATTTTAACATAAATGACACTTTTAACGTTATGACAGGCAAAACGTTATCATGGATGCGCATGCGCGGCATCACAGATCAGACAATATTTTGTATATTTTACGAACTTGTTAATCACGAATAGACAATCCAATTAAAAATGCCACTTTTTTGCATAACGTGCTTAGAACAATTTCAATAATTACTTAAAAGTCATTAAAGTTACAGGTTATGTGGTCCTACTGACAGTCCCCTATCCCTGCCCGTCGTACAAGCCGGGACAAGCATTTCGAATATCGAACACATGTTTTGGACTCGCACATATATATTTGTGATTTCTTCTTCCATTATGCATTTATCTATTGTTAATAAGGACATCGTAAAATACGAAGTACAATTAAAATGTCAAAATACAGTTAGAGGTTATACGAGAATGCCTTTTCAATTGACTAGAAGACTAGGAAGTTACTTATTAAAATTGTGTTTGCTATCACTATAAACAAGTCGCAGGGACAAACACTTCAAAG
>CM040185.1:94061122-94068622 GCA_022606455.1 Callitettix versicolor
TTCGAACCAGATATTTTCAGGAAATGAGAAATAATTACGTAGAAATTTAATTTGGGTAATATTTTTGCATTAGTATAAATTAGTATACTTGGCGTCCACAAGAAATTCGGCCCTAACATTAAAGAGTGCCCTTTCTTCTTCTTTTCGTTTCACTCTCTTTGGGGTACGCTGAATCAATCATTTCTTGCGCGCTGTACTTTTCTTTGTTCCCAGTAGCTCTTCATTCTTTCTGATCTCCTTTTCCTCTCCTCTTCTGAAATGATAGGTTTAGGTTTTATTTTGGTTTTATCTTGGAATCGTATTCTTTCGTCTTTGGTAATTATCTTAGCAGTTTGGTCAAGCAGTGAATTTTCTGTAATTTTTAATTCTATTAGGTCTTTTTCAATTTCTTTAAACCAGTTCGGTTTTGTTTTACGATTATGGAAAAAATCAAACACTTGTTTCGTTAATCTATTAGAGTTCAATTCTAAGAAGATGGCCGTAAAAATTTATTCTCCTTTTTCTCATAGTATCTGAGAGTTTTTCAATTTTCTTGTAGAGAGCTTCATTTCTTATATATACTACCTTATTATCCTGAAATTTTGTTCCTATAATTTTTCTTAAGATTTTCCTTTCCGTTATTTCAAGCTTTTCTATCTGTCCTATGCGATTCATGGTTAATGTTTCTGCTGCGTACAGTGCTTCCGGCTTGATCACAGTTTTATAATGTTTAATTTTGGACCCCCATGAAAGGGATTTCTTATTGTATGTTAAAGAGTGCCCTTTATTATTGTTAAAATGTGTTTTTTATGATGTGGAAAAAATGGTCACCACACGCCTAAAATTGGTTTTATTATATTTATTGGTTTGTTTTATTGTCCGTTAAACATTAATCTTTAGAGTTAAGAAATAATTTTCAAAGTGTTTTTTCTAACATTCCTAAGAAAACGATCCTCACTGCACCTGGACCGCCTCTGTGGGGGGTCATGTTAATTACAATATATTTCGGTTCATTTCATAAATTCAGGTCCTTGTTCTTACCGTGATGGCTCCAACAGCTAATGTCCCGGCAAAAAGTCGTTAAAAACACGATATAACCAGAAAAATCCAGAAAGCATGCGATCAAGTAGAAATACACTGATATGACAAGTCAGATTGTACAATTATATAAATTGCAAGAGACACTTCCAGAAGCTTCTTGTTGTAATTGGGAGGGACGCCTGGCCATCAATTATCCCTAAGGACTCCCTTCACGACCACGCTGTCCTTAAGGAACCCAACACGACGTGTCTCCATCTATTTTACAAATTGCGCTTCCTACTAACGTTTGTGTTCACATTTATTTTTAGGTTATAATTTTGTCACGATTACCAAAAATGTCTACTAAGCTGTTTAAAGAATTTCTGTACTCCAGGGCGTTCGGCCATGGATCAATTTTCGAACTTAGACATTCTTTTACTTTTGTCAGTTTCTTAGTAACAAAAACTTAAATAAATTTTTTAAATTAAAATTTTTGAAAACGTGGCCTTCATGAAAATTATTTTAAAAAATGTGTTGGGAAACTGTAAAGAAACCAGATTTTGTTTTAACGTTTTGATAATTTTTGTGTTTGTTATTTATTTTTAATTTGGTTATCGAATTTGGATAAATGTTTAGAAAAATGCAATGAACCAGTTTTTTATATTAAATATCTATAACAAGAAAAGTATGTCTGTAAACATCAAAATTAGACATTATAAAACATTAGTATTACCGGAAATATTACACGGTGGGGAAACATTATGGGATCCGACAGTTAAATATGGAGGAGGAAAATTAGAGATAACAAAGGAAAATTATTAGAAACTGTTTAGGGAAATGGAACATTCAAGAGGGAGGTACCGGAACATCTCCAACGAAGAATACCAGAAGATAGAACCATTGACGGACGTCATCAGAAAGAGGAGGATATCTTTCTTAGGGCATATCCTGAGAATGAAAGAGACTTCTGAAAAAACTAACGGAATTTTACAAGAAGAGGAAAACCCAACACAAGTGGCTAAAACTGGCTAAAGAGAGGAAACCGGGTATTGAAAGAACCTTGGAGGTATTGAACATCTCCAAAAGAATACCAGAAGATAGTTAACGGACGTCATCAGAAAGAGGAGGATATCTTTCTAGGGATATCCTGAGGAAAAATTTGAAAAAACTAAGGATTTTACTAATGAAAACCCAACATAAAAAAGATTCAGAGAGGACAGATATCAACTGGGTATTGAAAAAAGAGTTGGAGGGCGAAATTTCAGGCTAATGAAAGAGCCGTGAGAAGAACAAATATCAACTGACCGCATGAAGAATAGATCTGACCGCATGAAGAACTGCCACGCGGAAGAGCAAAAAGAACAGCCAATAAGAACTTAAAGTTGTCCATTGAGGCCGTACAAGAAGGAAGAAGAAGAAGAAGAACCAGTTTTCAGAAATTGAGCCGATTTTTGATAATTTCCGAACAAAAAATTGTAAGAATATATATGAACTGTTTTCAAACTATTTATTTCACCGTTTAAGAAACGTTGTAACTTTTGTTCCGGTTTTTGTAATCTTTATCTAAATAAACAATTTGAAGATTTGTTTTGTTAAATCCCTGAACTTCGCTTGTATAGGCCTACTTATGGATTCAATCTAGGACGAATCCTTGTAAGCCGATTGTTGATATTGCATAAATTATTCTTAACGATCCGAATGATTCAATCTAATGATTGAAATTAAACCGAATTGTAAAATGAGAAAACGTATAAGTCTGGATGTCCAAAAAATCAGAATAGGTGTTGATATAACGATTTATCAAAATCGTTAAAACAATTGTTTGAGAAAACGAAATTACAGTATTGTTAATTTTTTAGTACCTTTTTTTACGAATAATAAATTTCGAATAATTAAACAATCGCGGCGCGCAGCTGTGTCGCTGACGCGATGAAAGCGAATTTAAAAAAATATTTTCTTTAACTTAACCTTTTTTGAAATTCTTGTTTTGATTTTGAATTGCGTTGAAAATACGAAAATGAAACCCTCACCGCCGTCACAAGAAATTTCTTAATTTCAACGGATTTTGAAAATTCAATTTATACAGTTTTTAACGCTGGTTGAAAAAGTAAAATCAGATTTTTTTTTTAAATAGTATAAAATGTTATAAACGTTTTTAAAGATTTCAGATGGCAACCATCTTGAAACTGTAAAACGAATTTTACTGGTTATCGTCACTTGTCCAAGCTATTACCAAACTTTATTTGTGTGCCGAAACACACACACACACACACACACACACACACACACACACACACACACACACACACACACACACACACACACACACACACACACACACACACACACACACACACACACACACACACACACACACACACACACACACACACACACACACACACACACACACACACACACACACACACACACACACACACACACACACACACACACACACACACACACACACACACACACACACACACACACACACACACACACACACACACACACACACACACACACACACACACACACACACACACACACACACACGCATGCACACACACACACACACACACACACACACACACACACACACACACACACACACACACACACACACACACACACACACACACACACACACACACACACACACACACACACACACACACACACACACACATACATATATATATATATATATATATATATATATATATATATATATATATATACACACGCACACTATATATATATATAAATTTTAACGACACTCAAAAATGATCTATAGATCAGGATTGGTGCTCATTTCAAGGTCAAAAATGGTCTAGAATCTTATGCTCATTTCAAGGTCCCGGGTCTGGATCTTACCATAATTGCCACTCCAACAACTCATTTTCTAGTGGAAATTTGCTAAAAATTATATCTAAAAATAGCTGAACTACACTTGACATAATACATCACCGATTCCTTCTAAATACTTCGTACGGTGAAAAAAATAAATACCCCAGCTGATTTTAAAAGTAGAATAATCGCGGCACTCAGCTGTCTCGCTGACTGTACGCCTGACTTTTTTTAAATAATAATATAATATTGGAAGCGAATTTCCAGTATCATATTGATATTTTTATCTTAAGATCATTTGAAAATCGTTTTTCACGTTCATAATCAACATTAAAATCAGCGTAAATTATCGTTTCGAACTTCAAAATGACATTGAAAATAAGAAAATGAACCCTGACCGTCGTATTTTTCTTTTGTACTTTCAACATTTTAAATGCTTATTTGTGCGCATTTCAAATAACGGTTGCGAAAGCAGATTTTCAAGAAACGTGTAATTTAAAAAGTTTGGATTTTTCAAAGAGTCGTAACGGCCGCCATTTTTTTTTTTTTGAAACTGTTGAACGGATTTTGCCGGGCAACGAACTAGTTTCAGCTATTATCAAACGGTTTTTGACCCACGTTTGAATCAAAATTGGCATTCATTAGTGTATTAAACTTTCAAATCGCCCTGAACATACGAAAATGAACCCTGGTCGCCGTCAAATTAATTTTCTAAATTTTAACGCATTTTGAACAATATGTTTAGTTATGCAGATTTGAACGCTGATCACGATGGTGAAGTCAGATTTTAAAAAAGGCGTAGGATAATAAAAGTTATTTTTTTAAAGTTTTGCAGCCCAATGGCTGCCATTTTGTAATTACTAAACGGATTTTACTAGGTAACGAAATGTTTAAGTTATCAAAATCGTTGTTTATGCCATGTTTGAATCAAATTAGGTCCCAATTACTAATGTGAGAGTGCTAACGATTTCTCGAAAAATAGGCCGCCTCGGTAGCCTAGTTAGTAGCGTACTGGGCTTTCACCCCGAGGATCCGGGTTCGATTCCCGGCCAGGGCTTGGCATTTTCATACGCTATAAATCATCCCATCGTCTGCATTAGCCCAAGTGTGCACAATAGTCGGACGTTAAACACAAAAAAATGGTTAAAACAGCGTAAAAAGTCTGAAAAAACTGCTGTAAGGATTTCGATCAATTTTTTCTCAAATGTAGACCGAAACAAAACTTACACGTCGCTACAGCTTTTGAAAAATCAGCATAATTTTTAACACCGGTTATCAGACGTTTATCAATGTTTCGTCCGATCTCAAAAGTTATAACTGAAAAAACCGCGGCACGCAACTGTCTCGTTAAAGTGATAGAAGCGAATTTTCAAAAGCATTTGTTTATACCTTGCTCTCTTTCACATTCCGATTTCAACGTAACAATCAGCGTTAATATCTGCATATATTAGCACTTTCAAATTACATTGAAAATACGAACGTGAAAATTCTCGATAAATAATCTATAGGAAAAGATAGGTGCTCATTTCAAGGTCCGGTGGTCGTACCAAGATAACCGCTCAAATAGCTCATTTTACAATGAAAATTCAGCTCATTATCGCTCAGTTGCGCATGACCACCGTGTTTAGGTTCTCTCGCTACAAGACCGTCGGTTTGCAATTCAGAAACAATAACGCAATTTTGTCCGTTTGGGGGGGGGAAATGGGCCAATGAAAACACGCCCGGTTATGATAACAATAGTACAAAAATCAACATTAGCTGGAACCCAACGAACCAAAAGCTTCCCGGCTGTGTTGGTCTTAACGCTATACTGAGCAGGCAGTATCAGCAAACGCATTCTGTCGACAACATCCGGAAATAAAACAAACATGTGTTGTTCATTGGAGCGGGCAGTATATTGTACGCATGCGCTAGGATATTTGATTGAAGTTTACATACTGTATTACAGTAATTAATTTCGGTTTGAGTGCGAATGTACATAGGGATGCGTTTTAACCGTTCCATATACAATTACTTTCTCAGTTAAACGAGTATTTAGAGAAAGTATTGAGTTGTTATATTTTTAATAATGGTTGTTTTTACGGCTACCCTAACCATTTCACGGAGTTTTTATTTCGTGTAAAATATTTGCAACATAATTCAAAAATGCCATTTCGAAACTTTCCGATCTGTTCTACAATGCACAAACTATCACACCTAAGCTAGTAAACGAAATCAATGGGTCGCTATGTTTTCAAAATGCCTAAAATTTATTGTCAATGCCAAACTTGGTGAAAACTCGTGATGGAAATCCACATTGTTGATGAAAATTACTATTTTCACGAGAAAACAATGATATATTGTTCAATAAATTCTGACAAAAAATAAAAGAATTATTACAACATTGCTGCAATGGATATTATGTAGGTCATACACAATTAAACTAAATACAGTATAATTGTATAATACGTGTTTACACAAAGATTCTTTTACTTTTTGTCCGATTTTACTAATTTTTTTTTAACGTCCGACTATTGTGCACACTTGGGCTAATGCAGACGATGGGATGATTTATAGCGTATGAAAATGCCAAGCCCTGGCCGGGAATCGAACCCGGGTCCTCGGGGTGAAAGCCCAGTACGCTATCAACTAGGCCACCGAGGCGGCGATTTTACTAAAAAATATACGTTTTGTTATGAACATAAAAATAGCTATTTTTAGCCTCATTAACGCATTTTCAATGCATATTAAAACTAAACGCCATTTTGAAACGTTGAAAGATTTATTTAATTTTTTTTTTTTTTTTTTTCTGTTTAACTTCCGACTATTGTGCACACTTGGGCTAATGCAGACGATGGGATGATTTATAGCGTATGAAAATGCCAAGCCCTGGCCGGGAATCGAACCCGGGTCCTCGGGGTGAAAGCCCAGTACGCTATCAACTAGGCCACCGAGGCGGCTTTATGATGGTCGAATCAGAATTAAAAAAAAAGGGTATTCATAATTCGCTTTCATCGCGTCAGCGAGACAGCTGCGTGCAGCGATTATTTTTTGTCAGCTCGTGCTTATTCTGCCTTGAGCCTCCCCCCCCCCGATGCTAGTGGCCTGCATTAACGGCGGCTTTTCCTGTCATTAACGACACAGTGTTGCAAATTACTGCAATTTGTTTGGATCTGTTCTTAATTTTAATGCAAAGTTGAATGTAATTGGGTTTAGTACTCGAAAAAGTAGACCATAAATATCGGAATTGTTGTTTATTTTCATTACTGCGACATAGCTACCGGACCAGTTATTTAAATAATTAGGATTATGACCTATTCTTCCCGTCAGTGGTCTATCCACTCACCTCATAAAGGCTACCGCGGTTTCGAAACTATTGTTCCATCTTCAGGCCGTTATACAAAATGTTAAATCCCTCTGTCGAGGTCGTCACAAAGTCAAACAATATTAAAAACATACGTCACAAACATTGAACACAATCACACCATTAAAATATGTACCATGAAATTTGGTTTGGCCAGACGCTACATGCGACTCGTATGTCGTTACATTCCGGACTGTACAGAGGGATTTAACATTTTGCATCACGGCCTGAAGATGGAACAATAGTTTCGAAACCACGGTAGCCTTTACGAGGTGAGTAGATAGACCACTGAAGGGAAGAATAGG
>CM040185.1:94076122-94091122 GCA_022606455.1 Callitettix versicolor
TATATATATATATATATATATATATACAGAAGAAAATAGGTCATAATCCTAATTATGATAGTTAGATCACAAAATTGACAACATTTTCGCCAAAAATGAACCATAAAAACTGTCGAACTATACTAACAAAAATTATATTAAACAAAACTTACGGATACAAACATAACTTCTAATTTTTAAGAAATTCTGTACGTGTTTTATTAAGATATTTCGCTCCTTAAAATTAGTTCATTTCTTCACCTTGTTTATATACGAGTTTATACGAGTTTATATACGAGCCGTTATATAAGTTTAAAGCACAGACCAGTTTGCGACGTCTCCAACTTGAACAACTCAAAGTAGTTGGTTCGACACTGGAGTTACTGCCTTAAACGTTTTCCTTAACGTTAACACACGTTAGTATAACTAACGTAAGCCGCCTCGGTGGCCTAGTTGATAGCGTACTGGGCTTTCACCCCGAGGACCCGGGTTCGATTCCCGGCCAGGGCTTGGTATTTTCATAAGCTATAAATCATCCCATCGTCTGCATTAGCCCGTGTGCACAATAGTTGGACGTTAAACACACACAAAAAAAATCTAACTAACGTAAAATACAAAGTGTAGGAGTTAGGCAAATATATAAATTTAACATCCTCTAAAAACGTATTTTAGATATCAATTCGCTAAAAATCAAAATTAAAAGTTCTCATTTCCTGTGCCCAGTTACGTTTTACCCAAGAGTTACCGAAAACCACCGTAACTGCCCGATCACAACCGAGCGCCGTCCATTCCCTCCAAAAAATCAAAGCCAGTGTTATGCAAATGTTTGAATGTTTCGGTCGACCACTTTAACGCTCGTAGAGTTAATTACAGCATCAGCTGTTGGGATAGGTCGAGTAGGTGTCGTTGTAATTGTAGTACCGGCAAGGGTTAACACAAAAGAATGTGTTAATACCTTCTCCGAGGGGCGAATCCTTTGTCGCCAGACAATCGCCACTCGAAGGCCATCGGTATTATTTTTCGAACGTGCTCTCGGATCCGCGGCTGCTGAATATGCATCGGGCGGTACTCGAGTGTCCTTCACGCCGGCATAATATTTGCAAACATATTCTCGCGGGGATGACACCCTTTCGAAAGATGCATTTACATATTTCGTTGTAAGGTATCAAATAAGAGCCCACTCAAAGTTCGACGCTCGGGTTTAAGTGGTTCTTTGACGCAGGTCTACCGGGGTTTTGATTTTCGTTTAATTGCTACTCTTTTACATATCTTTGTGTTTTTTCCGGTAGAAAAAGATGCATATTTATAGGTTAGAATATTCTCATGGTTATGATATTTAACAGTAAATATAGTATATCATACTAGAAGACATCTTGTTACATAAGTCGCGTTATCGATCTC
Source organism: Callitettix versicolor (assembly GCA_022606455.1). Lineage (NCBI taxonomy): Eukaryota > Metazoa > Arthropoda > Insecta > Hemiptera > Cercopidae > Callitettix > Callitettix versicolor. The sequence continues at coordinate 94,077,503 of CM040185.1, forward strand.
AGTCGATTTTTTTGATATTTTAAGGCGAAAGGCTATATAACCTAACCTAACCGGTGACAAAATATATTCAGTGTGGCTATATAACCTAACCTAACCGGTGACAAAATATATTCAGTGTGGCTATATAACCTAACCTAAACTGTGAAAAATATGTTCAGTATGGCTATATAACCTAACCTAACCGGTGACAAAATATATTCAGTGTAGCTATATAACCTAATCTAACCGGTGACAAAATATATTCAGTGTAGCTATATAACCTAACCTAAACTGTGAAAAATATGTTCAGTATGGCTATATAACCTAATCTAACCGGTGACAAAATATATTCAGTGTAGCTATATAACCTAATCTAACCGGTGACAAAATATATTCAGTGTGGCTATATAACCTAATCTAACCGGTGACAAAATATATTCAGTGTGGCTATATAACCTAATCTAACCGGTGACAAAATATATTCAGTGTGGCTATATAACCTAACCTAACCGGTGACAAAATATATTCAGTGTAGGTATATAACCTAACCTAACCAGTGACAAAATATGTTCAGTATGGCTATATAACCTAACCTAACCGGTGACAAAATATATTCAGTATGGCTATATAACCTAACCTAACCGGTGACAAAATATATTCAGTGTAGGTATATAACCTAATCTAACCGGTGACAAAATATATTCAGTGTGGCTATATAACCTAATCTAACCGGTGACAAAATATATTCAGTGTAGGTATATAACCTAACCTAACCAGTGACAAAAATATATTCAATGTGGCTATGTAACCTAATAATATGTATGGCTATATTATCGCCTCCCTAAATGTAAGTGTGAGTGTAAAGTGTTAAAGTCGCAAGTGTAGTTTTGTAAATGTAAATGTGTGTTAGACTCGGGTACCGTGAGGGACGTCTAAATCCTCTCAATAGGTGCAGCTAGTCCACTATCATCACATCAGAGCGCTCTGAACTCGTTTTTCTACTGTCTGTCCATCCTTGAGTCAGCAATAGTGTGAATTTTCCTTACACTCGATTAAGATGTCTAACATCATTAGTGATTCATACATTAACAAATAACAGTGTCAAAAGCTAACCTAAAAGTACAGGGTCCGCCAGTGAAACGGGATGATTAAATAAAGTAATTGGTTGTTGAAAAAAACTTTTAAATATTTTCTTAGTAAATAATGAAAGTACAAGAATGGCCATTATGGGCACAATACGAAAAAATATCATTTTCTGAACACTACGTCTACCAAATGTCCTCCATTGCAGTTCCTGGAGCCTGGTTTGGACGTTTTGCATGACCTCTCGCAGCATGTCGACAGGTATTGTCGCAATCTCGTCTACAGTTCGTTGTTTGAAGGCTTGAATGGTTGTGGGTGCTTGAAACACTTTTGTTTTTAGGTATCCCCCCCAGATGGGTTACTTATTCCAATGCAAAAAGCATGTTTGGCTGATCGGCGAGGACTTCTAACCATAGCCTGTTGAACAGCTGCGATGTTTTCAGGTGTTAGAACAGTTTTTACACTCAACGATAAAACGTTGATCCCGTTTGCTCGTGGTTGTTTATCCATGTTCGAATTGCATTATCTGACGGAACAGGCTGGTTACGCGGTATGTTAAAATGACGTCGGAAAGCACGTCGAATTTGTAAAAACTTTCGCCATTTTGATAATACGCGTAGCCGCGTTGTTCAGCCGTCCAACGATCCATTGCGACTAAATGGTAGATTGTGCAGGTGGTGACGCGCCAGTAACCAACCCCCACTACCTACCAACTTTGTCTCAAGGCCACCTACAATCATCCAGTTTCATTAGCTGACCCTGTACGTAGTTCACTTTCCTTTTAGTAGATAGCGTACTTTCAGTCACACAATATCGAACGCAGTAATATCTCTATTACAGATTCAACGAAACTACGAACGTTAATAGTTTTAAGTTAAGGGTAGTCACCCTATTTTTCATCCCTCAGATCTAATATAAGCAGTATTCGTTACTTTATGTTCAAAACTACAGAAATCAGAGAATTTATTAATGAGAAATTTGGTTAGCTAACGTATCCATTGTTCGCATTTATAAACAGATAAACGTTGAGTGATAAGGAAGCCAGAACTGAAGAAGGCTAAATGATATGTTTTTTGACGAAAACACCGCCGTAAAGCGCACACATTTCGAAACGTCTCGCCCAAACGACTTACGGCGCCGAAGAAAAATCTACCATAATTATCAAAACGTCGACAAACAAACAAAAAAACAACATCGCCAAGATCCGTCATATATCATAACTCCCCACACTAATGACGTCATCAATACAGAGCCGGATCAAAAGATTCCACCCCCCTGACAGATGGATCACGGGGATGAACTTGTGAAGGATTTTTTCGTTCCGCCACAAAGTCAGAGAGGGATGAATCGAATCGACATTACCCCGGTTATTTTTATATATCGGCGGTGTATTTGTTAAGGGTAAGGGGCTGTTTGACCAAAGCCTGTCGGATATTACTTTTCTTTACGTGTTTTATGTGGAGGGTGAGAATTGTCGCGACTCCTACCGGGTGTTTTATGAACTACCGTATAAATATGTATTTTTATTGTATCGCTTAGCGAGATGAAGAGGAGACCTTGCGGAGTGATTTATTTTCAAGCGCATTGTGAGAAAGTTACTGCTTCGAGTTACAATGTATCCGCGCGGTTAATAGAGAACTATAAATCCCGTATAGTAACAAACCGTTAGTATTGTCCGTTCTTCTGCGGGAAGGTGGGCAGCATCATTGTGCCATCTTTACAGCGATTTGTGTGGATCTGATTTTAATACACTCTAAAGTAATTTATGGAATACTATAGTCCATTCCATATTACTTGATGTGTGCTATAACTTATCGGTAATTGTAGAAAATTCAAATTTATCGCGAGCAATATTCAGTACTTTTGAACCTGTTCCGGATACTAAAGTTGTACAGCATTTAATATTGTACGTTTTAAATTAGCGCATATTCATAATAACCGGTGACTAAATATAATCAGTGTGGCTATATAACCGAACCTAAACTGTGAAAAATATGTTCAGTATGGCTATATAACTTAACCTAACCGGTGACAAAATATATTCAGTGTGGCTATATAATCTAATCTAACCGGTGACAAAATATATTCAGTGTAGGTATATAACCTAACCTAACCAGTGACAAAAATATATTCAGTGTGGCTATGTAACCTAACCTAACCAGTGTCAAAATATATTCAGTGTTGCTATATAACCTAACCTAACCTAACCTAACCGGTAACAAAATATATTCAGTGTGGCTATATAACCTAACCTAACCGGTGACAAAATGTATGCAGTGTGGCTATGTAACCTAACCTAACCGGTGTCAAAATATATTCAGTGTTGCTATATAACCTAACCTAACCTAACCGGTGACAAAATATATTCAGTGTGGCTATATAACCGAATCTAACCGGTGACAAAATATATTCGGTATGGCTATATAACCTAACCTAACACGTGACAAAATATATTCAGTGTGGCTATATAATCTAACCTAACTGCTGACAAAATATATTCAGTGTGGCTATATAACCTAACCTAACCGGTGACAAAATATATTCAGTGTGGCTATATAACCTAATCTAACCGGTGACAAAATGTATTCAGGGTGGCTATATAACCTAACCTAACTGGTGACAAAATATATTCAGTGTGGCTATATAATCTAACCCAACCGGTGACAAAATATATTCAGTGTGGCTATATAACCTAACCCAACTGGTGATTAAATATATTCAGTGTAGCTATATAACCTAACCTAACCAGTAACAAAATATATTCAGTGTGGCTATATAACCTAACCTAACCGGTGACAAAATATATTCAGTGTGGCTATATAACCTAATCTAACCGGTGACAAAATGTATTCAGGGTGGCTATATAACCTAACCTAACTGGTGACAAAATATATTCAGTGTGGCTATATAATCTAACCCAACCGGTGACAAAATATATTCAGTGTGGCTATATAACCTAACCCAACTGGTGATTAAATATATTCAGTGTAGCTATATAACCTAACCTAACCAGTAACAAAATATATTCAGTGTGGCTATATAACCTAACCTAACCGGTGACAAAATATATTCAGTGTGGCTATATAACCTAACCTAACCGGTGACAAAATATATTCAGTGTGGCTATGTAACCTAACCTAACCAGTAACAAAATATATTCAGTGTGGCTATATAACCTAACCTAACCGGTGACAAAATATATTCAGTGTGGCTATATAACCTAACCTAACCGGTGACAAAATATATTCAGTGTGGCTATGTAACCTAACCTAACCAGTGACAAAATATATTCAGTGTGGTTATATAACCTAACCTAACCGGTGATAAAATATATTCAGTGTGGCTATATAACCTAATCTAACCGGTGACAAAATATATTCAGTGTGGCTATATAACCTAACCTAACCGGTGACAAAATATATTCAGTGTGGTTATATAACCTAATCTAACCGGTGACAAAATATATTCAGTGTGGCTATATAACCTAATCTAACCGGTGACAAAATATATTCAGTGTGGCTATATAACCTAACCTAACCGGTGACAAAATATATTCAGTGTGGCTATATAACCTAACCTAACCGGTGACAAAATATATTCAGTGTGGCTATATAACCTAACCTAACCGGTGACAAAATATATTCAGTGTGGCTATATAACCTAACCTAACCGGAGACAAAATATAATCAGTGTGGCTATATAACCTAACCTAACCGGTGACAAAATATATTCAGTGTGGCTATATAACCTAACCTAACCTAACCGGTGACAAAATGTATTCAGTGTGGCTGGTTTTTCGAAAATCAATGACTAATAATACCAATAACTCAATCTTTTATAAGGCTATTATTGAATTTCTTACTACAGATTATTAACTTCAAATCGTTGTTAAAAGCAAATGAAAAATAATGTAATAAATTTAATTACACGGCCAACTTAATTGTTTTATTCTGAACAATTACACATATTCACTTTTGTTGAGTTTTTTTTTGCTATTTTAAGGCGAAAAGCACATTAAGGCTATTATCGCTCCCTAAATGTAAGTGTGAGTGTCAAGTGTTAAAGTCGCAAGTGTAGTGTTGTAAGTGTAAGTGTGTGTTAGACTCGGGTACCGCGAGGGACGTATAAATCCTCTCAATAGTTGCAGCTAGTCTGCACCCCCTGCGGGGGTGTTTTTTTGAGGGTAATATGTTTAAAAGAAACGCAGTTTTTTGTTGTCTTTTTGCTGATGAAATTTATCATTATACCAGGCCAAGAGTTTTGGGGGTAAAAAGCCTTTTGCAACCTCGTCATCCCTTAGCAGAATTTTCGTTTTTGATAAAATTTTACACTCTTGATTTCAAAATATAATGAAAATTTCTGTATATACCTGAAATGTCCGGGTATTTGATATAGTAGACCAAAAAAATTGACAATTTTTGTTCAATTATCTTGGAAATGAATTTTACGATTCAAAAGCAAATGACTTTAAAACAGCGATTGAAAAGGGTAGCTGCAAAAACGATTTATCATTAAATGGAAATGTAAATTTTAGAAAAAATGTGACATTGGGGGACTGGTTGACTGAAGTAAAAAGTTAAAAAAGTACACGTTTGGAACTCGGCGAGTTACCGGCAGAATCGAAGATTTTCGTAATGATACCTTTGCTGAATATACAATTTGTTAACAGATATGTTTACAAATATCTTGTTTTGTTTAAATAAATAAATACGTGAACCTAGCTTAGATATTATTTACTCTATTTTTTAGTAAAAGATCAGCTGTTTTATATTAATTCGTAACGATCAGCTGATTTCATTGAACAGCTGATAGGCTATAAGTTTTAGGTTATGTTGTTAAAAACTTGCAATATCAACAACAATTATTATAAACGTTTGTACTAATTTCGAATGTATTACAAACGGTTACAACGTGCAAGTGTTCTTCAACTAAGGGAAAATACCGAAACTAAAGCAACACAACGTTTTCATTCAATACGAGTGTACTGTTGTCGAAAAGGAGATGAAAAAGAAAAAACAGAATAGAGAGACTGCAAAATTAAAGTAACCAGTGTTAGTTTGTATTGGTTCATTTATATTAATGATATTATTGCTAAATTGAAATTATACACAACTGGTATTAAAGAAAATGAATACTTATCTACATTATATGCAAAATAAAACATAAATCTTGTACAATATATCAAAAAATGTAATTTCTGGGTTGGCCTGGGCAGCGTTCGTTTAGTATTTATTAATATTTTTTTTTATATGTAAGTTTTACGATATATTTCCATCTAAACGATTTTATACTAGATTGGTTAGGTATGTAGTATAATGACGTTAAATATAATTAAATATTTATTATTGAACTTTTTTATATAAATAATTATTTAAAAAAATAAATATTAAATATAAGAAAGTCAGTTCTAAATGGATTTTGAACTTACCTCTCTCAGTTTCGCAAGCAAAAATCAAAGCACTGAGCCAGAATGCTAATTTTGGTAATTTCTGAATGCTGACTGGTAGGCTTAAATTATTTCATTTTTTTTTTTTTGTTGTTTTTTTAAGGCAAAAAGCACATTGAAACTATTATCGCCTTCCTAAATCTAAGTGTGAGAGTAAAGTGTTAAAGTCGTAAGTGTAGTTTTGCAAGTGTAAGTGTGTGTTAGACTCGGGTACCGCGAGGGACGTCTAACCTAACCTAACCCCCCTGCGGGGAATTATTTCAAGAATACTAATAATGTGTTTACGGTAAACATTTACATATTAGCCGTGCTATAGTGAGTTTATATTTTCTCTCATGAAAAAAATGTTACAGTCATTGGGACTGTCGGCAGAAGCGTTAACTTCTTAAATATATATATATATATATATATATATATATATAACGTCACGAGAATATAAGAAACATAAAATCAAACGCACGTGTTATTACTGAATATAAACCGTATACCATTGAACTGTTGTTGCTGGCAATATACACAATGTACACAACATCATTACATGCGCGCGCGACGAGAGAAAACATGAGAAGAAGAAAAGTGGAGAGAAAGAGAGAGAAAAGAAAGAGATAGAAGGCACAAAACATATATACGCGCGACCAACTCAGTCGGAACCGGCAGATGAAAGAAAGGAGAAGAGCTGAGAACTGGAGGGGTCTGTGTAACACTTCCCCTACTCGCGTTACTTACGCTTCGTAAGCCTACTGGATGAAACCGAATCACTCCATGGTGACAAATACAAAGTGCACAACGCGGTATAAGAAGCTAACGCTTCAAAAGTTCTAGGCCTAAAGACCTTTTCACTTTAAAAAGTGAAAATAATGTTTGGTTTTATTAGGGGAAATATTCCTACACCGAATTTTTAACAAAATCAGTCTAACCGCATCTACTATTTAGATGAATACACTGGCACAGACATAATTCAAACCAAACGTTTATGAGCCCAACATGAATAAGAACTATTCATTTTTCTTTCGGTGAATCCGAAATGGCGGCACTTTAAAATTAATGTCCTGCAGTCCAGAGACAACTCATTCAGACCGAACGATACTCTTAAATCATAAAACATAATTAAATTAGCAAACACACCCTAGCCGACACTAAATAGGGGTGGGATGGGGGTGGTTACGGTTGTCAACGTATTCCCATACAAGGGTGACTTATTGCGCATGAGCAGTGGACCGTGCAATATTATCACATCAGGACAGATTTACTGTGGCGAATCGTTTCTCAAAGTGGAGAAAGTATTAAGAAGGCGAAAAAGTATAGAATAAGCAGTAGATATTTATTAGTAAATTTTAATTGGAATATAAGCTTTTGGAAATGTCATAACGGTATCAACTACACTCCAGAAATTGAAATGAGCACCAATCCTGACCTCTAGATAGGTATCGTTAAATTGTGTGTGTGTGTGTGTGTGTGTGTGTGTGTGTGTGTGTGTGTGTGTGTGTGTGTGTGTGTGTGTGTGTGTGTGTGTGTGTGTGTGTATGTGTATGTATGTATGTGTGTGTGTGTGTGTGTGTGTGTGTGTTTGTGTGTTTTGTGAGCGCGCCCAAGTGTTCATCTTGTGGTATAGATCTATTGTAAAAGGTTTAGGTATTTGATTATACAGACTGTTTTACGAAGAAACTTCAAGACTAATCTAATAGTGAAGATAATGAGAACGATTTATACAGAGTGTTCAAAAAGTGACGCAACCTTGTGGGCAAATAAGAAAGTTACTTTATTCTATAAGTTAGACACAAACACTGTTGCTGCTAATCACAAAAGTGTTGAAAGTGGGCTAATTTTTGCAATGTTAGTCACTAAAACTGTCTAAAAGTGGGTTCCATTTCACAAAAGTGTTGAAAGTGGGCTCCTTTATTCAAAGTTAGTAACAAAAACTGTTGAAAATGGGCTCCATTATTCAGTGCTAGTCACAAATACTGTCGAAAGTGGGTTTCTTTTTGCAAAGTTAGTCACAAAAACTGTTAAAAGTGAGCTAAATTGTGCAAAGTTAGTCACTAAAACTGTTGAAAGTGGGCTCCATTATGCAAAGTTAGTCACAAAAACTGTTGAAAGTGGGCTAAACTGTGCAAAGTTAGTCGCAAAAACTGTTAAAAGTGGGCTTCATTATTCAAAGTTAGTTACAAAAACTGTTGAAAGTGGGCTCCATTATGTAAAGTTAGTCACAAAAACTGTTGAAAGTGGGCTCCATTATGTAAAGTTAGTCACAAAAACTGTTGACAGTGGGCTCCATTATGCAAAGTTAGTCACAAAAACTGTTGAAAGTGGGCTAAACTGTGCAAAGTTAGTCGCAAAAACTGTTAAAAGTGGGCTCCATTATTCAAAGTTAGTTACAAAAACTGTTGAAAGTGGGCTTCATTATGTAAAGTTAGTCACAAAAACTGTTGAAAGTGGGCTCCATTATGTAAAGTTAGTCACAAAAACTGTTGACAGTGGGCTCCATTATGCAAAGTTAGCCACAAAAACTGTTGAAAGTGGGCTAAACTGTGCAAAGTTAGTCGCAAAAACTGTTAAAAGTGAGCTAAATTGTGCAAAGTTAGTCACTAAAACTGTTGACAGTGGGCTCCATTATGCAAAGTTAGTCACAAAAACTGTTGAAAGTGGGCTAAATTGTGCAAAGTTAGTCACTAAAACTGTTGACAGTGGGCTCCATTATGCAAAGTTAGTCACAAAAACTGTTGAAAGTGGGCTAAACTGTGCAAAGTTAGTCACAAAAACTGTTAAAACTGGGCTAAACTGTGCAAAGTTAGTCACAAAAACTGTTGAAAGTGGGCTCCATTATATTAGTAAGACACAAAATATTTTCCTTTTTTAATGACAAGCGAAACGGTTGTTTATTCTCTTTCTAACTCGCTTAAAGTATATCGACAAAAAAGTTATTTTTACTTTATTTATAAAACATCAAATCAGCTGTTAATTACTTAACACAGAGCAGCTAACGGTAGGCAATTACCAAGAACTAATGTTTTCTGTTAAATAAATATTTTTTTAATTTGTTGCCACCATATTTAAAAAATGAAAAAATATCGAGGCCGCAGGCCGAGAGTGAGTGTGTGAATATAAAATCGTAACTAAACCTAAGAAGCTTTTATTAATAAAATGAAAGTGTAGCATAGAAACCAGGAATTTAACGCAAAAAAAAGTTAATGTTTCCGCCCAGGATCGAACTGGGGACCTTCTGCGTGTTAGGCAGACGTGATAACCGCTACACCACGGAAACCATGCCACTGTTACTTTAAAGTTTCAACTTAAGCCTCTGTTAACAACCAACAAGGAATTGATCCAATTAGAAACCGTGCAAAACATGTGCATTAACTTTCTCACATTCGGTAACGTTGCCCGTTTGTAGAACGAGTAATTTACCCTTATAGTAAATTAGAGATCATAATCTTCATTAAAATATTGAAATACTGATTTTACAAAATCTAATTAACTGGTATTGATTAAATTCTGACCTAAATGAAGTTTCAGTCTAAATAAAAGATTGTTTTGAAATACGTTATTTGAGTTACAATAAATCGAAATATACAGACTATATTTTGTTAAACTGTGAATGATCTTACGAAACATCTTAAAAAAAAAATTGAGCAAATTTCCATTCGGGTCACTAGAAAAGTAGGCTACACGAAAAATAATTTTCCTACCAACAATAAACATCGCACGGCGTTTTCTAGTGGCTTAGCGTGATCCACCCTAGCGTGCGCTCGAATATTACCCGAAGTGGCGGAAACGGAAGTAGAGGGCAGACCGGAACACACAGCCGGCTTTGATATATTCTCTTCTACCCCTTCATCATCATTTTCTAATCACCGCCCCTATCAATAATACTCGACATTTCAAAGTATAATGCGTCATTATCTGTGGTTACGTATCTGAAGCGATGTCTGTGTTTAATGGAAGATTTCTTGCCGCAAATGAAGATACGCCAGTAATGATACTGTTTTGTCCAGACACGGGGGAGAAGGTTTTCCGAAATCAAATACGTGTTTCGTTTTTTGTAACTTTCTTCTCTAAAAATTAATACTTGAGTGTATCACAATCGTGCTTAAAACTCGGTATCTTAGGCCAAGTTGATATCTTAGACCTATAGAAGACTAATTGTTGCACGCACACCTGATGAAAGACAATTTTATATCGCTGAACTTAAATTCGTAGTTTGTCAAACCAAAAGCAATATTATGGCGGGTGTACTGCCGTATTGTACGGACATTGAACTATCGAAAAACCTACAGATGTATTCCGAAGGACCTGAACTTGCCGCCTCGGTGGCCTAGTTGATAGCGTACTGGGCTTTCACCCCGAGGACCCGGGTTCGATTCCCGGCCAGGGCTTGGCATTTTCATACGCGTCATCCCATCGTCTGCATTAGCCCAAGTGTGCACAATAGTTGGATGTTAAACACAAAAAAAATGGTTAAAATAGCATAAACATTCTGAAAAAACTGCTGTAAGGATTTCGATCACACACGCACACACACACACACACACACACACACACACACACACACACACACACACACACACACACACACATTCACATACACACACACACACACACACATACACACACACTCGCATACACACACACACACACACACACATACACACACACACACTCACATACACACACACACACACACACACACACACACACACACACACACACACACACACATTCACACACACACACACACACACACTCACATACACACACACACACACACACACACACTCACATACACATACATACTCTCACACACATATACACACTCACATACATACACACATACATGTACACACACACACACACACACACACACACACACACACACACACACACACACACACACACACACTCACATACACACACACATACTATCACACACACATACACACTCACATACACACACACATACACTCACATACACACACACACACACACACACACACTCACATACACACACACATACACAGACACACTCACTTACACACACCCGGGTTCGATTCCCGGCGAGGGCTTGGCATTTTCATACGCTATAAATCATCCCATCGTCTGCATTAGCCTAAGTGTGCACAATAGTTGGACGTTAAACACAAAAAAAAGGACCTGAACTTGTGTTCCATCGAAACTCAGCCGTGGTCCTTCACATGTTAAACCATATTGTGAAGGATGCGAAAATTATTCTGATGGCCTTCAAGTCGTATTCTGACAGGGTCAAAAGACAGTACTTTGTCAGGCCTAAAACCGTAATATGACAGGCTTAAACTTGTATATTGTTTTAAACCGTATTTCCACGGACCTAGTATTCGAACGAACTTTAATTCGTAATACGATAGGCCTAAAGCCGTATTCTGTCAGACTTATTCTGACGGACCTGAAATTGTATTCTGACAAGAAAAAACGTATTTTTATTGACTTCAAACAGTTATATCACGGATCTAAAGTCATATTCTGACAAAGTTTAATTTGTAATTAACGTCTACACGTTATGCAAGTTAGACTAGAACTAAGAACTTTGAGGTCCGTCGAGCCGTTTAATCCGTAATAAGACAGGCCTAAAAACTGTCAGACCTAAATACTGTATTCTGGTATGAAAAAAACTTATTTTCACGGTCCTCAAGCCGTTGTCGTATAACGCATTTAAAACGTATTCTGAAAAAATTTAATCCGTAATATGGCAGAACTAAAGTCGTATTCTGACGGTTCTAAAGCCGTATTTTGACGGTTCTAAAGCCGTATTCTGACAGTTCTAAATCTGTATTCTGACAGTTCTAAAGCCGTATTCTGACAGTTCTAAAGCCGTATTCTGACAGTTCTAAAGCCGTATTCTGACGGTTCTAAAGCCGTATTCTGACAGTTCTAAAGCCGTATTCTGACAGTTCTAAAGCCGTATTCTGACAGTTCTAAAGCCGTATTCTGACAGTTCTAAAGCCGTATTCTGACAGTTCTACGGTTCTCCGTATTCTGACAGTTCTAAAGCCGTAGTTCTGAAAGTATTCTGACAGTTCTAAAGCCGTATTCTGACAGTTCTAAAGCCATATTTTGACGTTTCTAAAGCCGTATTTTGACGGTTCTAAAGCCGTATTCTGACAGTTCTAAAGCCGTATTTTGACGGTTCTAAAGCCGTATTCTGACAGTTCTAAAGTCGTATTCTGACAGTTCTAAAGCCGTATTCTGGCAGTTCTAAAGCCATATTCTGACATAAAGCCGTATTCTGACAGAAATAAAGCCGTATTCTGACAAAACTAAAGCCGTATTTTGACGGTTCTAAAGCCGTATTTTGACGTTTCTAAAGCCGTATTCTGACAGTTCTAAAGCCGTATTCTGACAGTTCTAAAGCCGTATTTTGACGTTTCTAAAGCCGTATTTTGACGGTTCTAAAGCCGTATTCTGACAGTTCTAAAGCCGTATTTTGACGGTTCTAAAGCCGTATTCTGACAGTTCTAAAGTCGTATTCTGACAGTTCTAAAGCCGTATTCTGGCAGTTCTAAAGCCGTATTTTGACGGTTCTAAAGCCTTATTCTGACGCCGGCCGTATTCATAACGCTAAGGATAAAATAAAATCGTATTCTGACAGTTCTAAAATCGTATTCTGACAGTTCTAAAGCCGTATTCTGGCAGTTCTAAAGCCGTATTTTGACGGTTCTAAAGCCGTATTCTGACAGAAATAAAGTCGTATTCTGACAAAACTAAAGCCGTATTTTGACGATTCTAAAGCCGTATTTTGACGGTTTTAAAGCCGTATTTTGACGGTTCTAAAGCCGTATTCTGACAGTTCTAAAGTCGTGACGGTTCTGAAACTATATTCTGAAATGAAAAAGACGTATTTTCATTGGACCAGAATTCTAAAGTAGTATTCTGATAAACTCTTATCTGTAAACTTTTTAACGTCTATACGTTACGCCAGTTAGACTAATGATAACGAAGGATCAAATTTAACGGTAAGGATAAAACAACAGAGGCAGGCTAGAACTAAGAACTTCGAGATGCACCGAGCCCTTTAATCCGCAATATGATTGGCCAAACGTAAAATTGTATTGTGACATGAAAAAACGTATTTTCACGAATCT
>CM040185.1:94098622-94123622 GCA_022606455.1 Callitettix versicolor
TGAAAACGATTTTAAAATAGCACTTGTAACCATTTTTTCCTTCTTCTTAAACTGCTGTACCGATTTCGATCAACGATCACTAGTTTTATACGTTCTAGTTTTCTCTTGTTTCACAGAAAGCTATAAATGAGGAAGCCCGATGCCCGTTTCATCGACTCATTAAGGCTCAAAATGTGTGACGTTAATAAGCCTAAGGGTAAGGATGAGCCGCCCATAAAAAGATCACCCCGTCCACCCACTGTGACACCGCTCGATGACGTGGAGATGACAGGGGACAAATCATCCCCAATGTTTTACGACAAAAACACTCAAGCACCCACCCCAGAGAGAACATTAATCCACGATCTTGTATGGTTATCAACACAATCTACCGGCAGATAGATAAATCACATAGCGAAGAACGGGGCGGCGTTTGGAAAATATGCCTTTATTTACTAAAATAAATCAAACGGTACAAGGTAAACACCCTTTTTTAATGTGTTCTTCTGAAAAATAAGTTGTGCACAAACTTTCTCATATAAGCGTAAATTTTATTTGATTTAGTTTCAGCGCAAAAACAAAATATATTTTTTGGGTATTTGCTTTCATAACGTTCGATTTAGAAATTACCGACAAAAACATCTGAACATCAGCCTTATTTTCCGAAATCAGTTGGTCAGGTTTTCGCCTTACATGAAGGTTTGCAACTTAATTGTGTCAAATTGCAAGCTGAATAAAATTAAGATTTTAGAAAAACAATTTTTAAAAATTTGTATCTAGGTAAGACAGAGGTGTTTTAAGAGACAAAAACATGGATTACAAAACAAATTCACACATCTTATCATTCATCCATCTCTTTGAAATCGACATCAAAGCAAATCCGCACACCTTATCATTTACTCATCTCTTTGAAATCGATAAAACAAATAAAATTCGCATACCTTATCATTTACTCATCTCTTTGAAATCGATATAACAAAGCAAATTCACACACCTTATCAGTCATCCATCTCTTTGAAATTGATAAAACAAAGCAAATTCACATACCTTATCATTTACTGATCTCTTTGAAATTGATAAAACAAAGCAAATTCACACACCTTATTAGTCACCAATCTCTTTGAAATCGATAAAACAAAGCAAATCCACACACCTTATCATTCACCCATCTCTTTGAAATTTATAAAACAAAGCAAATCCACACACCTTATCATTCACTCATCTCTTTGAAATCGATAAAACAAAGCAAATCCGCACACCTTATCATTCACCCATCTCTTTGAAATCGATAAAACAAAGCAAACAAACACACCTTATCATTCACCCATCTCTTTCAAATCGATAAAACAAAGCAAATTCACACACCTTATCATTCACTCATCTCTTTGAAAACGATAAAACGAAGCTAATTCGCATACCTTATCATTCATCCATCTATTTGAAATCGATAAAACAAAGCAAACAAACGCACCTTATCATTCACCCATCTCATTGAAATTTATAAAACAAAGCAAATTCGCACACCTTATCATTCAGGTGTGTAAATCTCTTTGAAATCGATAAAACAAAGCAAATTCGCACACCTTATCATTCAGGTGTGTATAGGTGTGTAAATCTCTTTGAAAACGATAAAACAAAGCAAACAAACACACCTTATCATTCACCCATCTTTTTCAAATCGATAAAACAAAGCAAATTCACACACCTTATCATTCACTCATCTCTTTGAAAATGATAAAACAAAGCTAATTCGCATACCTTATCATTCATCCATCTCTTTGAAATCGATAAAACAAAGCAAATCCACACACCTTATCATTCACCCATCTCTTTGAAATCGAAAAAACAAAACAAATCTACACACCTTATCATTCATTCATCTCTTTGAAATCGATAAAACAAGCAAATTCGCACACCTTATCATTCACCTATCTTTTTAAAATCGATAAAACAAAGCAAATTCGCACACCTTATCATTCACCCATCTATTTGAAATCGATAAAACAAAGCAAATTCGCACACCTTATCATTCAGGTGTGTATAGGTGTGTAAATCTCTTTGAAAACGATAAAACAAAGCAAACAAACACACCTTATCATTCACCCATCTTTTTCAAATCGATAAAACAAAGCAAATTCACACACCTTATCATTCACTCATCTCTTTGAAAATGATAAAACAAAGCTAATTCGCATACCTTATCATTCATCCATCTATTTGAAATCGATAAAACAAAGCAAACAAACGCACCTTATCATTCACCCATCTCTTTGAAATTTATAAAACAAAGCAAATTTGCACACCTTATCATTCACTCATCTCTTTGAAAACGATAAAACAAGCAAATTCGCACACCTTATCATTCACCTATTTTTTTAAAATCGATAAAACAAAGCAAATTCGCACACCTTATCATTCACCCATCTCTTTGAAAACGATAAAACAAAGCAAATTCGCATACCTTATCATTCATCCATCTCTTTGAAATCGATGAAACAAAGCAAATTCGCATACCTTGTCATTCACCCATCTTTTTACAACGTTCAACGAATTCCAAATACGTGGAATGACGATAAGGGGACGCGAAATTAAAACGAAGCCAAATAAAAGTTACAAGAATTGTAAAAAGAAGTCTTATTTGCAATGTCTTCGCTAAGCCTACAGAAAGTGGGGGACAAATAAAAAACCAACTAATGAATGCAGATCGCCTTATAGCGTCTGAAAATAACGTATCTCTTAGGAAAATACTCTTAGTGTAGGGAGAGTTATGCTAATTT
Organism: Callitettix versicolor; assembly: GCA_022606455.1. Classification (NCBI taxonomy): domain Eukaryota; kingdom Metazoa; phylum Arthropoda; class Insecta; order Hemiptera; family Cercopidae; genus Callitettix; species Callitettix versicolor. Next base: position 94,101,379 of record CM040185.1, read on the forward strand.
CTTCGGCGATGATAAGAAAAATACAAAGTTTTTGGCGAAGCTTAACAACTTGGTACTTTGTCGGATGGAACTTTGATCCGAAGCTTATCTGGATTTGAAGAAACAGTCTACGTTTGCAGAACCGATAAGAAGGCTACTGTTTTGCGATGGTTAAACATTTATTAGCCAGCTTTTAATAAAGAATATCTCGTGCACATATAATAGGTGTATTATGTTATTATATTAGAGGAGCTGAGAGGTCTTTCGCAGTTAATCAGAAGAGAAACGAACAACATACAAGACGTTGTACAGTGTTACAGCACGTCTTTGTAAACAATGTTTGAAGTGACTTATGAAATATGTGGCAATCGTAACTGATCTTGTTGGTACACGAACGAAAAAGATGAATTTAATTTTCGTATTGTTAAATATTCTTTTACTGTTTTGGAATTTGAAAATGTTAACCATACTCTAATTGTTTTGATTTTTTTTAAGTCATAATATTGTTTTATAACAATCTTCGACGTGATAGAAACGAATTTCGAAAATTATTTATCTTTATCTTACCTGTTTTGAAATTCTCATTCCGTCATTACAATAAACATTCAAATCTGCATGTACGAGGTGTGTTCAGAAAGTAACGAGAAATTTTTAATTTCGCCGGTTTGGAAAGTCCGATTGTCAAACATTTTTTTTATGTTGGTATACATGCCCTTGAAGTATGATAAAACTTTAAGCTGTTTTCATTGTTGAGTTTGTGACAGCCACTAAGGTTAGACGTGTTTTTATGAGCTCGGCGATTTTCGTTTGTTAAAAGAAATGGATCAAAGAATTTGTATCAAATTTTGCGTAAAAATGGAATAAAGTGTAACAAAGTGTGTGAAATGTTAACAAAGGCCTATGGTGAGTCTGCTATGAGTAAAGCAAGAGTTTACGAGTGGTATAAGCGTTTCCAAGAAGGCCGTGAAGACGTTGAAGATGACGAACGCCCTGGACGCCCCAACACATCAACAACCGATGAAAACGTTGAAAAAGTGAAAGAAATGGTTATGAACAATAGCCGAATCACAATTAGAGAGGTCGCTGATGATGTTGGCATATCGATTGGATCATGTCATGACATTGTTTCCAATGTTTTGTGTATGAAACGCGTGGCAGCAAAATTCGTTCCAAAATTGTTGAATTTTGAACAAAAACAGCGGCGAATGGAAGTTGCTCAGGAGTCACTAAATGAAGTCAACGACGATGCAGAATTACTGAAACGTATTATAACAGGTGACGAAACATGGGTTTACGGATATTACGTCGAAAATAAGGTTCAATCATCCCAGTGGAGGCATTCTGGCTCGCCAAGACCGAAAAAGGCTCGACAAGTGCGGTCGAACGTAAAGGTTATGCTCACTGTGTTCTTCGATATTAATGGCATAGTGAGTGCATCATGAATTCCTGCCACCAGGTGAAACGGTCAATAAGGAGTACTACCTACAAGTTCAACGCCGTTTGCGTGAAGCAAACCGAAAAAAACGCCCGGATCTGTGGAAAAACAATTCATGGCTTTTGCACCACGATAATGCACCAGCTCACACTTCATTGCTTGTTCGTGAATTTTTGGTCAAAGGCAGTATTGTAACGATGCCCCAGCCTCCATATTCGCAGAAGTCTGTGTGACTTTTTCCTATTTCCAAAAATAAAGAGAACCTTAAAGGGCCGTCGTTTTACAGCCGTAGATGACATTAAAAGCGCATCGCTGAAAGAACTAAAGGCTATCTCAAAGATCGAGTTTGAGAAGTGTTTCGAGGATTGGAAGAAGCGCTGGCACAAGTGCATAATCTCCGATGGGGACTATTTTGAAGGCGACAACATCAATGTAGAAGAATAAATAAATATTTTGTTCAAAAAATTAAAATTCTCGTTACTTTCTGAACACACCTCGTATATGCGTGGCATACTTATGTGCAATACTTGTATAATTTGTTTTAAATAGCATTAATGCCTTGTAGGTTTATGCAGGAACAAAAGATTGTAAGAGTTTAAAATGACGCATGTTTTAAAAATAAAATAAAATTTTAAAAATATATATATATTCTTATTTTAACAATACCAAGCAACAATTAAACCAAAGTAACCATGGAAACAAAAACAATTTTTAATAGGTATTTTTTAACGTTAATAAATGTTCAAAGCAACGTGTGTTATATGTGGCATAGCCTACAGAATGGCATTACTAATAGCATTTATTTTAAATGCCTTCTAAGTTATGTAGGGGCAAACGATTGTCAAAACTTGGTTTTAATATGACGTACGTTTTTAAAATATGATAACATTTTAATATATATTCGTAACTTAACAACACCAAGCAACAATTAAACCCAAGTAACCATGGAAACGAAACAAAATAAACCTAAAAAAATACCTTAAATGTTTTAACTCTAGGGCTTTAGAGATTTCTCTATCGTTCGCCAGACCGCTACTAACAAGTGCATTACAAATCAACACCAGGTAAGATGGGATAACCTTAATGGGCATTCCCATAGTAAACGTCTGTTAAGCAAAGTTCCTTGTGGAGGACTAAAAGGGGCAGCAGATGTCCTGGGCAGAGTTTATTTTTTATTTTAAGGTGAAAAGTACATTGAGGCCTACCTAAATGTAAAGTGTGAGTGTAAAGTGTTAAAGTGTAGTGTTGTAAGTGTAAGTGTGTGTTAGACTCGGGTACCGCGAGGAACGTCTAAATCCTCAATAGTTGCAGCTAGTCTGCACCCCCCTGCACAACTCAGGAGGATCGTAGGGCTCATAACAGGACACTGTGGTCTGAGGGTGCACATAGACAGGATAGGTGTGTACCACGCAGAAACCGTGTGTTATATATATATTTCAAAGAGATGAGTAAATGATAAGGTGTGCGAATTTTGTTTTATCGATTTCAAAGGGATGGGTGAATGATACATATATTAACGACACTTTAATAAAATATCTACAGTTCAGGAAAAACGCTCATTTCAAGAACACGGGCCTGGGTTTTACCATGATGAACACTCCAGCGACTCATTTTTCAAGAGCAATTCTCTAACTGTTCTTATTGTACATTGATTTTGTTGATTTCACAATCTTTATCATAAAATTAGGTTATGTTTCGTATTATCATTAATATTTGAACTTGAAGAATATTTAAGTGCTGATTACTATGGTCAATTTTTTTTTGAATTTACTTTCAATAAATTTATATATTATATTATATTAAATAAATATTATATATATTTTTTTCCGGCGAAAAACCGTTAAGGTTATCATCGCCGATTTTTTTAATATATTTATTATATATACATATGTTTTTATTTTAAATATTATTTATTGTATATATATATATATATATATATATATATATATATATATATATAAACGCTAATCATTAAGTCAAATTTTCCAAAAAAAATGTTCTTTTATTTTTTTAACAGCTAACGGATTTCGCTTAACTAATAACCTATTATTCATTTTTTTGAAAATTCGTTTCTATCACGTCACCAAAGCAGATTCGCGTAAAACGTATTCTTCAATATTAGCCCGATTCGAAATCACTGAATTGCCGGTAATATTTCAAAACGAATGTTAGCATTTCAAAACGATACTTTAATAGAATTCCAACCGTAAATTTCGGAAAAAAAAACCGAACAAAATAACCTCGCCAGTAAACAGGCGAACTGTCACGCGCCAAATATATTACCAGAACGCATAAGACGAACGCTTACAGAAAAACGTCTGTAAATTGGATTCAAGGAATAAGCATCAATTTTAAACTCCCTCTCAGAGTCTTAACATTTTTCTGATAAAAGGAAACTTCGTTTAGTAGAAATACATAAAGCGGAGGAAAGAGACGACGAAGAAGAAGAAGAAGAGGCGTGGAATAAAATGAATGATAGATAAAATAAAGGACCGCCCTCTGGTAAGTGGTGCAGGATACGCTAAGGATAGACCCACCCATCCTGTCCTTCGTGTTCCGATACTGCGAAGGTGGGGCCTTCCTTATTGACCCGGCCTTAACATCTCTCGCTGATTAATGGCATGCATTATGTATTAAGACATTTAATTATAACAATAAATCCTAATTTATAATTAAATATGTTTCGTATTTTTTTAGAAATATATTAAAATAAGTGTAACAACGCCAATGCGATCGTCTATTTTTCCAAAGTAATTTTCAGTCTCGCCGATATCGATTTTTCTAATCTTAAAAACATTTTAAAATAAAATTTTACCATCATATTCAGCGCTAAAATCAGTAGAAATTAGCATTTTAAAGTTCAAAATTACAATTTAAATATGAAAATGAACTACCGTAAAATACTTTTCTTGAATTCGATTGATATAAAAAATATTTTAACCCTAATTTATGCCGATTTTAACTGAGAGTGAAATTAAATTTTCAAAAATACTGAACAGATTTCGATGTGAAACGAAATTGTTCGAACTATTACGTAAATCGATTTTTATAGTGAGAAGGATTGTAAACGATTGTTTTTCATACGACTGACATATATAAAGAAAATGTTAATAAAGATTAAAAAAATGGTGGTTTATGTTTTGAATATATATTTTTTAAATATTTTTATAAAAATAATTGTAATATTGTCAACATTTATCTGAATACTAAACGTGCATTACGTTTTAATCCTGCATCCTCAAAATTCCGAATTACATTGAAAATACAAACGTGAACCCTGACCGCCGTCAAATTCAATTACTTAATTTCACTCGGTTTTGAAAATCGAAAATGCTAATTTATACAGTTTTTAACGCTGATTACGATAAAGAAATTAGATTTTTTTCAAAGCGAAAACAATGTTATAAATTCTTGAAAATTTTTAATGGCCGCCATTTTGAAACTGTTAAACGAATTTTACCGGGTACGGTAACGAACTCGACAAGCTATTTCCACCATCGATTTTTTCGCCGAACGGACCAAATGTGTGAATGACACACGCGCGCGCGCACGCACACACACACACACAATAATTAATATATTAATTTATAGAAAGAGAGTTTTAAATGAAGTAATGTATCAGTAATGGTAGCACAGATACAAAATTATAATTACTAATTTGATATTTGATTTTATTTTCTAAATTATGTGTCTGGCTGTTTACTGATGACCGCGTAATTTATGTTTATACTTAATGTTTATACTTTAGTATGGCTCCTGTGCAAAGAGAGTTGTTTACTCTCTCTTCAAGATATACGAGGTGTGTTCAGAAAGTAACGAGAATTTCAATTTTTTGAACAAAATATTTATTTATTCTTCTACATTGATGTTGTCGCCTTCAAAATAGTCCCCATTGGAGATTATGCACTTGTGCCAGCGCTTCTTCCAATCCTCGAAACACTTCTCAAACTCGATCTTTGAGATAGCCTTTAGTTCTTTCAGCGATGCGCTTTTAATGTCATCTACAGCTGTAAAACGACGGCCCTTTAAGGTTATCTTTATTTTTGGAAATAGGAAAAAGTCACACGGAGCCATGTCTGGCGAAAATGGAGGCTGGGGTATTGTTACAGTACTGTTTTGGCCAAAAATTCACGAACAAGCAATGAAGTGTGAGCTGGTGCATTATCGTGGTGCAAAAGCCATGAATTGTTTTTCCACAGATCCGGGCCTTTTTTCGGGTTGCTTCACGCAAACGGTGTTGAACTTGTAGGTAGTACTCCTTATTGACCGTTTTGCCTGGTGGCAGGAATTCGTGATGCACTATGCCATTAATATCGAAGAACTCAGTGGGCATAACCTTCACGTTCGACCGCACTTGTCGAACCTTTTTCGGTCTTGGCGAGCCAGAATGCCTGCACTGGGATGATTGAGCCTTAGTTTCGACGTCATATCCGTAAACCCATGTTTCGTCACCTGTTATAATACGTTTCAGTAATTCTGCATCGTCGTTGACTTCATTTAGTGACTCCTGAGCAACTTCCATTCGCCGCTGTTTTTGTTCAAAATTCAACAATTATGGAACGAATTTTTGCTACGCGTTTCATACACAAAACACTGGAAACAATGTCATGACATGATCCAATCGATATGCCAACATCATCAGCGACCTCTCTAATTGTGATTCGGCGATTTTTTATAACAATTTCTTTCAATTTTTCCACGTTTTCATAGGTTGTTGATGTGCTGGGGCGTCCATGGCGTTCGTCATCTTCAACGTCTTCACGGCCTTCTTGGAAACGTTTATACCACTCGTAAACTCTTTCTTTACTCATAGCAGACTCACCATAAGCCTTTGTTAACATTCCACACACTTTGTTACACTATTCCATTTTTTTACGCAAAATTTGATACAAATTCTTTGATCCATATCTTTTAACAAACGAAAATCGCCGAGCTCATAAAAATATGTCTAACCTTACTGGCTTTCACAACAATGAAAATTGCTGAAAGTTTTATCATACTTTAAGGGCATGTATACCAACATAATAAAAAATATGTTTGACAATCGTACTCTCCAAGCCGGCGAAATTTAAAAATTCTCGTTACTTTGTGAACACACCTCGTATATCTCCTTCTTGGAGAATTTGTGTATTGCTGCCAATAAATAAACCAAATTAAATCAAATATAATGTTTAACGACCTCTCAAAATGGGATATAAAGGTCAGTATCGGCGACTATTTCAAGGTCCGACTGGGTCTTGCAACGATAACGCTCATATAGCTCATTTCCCAACAGACATTCACTAATAAACTCATTCTTGTCATTCATTTTCACAAACTTTAAATCTTAATACCGACTTACAGATTTTTCAAAATAAACGCATTCCACTCAGAAATGCGGTAGTCACTTATTCCTAAATACATGCTACACAAACACCTAAAACGAAGTACAAATCTTTAAAAATACATGTTTGCTTTGGAGGGAACGTGTTTGCTCTGGTGTTCTGTAGATTTATTGAGCAAGGGTATTTGCATATATTTATAAATAAATTCAAAATAAACATTTAACTTATAAATCTAACAAAGTTTTTGTTATTGACAGTTCATAATGACTAGCACAGTATGAATAGCGATGATTATTTCAGTTTTTTTAAAATTCTTCACCTAATTTCTCAAAATAAGCTCAAACAGTTTTTATTTTGTTCAAACGTAGTCCAAAAGTACCCGAAATGGCTGTTTCAAAAACCGATTAGTAAGTTTAATTTCTGGTCACATAGAAATAAGAAAATTCAGTGCAGGAAATTTGAAATTTAAAAAAATATAAGGTAATGAAAAGTGCATCGAAAACAAGTCAAAATAAATCCCGACCGACGTCCCTTTTTTTTATTTATGTGCCCAAGAACTCTAAATTTCCTTTATTTAAAAATCGCTGCTCTTATTTGTGTTGTAATTCTTCACATATAAAAGAAACGCTTTTTTAAAAAATTAGGCTGATTTTTTGTTTTTACCCAACCAGATTTTTTGTGGAAATAAACGAGGTCTCGTTTCAACCATTCGACGTTTGGTTTTTATGTTTATTACACAGTTTTGGCTAAATGTATTGCCAGATTGTTTTTAAATTTGCATAAAACTCAAAATGTGTATGTCTTTTTAAATTTTACTTCCGTTTCAAGATGGCGGCCTCTGATTTACAACAACGAATGAACACAGTTTCAACCAAACCCATTAACCGATTGTTTTAAGATTTGGTACGAATATATCTTTTATAAAACCCGAATTACATATGTGTAACACTTGTTGCCTTTACTTCCGTTTCAAGATGGCGGCCTCTGATTTACAATAACGAATGAACACAGTTTCAGCCAAACAATTTAACCGATTGTTTTGAGATTTGGTACGAATATATCTTTTATAAAACCCAAATTACATATGTGTAACACTTTCTGCTTATTTACTTCCGTTTCAAGATGGCGGCCTCTGATTTACAATAACGAATGAACACACCTTCAGCCAAACACATTAACCGATTGTTTTGAGATTTGGTACGAATATGTCTTTTATAAAACCCGAATTACATATGTGTAACACTTTCTGCTTATTTACTTCCGTTTCAAGATGGCGGCCTCTGATTTACCGATGAAGAATGTTATCAATTTTAATCAAATGCATTTTTGTCCTTGTTTTGAAATTTGGTACGAAGGTACCTTGTATAAAACCCGAAAGACGTATGTGTAAGATTTATCCCATAAACTTCCGTTTCAAGATGGCGAGCTACGATTCTACGTTGAAAGTGTAATTTCCTGTAATACTGGCTGAACGCAAAACCTATCTTCATTTTGACTGTTTCATGGAGTCTTTACAATAAATTTGGTCTTGTACCATTTTTCGAAATTTTTACGGTTACAGATTAAAATGGCCGAAAAATTACGAACTCTGTCTTATAGCGCTCTGTATATTAATAAAGACTATACTACTACCTGGTCTAATGTTCTTTGAACTAGTCTATCCGCTCACATAAGCTTGGCCCCGGTTTAAACAGGATGCCACACGCAACACAGCACTGCAACTCGATTGCCTACCCTGCGCCTGAAGTACAGTATGCTCAATAAAATGGTCAAACTGGAATTTGTGCTTTGAAAGCACGTACTGAGTAGTGCGTGCTTTATTAAATATAAACTGCTTAATTAAGAAGACATATCAGCTGATTCCCTTGTCGCTGGCTATACTGCTTATAGCTTACAAGTTCTCGTTTAAAAGGTAATGGAAGCTATAAATGGATAAAAGCTAAAGCTATAAAAGGTAATGGAAGCATAGAGATGATTTTTAAATCATATACTATTTACTTTTACCTAAACCTATTCACTTCACCAAAAAGGTCGAAAAGCGGTTACAACTTTAAACCTTCTGAACTTGTAAATTAATTTTTCAAAACACGCGTTTTTTAAAATTTTTTAAGTACAACGGAAAAAATGCAAAAATTGAAAAATCCTTGAAAATTGAATGCAATTGACAAAATTGAAAAAAGAGATTTTTTTTTGTTTAACGTCCGACTATTGTGCACACTTGGGCTAATGCAGACGATGGGATGATTTATAGCGTATGAAAATGCCAAGCCCTGGCCGGGAATCGAACCCGGGTCCTCGGGGTGAAAGCCTAATATGCTATCAACTAGGCCACCTAGGCGAGCAAAAAGAGAGATAATAAAAATCTAAATATAAACAGCGTGGCTAATCAAAGTGTTAAGCAACAAGGTATCACAAACTCAAACCACTAAGCAGCAGTGATACATAAAATATTAAGCAGGCAGGTATTCCGAACGACATAATAAGCTGCACAACAACTCAAACCTATACACTAAGCAGCAGGTTAGGTATCACAAACCTAAATATTAAGTAGCGATAACACCCAAAGTATTAAGCAGTGTGGTATCGCAAACCCCAAATATTAAGTAGCGATAACACCCAAAGTATTAAGCAGTGTGGTATCGCGAAAATAAATATTAAGTAGCGATAACGCCCAAAGTATTAAGCAGTGTGGTATCGCAAAAATAAATAGTAAGTAGCGATAATACCCAAAGTATTAAGCAGCGTGGTATCGCAAAAATAAATATTAAGTAGCGATAATACCTTAAGTATTAAGCAGCGTGGTATCGCAAACCCCAAATATTAAGTAGCGATAACACCCAAAGTATTAAGCAGTGTGGTATCGCAAAAATAAATATTAAGTAGCGATGAGACCCAAAGTATTAAGCAGCGTGGTATCGCAAACCCCAAATATTAAGTAGCGATAACACCCAAAGTATTAAGCAGTGTGGTATCGCAAAAATAAATATTAAGTAGCGATAACACCCAAAGTATTAAGCAGCGTGGTATCGCAAACCCCAAATATTAAGTAGCGATAACACCCAAAGTATTAAGCAGTGTGGTATCGCAAAAATAAATATTAAGTAGCGATAATACCTAAAGTATTAAGCAGCGTGGTATCGCAAACCCCAAATATTAAGTAGCGATAACACCCAAAATATTAAGCAGTGTGGTATCGCAAAAATAAATATTAAGTAGCGATGAGACCCAAAGTATTAAGCAGCGTGGTATCGCAAACCCCAAATATTAAGTAGCGATAACACCCAAAGTATTAAGCAGTGTGGTATCGCAAAAATAAATATTAAGTAGCGATAATACCTAAAGTATTAAGCAGCGTGGTATCGCAAACCCCAAATATTAAGTAGCGATAACACCCAAAATATTAAGCAGTGTGGTATCGCAAAAATAAATATTAAGTAGCGATGAGACCCAAAGTATTAAGCAGCGTGGTATCGCAAACCCCAAATATTAAGTAGCGATAACACCCAAAGTATTAAGCAGTGTGGTATCGCAAAAATAAATATTAAGTAGCGATAACACCCAAAGTATTAAGCAGCGTGGTATCGCAAACCCCAAATATTAAGTAGCGATAACACCCAAAGTATTAAGCAGTGTGGTATCGCAAAATAAATATTAAGTAGCGATAATACCTAAAGTATTAAGCAGCGTGGTATCGCAAACCCCAAATATTAAGTAGCGATAACACCCAAAATATTAAGCAGTGTGGTATCGCAAAAATAAATATTAAGTAGCGATAATACCTAAAGTATTAAGCAGCGTGGTATCGCAAACCCCAAATATTAAGTAGCGATAACACCCAAAGTATTAAGCAGTGTAGTATCGCAAAAATAAATATTAAGTAGCGATAATACCCAAAGTATTAAGCAGCGTGGTATCGCAAACCCCAAATATTAAGTAGCGATAACACCCAAAGTATTAAGCAGTGTGGTATCGCAAAAATAAATATTAAGTAGCGATAATACCCAAAGTATTAAGCAGCGTGGTATCGCAAACCCCAAATATTAAGTAGCGATAACACCCAAAGTATTAAGCAGTGTGGTATCGCAAAAATAAATATTAAGTAGCGATAATACCCAAAGTATTGAGCAGCGTGGTATCGCAAACCCCAAATATTAAGTAGCGATAACACCCAAAGTATTAAGCAGTGTGGTATCGCAAAAATAAATATTAAGTAGCGATGATACCCAAAGTATGAAGCAGCGTGGTATAGGAAACCAAAATATTAAGTAGCGATAATACCCAAAATAAAAAGCAGCGTGGTATCGCAAACCTAAATATTTTGTAACGATGATACCTAAAGTATTAAGCATGAGGATATTGCAAACCCAAATATTAAGCATCGGGGCATCCTGAACTTAAATATTAAGCTGTGGTGATACCAAAAATATTAAGCAGCAGAGTTTCGTATACCCTAATATTAAGTAGGGTTGATACCCAGAGTATTAAGTAGTAGTGTATCCTAAACCTGAAATATTAAGTAACAATGGTATCCAAAATATTAAGCAAGGACGTGTTCCAAATCTAAATATTAAGTAGCTATGATACCAAAGTTATTAAACAATGAATGAAATAACTCAAACCTAAATAACTATATTTTCTTTTCTTACTAAATTAAATCATATTAAATTATAATTCGGAAACAAAACATATATCGACCATTAAGCAATCATATTAAACAACTACATGACTCGCACTTCTACTACATAGTCCCATGATATGTTTGATCCATTACACCCTCGTACACCCATTATTTCCACCCATACATCCCCCTTATTTATTTATTGACCACGCGTTAGTTTATTAAAACAGTCGCCAGGTGACAAAACACAACTGCGGGGTCGTTATTTGGACCCGTGCGTTCTCCTATTTATGATTATTGTTGGACATAAAATGTTCAGCATCCTGTAGCCTACAACTGTAATGGCGGACATTAACCGGGCCGGAACACCCCTCCGTTTCTCAAACACGGAAAAACAGAAGGGCAGATCTTTGTAGTCGAGGTTTGTAATAATTTGCAGTGACGTTTGTCGGAATGAAGTTACGAAAATGAACCCGGAGATTGATTTCAATAATTTCAACTGATTTTGAGAGTTTTAAATGTAAATCTATGCAGTTGTTAAAGGTGATTATTTTCAAAAAAGAGTAAGTAAGAAAGTTATTCTGGGCAACTTGTCCAAGCTATCAGGAAGTTATCAATTGACAATTGCAACGCTGGAGAACAACGCAAAAAGATCCATAATTCCAGATCAGCGTGAATTTGAAAGACTATGGTCTGGATTTTACCATGATGACCGCTTCAATAACTCATTTTCTAACTTCGATATTATATCGGTCGTGATGTAAGCAGTAAGTCCAAAACAGGATATGTTGGTGTTATAGCGATCCATATTTTTTTTTAAGGACTTATGGACTATATTTGTGTGCAATTTGATCAAAAACGTTAGATCAGACTTCGAGAAATATTGATTTCAACAATTTTTGACACGAAAAAATGCTTAAAAAATATTTTTTTCGAAAAAAAATGTATACAAATATAAGCAAACAGTGCTACGTGCTAAATGTCATCAAAATAAAAATCGGTTTATTGGTTTAGCGCGAACATTTGTGTGTGTGTGTGTGTGTGTGTGTGTGTGTGTGTGTGTGTGTGTGTGTGTGTGTGTGTGTGTGTGTGTGTGTGTGTGTGTGTGTGTGTGTGTGTGTGTGTGTGTGTGTGTGTGTGTGTGTGTGTGCGTGTGCGCGTGTGCGCGTGTGCGCGCGCGTGTGCGCGTGTGTGCGTTCTCGCGTGCGTGCGTGTATGGGTGTGCGTGTGCGTGTGTTTTGTGTGCGCGCACGTATGTGTGTGCGTGTGTGTGCGTGTGTATGTGGCGTGGTGTGGGTTTATCGTGTGTGTTCTGTGCGCGCGCGCGTGCGCGTGTGCGCCAGATATATGTTGTGCGTGCGTGCGTCATGTGCCTCGTGTGTGTGTGAGGCTTGTGTGTGTGCGAGCACTTATAATGTGTGCGTGTGTGCGCGCGCACGTGTGTAGTGCGTGTGTGTGTGCGCGCACGTGTGTGTGCGTGTGTTCGTGCATGTGTGTGCGCGTGTGTGTGTGCGTGAGTGTGTGTGCATTGTATGTGTGCGCGTGCGCGAGTGTGCTTGCGTGTATGTGTATGTGTGTGCGCGCGCGTGTGTATGTGCGTGCATTCGTGCATATATGTGTGTGCGCGCGTGTGTGTGTGTGTGTGTGTTTGTGTGTGCACGAGTGTGTGCGTGTGTGTGTGTGTGTGTGTGCGCGCGTGTGTGTGTATGTGCGTGCGTTCGTGCATATATGTGTGTGCGCGTGTGTGTGCGTGTGTATGTGTGTGTGTGTGTGTGTGTGTGCGTGTGTGTTTGCGCGCGCGCGTGCGTGTGTATGTATGTGCGTGCGTTCTTGAATATATGTGTGCGCGCGCGTGTGTGTGTGCGCGCGTGTGTGTGTATGTGCGTGCGTTCGTGCATATATGTGTGTGTGTGTGTGTGTGTGTGTGTGTGTGCGCGCGCGCTTGCGTGTGCATGAGTGTGTGCGCGTGTGTGTGTGTGTGTGTGTATGTGCGTGCGTTCGTGCATGTGTGTGCGCGCGTGTGTGTTCGTGAGTGTATGTGCATTGTGTGTGCGCGCGTGCGCGTGTGTGCATGTATGTGTGTGCGTGTGTTTTGTGTGTGCGCGCGCGTGTGTGTATGTGCGTGTGTTCGTGCATATGTGTGTGCGTGTGCGCGCGTGTGCGTTGTTATAGACTGATTTCACGATCACCAAACAAGCACTTTTGTACTTTCGTACATCGAGATAAAATCGTCAGAACGAAAATTCAGTTTAATTTTCCAAAAAATCGGATTTACAGAAGCGTATCGCGCGGTGGACTTTATCGCAAGGACGCTGAACAATGGCGGACGTTAACTAGCTCGGAACGACATTGTTTCCCAGTCAAAGTATCGCATAAAGGCCGGCAACCTAGCGTAACGAAACAACTTCGGTTTGTTCTGTACAGCATTCTTGCAGGTACAAGCGCGCTCGTGCGCTCACCAACTCTACGTTATTGCTATTTTTGTGCAAATATTATATGTCGCGACAACAATAAAAAGTAATAAAATCACGCACGCAGATGTCTCGCTTACCTGATGAAAATTTTTTTTAATACCGCTGTTACATAAGTTATAATTTTCAGTTCTATTTTTAAAGTCACTTGGGTTATTTCGATCCTTGTACGGGATATTGACATAAGATAACTGTTATAATTATAGTATTACTACTTAATAAATATGAAAACATAAGTAGTAGCACACAACGGAAATACTGTTACATTATAGTGATGAGAGGGTGGGGGTAACGTATGCCTAAACAGCTGATTTTGTACCACATGTGTTCCTTCTATGACACTGCGACTATCAAATGAGGCTGTTTTCAATACAATTGTTTACAATGAATAAAAATAATTATTAACATTACCAGATCAGAATAACTTAATGAATAAATATGAATGAATATTAAGGGTTACAAACACACTGCTACTTCGTAGATCTGTCTACTTCCTATACGTAGATACCGCCGGGCGTGCAGACTAGCTACACCTATTGAGAGGGTTTAGACGTCCCTCGCGGTACCCGAGTCAAACACACACTTACACTTGCAACACTACACTTACGACTTTAACACTTTAAACTCACACTTACATTTAGGGAGGCGATAATAGCCTCAATGTGCTTTTCGCCTTAAAAAAAATTAAGACCCAATTACTTCGAATGTAATTCAAATGATTGTAGGAAAATTTTTATTTAAAGGCCGTTGGTAAAGGGTTACCGGTAAAAGCCTACAGAGGAGAAATTCTTAGTTTTGTAAAATCTAAAATGTATTTCATTTAAATACTTGATCACTGACCAGTTATGATTTTTTTTAATCTTTCACCATCGTAATACAATATGAAGACCATTAAAAAATTTTGAATTCGTTCTACACAGTTGTCAGACTAATTTTCGTATTTTCAAAGCAATTTGAAAACTTAAAACGCTAATTTATGCACAGTTTAACGCTAATTATTATAGTGTAATAATATTTTCATACATTTATAATTTTTGTAAAATTTTAGTGGTCGCCATTTTGAAACGGTCGGACAGACAATATGTAACAACATAAACATCACCGCAATCGATTATCGTGCCAACCTTTAAGCGAAACTGCAAAATCCTGAGTGTCAAACACACACACACACACACACACCAAACTGGCGGACGAACCACCAATGGAGCTGATGGCTGATGAAAGATCGAAGCTCTACTGGCGCAGGCGAAGTGCTGAGCCGCGGTATAGTCATACAATGGCAATTACAGAGGAGCAAAATCGGACCCTGGAGACATGGCAGCGACAGTGGGATGAATCAACAAATGGACGATGGACATACCACACTCATAGGTAACATCCAGGATTGGTGCAACAGGGATCATGGAGAGGTGGATTTCTATCTCACACAGATTCTCACTGGGCACGGTTGCTTCCGAGCTTATTTGTTCCATTTCAGGCTGGAAACAGACTCGGATTGTCCCCTCTGTCTTTCAGCAGTGGAGGAAGATGCGGAGCATGTGTTTTTTCGGTGTCGGAGATTCGACGAGGAAAGGATGAGGCTGCAAACATATCTGCGAGGCAGCATTACACCGGAAAGTCTGGTTTCGACAATGATGGCTTCAGAGGCAAACTGGAGGGCCATTGCGGGATTCGCTGCAGTGGTTATGAAGAGGTTGAGGGCTGAGGATCGAGAAAGGAGAGCCAACTGTAGAAGAGTAGGCGGTCAGCCAGTCCACCTTCTCACGAAGTATTGCCTGGCGGCGGTTCCGTGGGGGGGGGTTTACAGAAGAGGAATGCTTTTGGTGGTTTTTTTAGTGGGTAACAATATATCTTAACTTGATTTTGAGCTTGTGTTTGAACTTAATTTGAGTCCCACACTCTGGGGTAGTGCGTACCCTACCCCAGGTAGTCTATAAAAGATTTTTTTCCACCAGGTAGTCTATAAAAGACACACACACACACACACACACACACACACACACACACACACACACACACACACACACACACACACACACACACACACACACACACACACACACACACACACACACACACACACACACTTCATTTCATGGTCCCGAGTATAGGTCCCTTTCCAATACTACTAATGAAAATTTGCTAAACCCTGACCGAGTAAAATCATTTTTCTCAATTTAAAAAAAAAATATGTTTCTTTTGTTCAGATCTTGTATACTAAATCATAATTCTACACATAAATCTATAATTTATATTTTGATCAAAATATATCAAGCCGATTTCGATAAACCATCTCTTACATTATCTCATATTTCCGACTGGAAGTTAACGCGGTTTTCCAGCATAAATCTAGAGCAATTTTACTTCGCGCAATAACTAAATTCCGTTTAGGGTTGAAGAGAGGTAAGGGGATGCAGCAATAAAGGTTACTGTCAAGCAAGACCGGCTTTGGTGCGCTTGTTTGAGGCGTTTTCATTAGACCTTGTATCAGGCTTGCACCATGTGTATCTGTCAGCCGCAACATGCTCAGTGCTGCCAATCACAACCGCTACAGTATTGCCAACCTACGCCGCCAGAATCGCTTCTTCATTCACCAAACAAGCCAAGTGGAAATAACACTCTGCTATTAGGTTCAACAGGTGTTGACAGTGTTTACGTTATATGCACAACCCTTGTGTGTCTTCTGTACAACGCCGCTAGCGTCTGAACGTTAGTCCTGTTTAGTTAACGGTAATGGTACACAGACTTTCATACGTTATTACATTGTGTTTAAAATGTGTTTACGTGTCATATTGTAGGCCAATACTTGAGAAAGTAATACTAGTCCTTTAAAAGCATTAAAACTAAAAAAGGTTATAATTTTAATGACGAACCCGGATTTAAAGGGGTTTTTTCCAGTTTATTTTATACGTTTTTTTTTTTTTAACGTCCGACTATTGTGCACACTTGGGCTAATGCAGACGATGGGATGATTTATAGAGTATGAAAATGCCAAGCCCTGGCCGGGAATCGAACCCGGGTCCTCGGGGTGAAATCAACTAGACCACCGAGGCGGCTTTATTTTATACATCCCATATAACACATTAAATATCAAAAAAACTCCAAAATTGATCGCAAGCACAAATTTTTATTACTATGTTCAGTATAATGATCTGCCTTCCCTAGCTTCGTCAATTCTACTTTTGTTGACGCGTTTCGGAGAACCTCCATCTTCAAAAACTATATCTATACTCATATACCATAGAGTATACTCATATACTATATCTATACTATTGAGTATTTTAATGAATTAAACTATATAATTAGAGTATAGATATAGTTTTTGAAGATGGAAGTTCTCCGAAACGCGTCAACAAAAGTAGAATTGACGAAGCTAAGGAAGGCAGATCATTATATTAACATAGTGACAATAATCCTAGCAGAAAAGAAGAAGAATATAAAAAGAATTACAAAATTTTATTTAAAAAAATGTGCATTCAAGTTAAACGTTTGGATTCAGAATACAATTTTCGATTAGTTTGATGCCTTAACTATCCTACTAGATTCAATCGAAAATTCCGAAATGTAAGGTTTTTTGCCCCGACATTTTCATAATTTACTTCAAATTTTATCCATGCTCGAAATAACCGGTACACAATTTTCACAGCCTGTAATTTTTCCCCAGCCTCCATAAATTTTTAGCAACAATGCTGAAAAACCATAGGACTCTATTCGAAACAGTTTTCTTTTAGTGTTATAAATTTGAAATCCTTTTTCTAGTTATCGTGCTTCCAAATTTCGTCACACACAGCGGACAGACAGACAAAATGTTGAAAGTTGTTTTGAAGTCCAGCTAAGCACCAATTTTTTTGTAAATTCTGGCTGGCAAAAACTACGTGTCCTTGACTACGAACACTATAAAAAATACTTCAAATGAAACAATTATTATCTGTCAAATTATCCGACTTGTTCGGCTAAAACGATCCTATCACCTGTCCTGCCTTTCTTTTGTCTAGGTGGCTCAGTCGGTTAGGGAGTGGTCTTTCGGCTTAAATATCGTAGGTTCGAACCTGGTAGGCTAGAACATTGGAAGCCGCTTCCACCGTAAATTGTCAAAGATTATTTTCGTTTTTCCAATTTATTATCAAGCCGTAGTTAAAAGATATAAGACCCGAAACGGACTTTTTTGTGATTAAACAACCCAAACAATTTTTTGAAGTGACTACTTCTTATCACCGGGTATGGGTGTATGTTTGCACAGAGGAAAATTCAATTTACCGTCACGGAACGCTCTAACACAGCCATAAGCGCACTCTAGTTGAAGTGACTACTTCTTATCGCGGGGTATGGGTGTATGTTTTTCACGGTGAAAAATTCAATTTACCGTCACGGAACGCTCTAACACAGCCATAAGCGCACTCTAGTTGAAGTGACTACTTCTTATCGCGGGGTATGGGTGTAATTTTTTTTGTATGAAAATTCAATTTGTCACGAACGCTCTAACACAGCCATAAAAGTTCAATTATGCCATGTTTTCACGGGGAAAAGTTCAATTTGCCTCACCGTCACGGAACACATCCATACGCGTACTCTAGTGAACATTATTATTACAAACATTATTTTAAAACATTTTTTTAGTTAATATTAAAATGTATTTTTTAAGTGAAAACTTGTATGGTCGCGATTGACTAAATATTTGCTTTCGCGTCACGCTTGAATCCGTAATGCACACCTCACAGCATATATTGTTCTCGTATATATCCAGACTGGAAGTGACTACTTCTAAACAGCTGATTTCGCGCAATAGCTTCAATATAATTTCAATTGAGGTTATGTTTATTGTTCTTGTTAAATTCTCTTTATATTCTTCTTCTTTTCTGCTAGGATTATTGACACTATGTTCAGTATAATAATCTGCCTTCTCTAGCTTCGTCAATTCTACATTCGTTGACGCGTTTCGGAGAAACTCTATCTTCAAAAACTATATCTATACTGGTTACCAATATTATGGCTCGTCCTATTTATAATTTTCTAGCTCCACCTCGTACTCCTCCTCTATTCAACACACGTACATTAAACCTAACGTGCTCGCTTCTGATTGGAGCGACCAATAGTGTTCTTGTTAATTTTAAAAATGTGTATTTTCTAAATGTGTGCATTTAAATTATTTAATGTATACGACCTATACCAATTTTTGAATACCAGGATCACAAATACTATATTTATTATTATACTTAGACAGTATAACTGTCAAAAGTAGGGTTACGAACTAATTAATTATTAAAGTCCCTTATATAGCCTAAGATACTCAAATTCATAATCTGTGACAGATTCAGTTCAGTTTTAGTTTTCAGTTCATAATTTTTAACAGTTGCTCTTTCCAGCATGCATCTAGTTTTTTATAAAAATAATTAAATCATTATAGTGAAAAAGAATACAGTCAGGCATGCCAAAAGTAGTCACTTCTGTCTGCCAGTCACGCACTGCCTAAGTCTTTTTTTAAACTTAAAAACTATATATGAGTAAAAATTGATCAAACCTTTACAGCATATTTTGAAAAAATACGATTTTATTATTTAAAAATTTTGATAAGAAACGTATCGAAAATTTACTGTATGATCCTGAGGTACTGTCATCACCTAAACAACATAGGAACTGAGTTACACAACCTAGTTCCGCTTACTAACACCTAAAGAACCACGCTAAAAATCCCCGTACTTCTCTCCCGGCTTTGAAACAGCTTAAACCTGCGAAACCTAAATCACTCCCGTCAACCAATACTCACTTCCGATTAGTTCGCAATGCACGCTTATCTCGGGTTTATACACACTAAATACACTACTGCCGGCGCATCACATCGCATCTCCCGCATACAATAGCTTCTTTATGATTGGTGCGTTCTTTCTCTAGTTTTAACAATGGAATTCTGAAAACTTTTGGTTGTCGCCATAATTTTGAGTATAAATACAGGTCGAAAGTCATTTAAAGCAAGACACCACAACTTTCTCGGCAGGAAATAGGAAGGATCGGACCAACAATATATAAGAAACGAAATTATTTCACACTTCCGAACCGGTAGAGTGCCTCGCCAGCCCGCGGCCGACCTGGTAAACCCCTGGACTTCTATTTCTCCCCGAGACCACAATAGGGCCTACACTTCAAAATCAGTAAGTTTGTTACAGAATATTTGGCTGGAAATTTAAAAGCAAGAGATTACAAAAAAAACAAATATTTTCAGAATTATAACTGAATTACTTGCCTTTTCAAAGTAAAATCTATATACAACATATGTATCTTCACGTTCCACATTTCCTAAAAACCAAAATTTCATTACCTGCCGAATACTCGAAACGATAACGACAAACACTAAAATTGAGCCAAATTCAACCCCCTCTGTATTCCGTGTTTGTGTTCAAGTGTTTGAAGCGTCGATATTTTTGGATGATTTGATGGGAACCGCAGTCTGGTTTGTGTTTCGAAGCGTGATTTTAAAAACACTGGCATGACCCATCGCAACCAACCCCCCACCCCGGGGGGGACGTCGGTAGCAACTATAGTGATATAATAACTTGGTTGTGCATTAGTTTAGCGTTCAGGCAGTTTAATAGGCTGATTTTACCCCCCCCCCCGGAAAAATTAAGTTAAAACATCGTACAGTTGCAAAATGATTGTAGAATATCGATTGGAAATGAAATATTGGAATGTCCTTTGTAGTAATAGTCAGAACCGGAACCTTATAAGCACCAGTATCGACCCATTTCGTGGACCTTATGATTTTACAATAACGGCCGTTCCAATTGCTCGCGAAAAATCGATTTAGAGATATCGATCTATACGCTGACAGTCTTCAGGTTCCGGACTACCTTAGACGTATGAATGTAACCAAGGCAGTCCGGAATGTAACGACGTACGAGTCGCGTGTGTAGCTTGGCCAAGCCGAATTTCATGATGAATATTTCAATTGTGCTCAGTGCTTGTGATGTATGTTTTAATGTTTTGTTTGATGTGTAGGATTTAAATGTTTTGTTTGACGATAAAGTGACGAAACCTCAAATGAAGGATTTAACCTTAACGTTTTCACATGATTCACATGATGGTAGCGAAGCATAGTTATTCAGCTAATAAAGCTATAAAAACAACTTCTACCTGTAAATATACAAGTAGAAAGCATGTCGCCGTGTGTAAGAGTGCGCCTAAATTAAAGAGATAAATAAAACAGCGGCTAAAATTACGGGCGTAACAGTTGCGCCGAATGTACGGCGACACTGTAGCCCATCTCATTACATTATACACACCGCTTAATATAGCCAGCGTCTACTTGTATGTAAAAACACCTGTGAACTGAGTTACAGCAAGGCCGGTTCACAGTGAGGCTGTTGGAGTTGA
This sequence comes from Callitettix versicolor, assembly GCA_022606455.1. Taxonomy (NCBI): domain Eukaryota; kingdom Metazoa; phylum Arthropoda; class Insecta; order Hemiptera; family Cercopidae; genus Callitettix; species Callitettix versicolor. Next base: position 94,122,571 of record CM040185.1, read on the forward strand.
CAGTATTCCTATTAAATTTACAAAGCACACCGTTGTAACAACGTAACGGTTATCAATAAACTGTGCAAAACTGTCATTAAAAATTAGCACTTTAACAAAGGCACGGAAATGTGTATTAGATCGTCCTTAACAAAAACTGCTATCTGCCAGCACCTGGAGTTCTACAAGGATCTGTATTGGGGCCTCTCTCTCTCTCTCTCTCTATATATATATATATATATATATATATATATATATATATATATAGAGAGAGAGAGAGAGAGAGAGAGAGAGAGAGAGAGAGAGAGAGAGAGAGAGGCCGCAATACAGATCCTTGTATTTTACAAATATATTTACATTTTCAAGTCAGCGAATTCAACAATTCATCAGAGCATATGACTTGTGATATTAATAGCATTTGTGTACGGGCTTAGTATATTAAAAACATACCTATTTTACAGAAGTTACGTAAAACCGAACGTTAGATAAAACCGAACGTTACATAAAACCGTTTGTAAAACCGAACGTTACGTAAAGCCGCACGTTTCATAAAACCGAACGTTACATAAAACCAAACGTTACATAAAACCAAACGTTACATAAAACCGAAAGTTACGTAAAGCCGAACGTTACATAAAACCGAACGTTACATAAAATCGAAAGTTACATTAACGTTACATAAAACCTAACGTTACATAAAACCGTTTGTAAAACCGAACGTTACGTAAAGCCGCACGTTTCATAAAACCGAACGTTACATAAAACCAAACGTTACATAAAACCAAACGTTACATAAAACCGAAAGTTCCGTAAAGCCGAACGTTACATAAAATCGAAAGTTACATTAACGTTACATAAAAACCTAACGTTACATAAAACCTAACTTTACATAAAACCTAACTTCACATAAAACCTAACTTTACATAAAACCTAACTTTACATAAAACCGAACGCTACATAAACCCGAACGTTACATAAACCCGAACGTTACACAAAACCGAACGTTACAGAAACCCAAACGTTACATAAAACCGAACGTTAGAGAAACCCGAACGTTACATAAAACCGAACGT
>CM040185.1:94128622-94131122 GCA_022606455.1 Callitettix versicolor
TTTTATCTCTTTAGGGGGTGAATACTGAAAAATCGTTTTTCAGTGCACCGCTACATGTGGTGGTAATCCTAAAAACTTCAAATCTTTAGCTATTATAGTCTCGGCTATACTTTGATTATTACAGTTGGACTGGGTAAGTAGTTTAATGGCGTAAAAATTAAATTTTTGCAAAATCCTTTCTTAGTGTACCTTAACATTGTTGTAAGAAGGTACCTTGAAAATTTCAAGTCTCTAGCTATAATAGTATTGTCTGTACGTTGTTTATTAAATTTTGGACTGGGTAAGTAGTTTAATGGCGTCAAAATAAATTTTTGACAAAATCCTTCCTTAATGCACCTTGACATTGTTGTAAGAAAATACCGTGAAAATTTCAAGTCTCTAGCTATAATAGTATTGGCTGTACGTTGTTTATTAAATTTGTACTGGGTAAGTAGTTTAATGGAGTTAAAATCAAAATTTTGCAAAATCCTTTCTTAGTACGCGCTTACATATTAAAACGAAGGTATCCTCAAAATTTCAAGTCTCTAGGTTTTATAATTTGGGCTGTACGTTGATCAGTCAGTCAGTCAGGACATTGCCTTTTATATAAGAGATTTATTATTAAATAAGGATAATACATAAAAATTACAAGTACTTAATTACAAACAGTCCCATGTATCCCACAGACGTAATCAAGTTACCTGTTCTCGGCTTGGTACAAAACTTAAAACTAAATATTATATAAGAACAACAATATAAATTACTAATACAAAAGAAATAATAAAGTATACATCCTGTGTATTTTTGTATACTCTAGTAATATACGCGTATAATCTTGAGAGTTGCTATAAATTTGATGTAACGCATATTTTTAACTATGTTTTTCTCGCGAACTCATTTTTTATAGTTTTTAATTCATTTGGAAGTAAATTGAAGACATTACTTGCTCTTATTGTACTGTTTTTACTGTTGACCGTTTTGTACGCGTATCTCTCAGCTAACTGGATACTTTTCTGGATGGATTTCTCGTCATTATGTTCGATTTTAGGAATCTGTAGTGTAGTGGTTACCGCGTGTGCTTCATACGCGCAAGGTCCCCGGTTAGATCCCGGCGGAAACACAGACATTTTTAATTATAATTAATGTAATACGAGACTTGCGACACGCAAAATATGCAGTAATATATCAATATAAACATGTTCCTCGCATCACGCGTCCCACAGAAATCCATCATCACAACCAGTCCTAAAACATAATACCTTAAAAAACCAAGATATTAACCACAGAGTGAGTCAGTACTTCAGAAAGGACTTCAACTTGGGGGGGTGGGCTGCCCTCTGGTTTATAAAGAACGTACTCCACTGGTTCGTTTGAAAATCTAATAACAGAAACTTTTTACTTTGTCTGAGGTTTAAAAAAGTTGTTCTCCAGCGGATGATTATATTTAAGAAGGTACTGGGGGGGTTGGGGTGAGAGGGTGATATGAATATTCATCGGGTAGTGCAAATACTGCGGTGGACTCGCTGCTTCGAGGCTTCAAATTTGATAATTAAGTCTGGAAATATCCCGGCCCCTTCACATTCCGGGTTAGCCGGTGTGTTTCGGAGTGGATTTGGTGATTGTTTTGCGTTACTGTACGTTGAACACATCAGAACTGACTTATGGAACATCCTGTATCTTATTAACGAATTTCCAGTGAAAAATAAAGTATGAAGCTTATCATGGAAAAATTCAGACCCTGCAACCTCTTGATCATTTTTTGATGAGTTGCTAAATATTACATACACGCACACACTAATACACACACGCACGCGCAAATACACCACGAGCGCGCGCGCGCACACACACATATATATATATATATATATATATACACGCACGCGCCACACACCACGCGCACACACGCGCGCGCTCACGCAGTGCGCGTACACATACACATACACATACACACACACACACACACACACACACACACACACACACGCATGCGCCACACACCACGCGCACATACACGCGCACGCGCACATACACGCGCACGCGCACGCACACTCACACACACAAACACATACGCGCACACATACACAACACAAGCACTCGCACATACACACGCGCGGAAGCGTGCACACGCACACGAACACACACGCGCGCGCGCTCACGCAGTGCGCGCGCGCACAATAAGGTTTGACCAGTAACATATTTCTTAAACTTTACAGTTCCCGGTTAAATTGGCGGAAAATTGTACGAGCGCTGCAGCAGAGTTTATTATTGTTAAAAATATACTGCGAACTGTTCTTTGAACTAAGATTACTTACAATGTTATAAAGCTGACTGCTCTCTGCTGTCAATACGTTCCCTTTCGGCAGCTTACATAGAAGAATTCCCCTAAAATCAAAATTTGAAATTAGTTTTACGTATATTTCTACAACTGGCTATAAATTATTTTGCAAACACCACCTTTATATATATATATATATATATATATATATATATATATATATATATATATATATACTGTATAAGG
>CM040185.1:94136122-94141122 GCA_022606455.1 Callitettix versicolor
AAGGTAAGCCGAAACCGTAGCTGTGAAGCCATGTGGGCTGATCAGCGGGCCAGTGACCAGTCCAGGCCTTAAGGTATTTTGCCATACTGGTACCACAGGTTCGTGCTCAAGCCCCCCGGGGGACCCCTAGGGTCATCCCTGGGTGCACGAGAAGGTGTTGGATTCGTGGGGGTAGTGGTGGTGTTGGATAGTAGATATCTGCCTTCTTCTTTGATCTTCTTCTGTTAAGTGGGGATGGTGGTAAACCCTCGAGGTAGTGACACCATTTCCTTTAGCAATTTATTGCACTTAATTTAGTAGTATATGTTTTATTGTGATGGTTTCCCTACAGAACTCGCATTCAGGTGGGTCCCCGCGTTCCATCAGAAATCCATGCGTTAACATGGAGTTGTCCATATAGAACCTTTTTTTAGTTATCAAACAATTTGTTCACCATTTTTATCAAATCAATCTACAAATATCAAAATATAATCAATTATTCGAAAAAACGTCACTGAATGGGTAGCTATTTCTCAAAAATTCCGGTTCAGGTATAACCGAACCAAATTGGTGTAATTTTCAAAATCATTTCATTAGATAAGCGAAACAAAAATGAAATACAAGAAAATACCGTTTTCGAATAGGGTAGTCGGAAAAAATGTAAATTTTGACCGGATTTCCGTTGGAAAACCACTCCGGTCGCAAGTAACCTTGGAAGGTGGGGATTTAAATTTTCCCGATCGAATGTGGACCGTTAACGGCTGATAGATCAACCAGTCTTGGTCACAAATGGAGAAAGCAGACATTCTCATGATCGATATAATAACGATATTATAACGATTTTCCATTAAAAGATTAGCGGACGTCATGGTAAGACCCAGACCCAGATTCGGGACTATATATATATATATATAGGGGACTCGTGTAAGTATGTATGTACACATATATATATATATATATATATATATATATATATATATTTAAGCCGCCTCGGTGGCCTAGTTGACAACGTACTGGGCTTTCACCCCGAGGACCCGGGTTCGATTCCCGGTCAGGGCTTAGCATTTTCATACGCTATAATCATCCCATCGTCTGAATTAGCCCGTGTGCATAATAGTCCAACGTTAAACACATATATATATATATATATATATATATATATATATATATATATATATATATATATATATATATATATATATATATATATATATATATATATATAGAGAGAGAGAGAGAGAGAGAGAGAGAGAGAGTATATTTATATATATATATATATAAATATATATATATATATATATATATATATATATATATATATAGAGAGAGAGAGAGAGAGAGAGAGAGAGAGAGAGAGAGAGAGAGAGAGAGAGAGTCCGATTTCATTCAAACTTTGAACAAAAATTTATTTTGGGCAAGTTCGTTAAATTCCACCACGTCAACTAAATTTTTTTTAAGGCGAAAAACACATTGAGGCTATTATCGCTTCCCTAAATGTAAGTGTGAGTGTAAAGTGTTAAAGTCGTAAGTGTAAGTGAGTGTCAGTGTAGTCGGGTACCACGAGGGACGTCTAAATCCTCTCAATAGGTGCAGCTAGTCTCAACAAAAAATCATCAACAAGAATAATTTCGTAACACGATGGTTTTAACAACAATCGAAAATTAGCAATAAATAAAAATGTTTCTGTTCAAAACAAATATGGTTTCAGAGTCAACAATTACGTAATATTATTAATAAATTTCTATTTGAAAATGAGTTATTGCTGCTGTTGTTATGGTAAGAGGTGGTACTACACTCGAGATCTTCAAATGAGGCATTTTTGAAAGGTTGTTTTATATATATATATATATATATATATATATATATATATATATATGCAAGGCGGAAGTATTATATGCAAGCGAGACGATAGCACTCCATACAAAAGCTACCATGGAGGGTATTTTGAAAGAAGAACGCAAAATCTTGAGGAAGTTCCTTGGCCAGAGATTAACAGAAGATGGATACAGGTTGCACTCCCGGAAGACCACAGAGAAGATATCGAACCTGGCAGCAGATATCAGAAGAAGGAGGCTTCTGTTCTATGGACACATCAGTAGACTCCCAACAACGAGACTTGCCAACAGAATCCTTAAGTATATACAAAGAGTCAAATCAACAACGTCGTGGATCGCACAAGTCAGAATAGACCTACATGACGCAGGAATAGACTCAACAGGCGTTGAAGTCAGGCACGCATACAGGAGAAAGATGCTCGGTTGGGAGGTCCCAGAGAATGAAATCCCAAAGAGAGCAGGGGTAAAATGGAAGGAGGAGCGGAAGAGGATCCATGGGGACAGGATGAGGGAGGTATGGAGGATTAGAAGCAAGACATGAGTCGGAGTGCTTTGCGTAATCCAACAGGGTCTATACGCAGATAATAATAATAATAACATATATATATATATATAATTTTATTTATTTTTGGCCTCATGGGACCACTTTAGTCTAAATTTCAGTTCTTCCTAACATTGGGCTGTAATTTATATATATATATATATATATATATATATATATATATATATATATATATATATATATATATATATATATATATATATATATATATATATATATATGGTCAGCCAATATTGCACGAAATAACCAGTAACGAAATAACCCTCAATGACAAATCAGATCCCTTCATCTCGAACTACATCTTTCGGGCTTTATACAAGGTACCTTCAAACAAAAATTGCAAATCAATCGGTCAGTGCGTTTGGCTAAAACTGCGTACACTCGTAATGGTTAAATCAGGCCGCCATCTTGAAACGGAACCGAATGAGAAAAATATTACGCATACGTCGTTCGGACTTTATACGACGTACTTCCATACCAGATTTCAAAACAATCGGTCAATGCGTTTGTCCGAAACTGCGTAACAAATACGCAATCCAAATGCGGAACGGTGGAGTTGAAACAGACCTCGCGCAATTAAAAACCGAACTTCCAACAACGTATGTCACAATTCGAAGTGGCTCTTTTCAGCCCGACTTCCACTTGCAAATAGGACTTGGAATACAACCAAGAAAACTGTCCTCCAAGATCCTTGCTTGAATGACACGTTTATGTGTGTGTGTGTGTGTGTGTGTGTGTGTGTGTGTGTGTGTGAGAGAGAGAGAGAGAGAGAGAGAGAGAGTGTGTGTGTGTGTGTGTGTGTGTGTGTGTGTGTGTGTGTGTGTGTGTGTGTGTGTGTGTGTGTGTGTGTTTGTGTGGGTCTGTGTGTGTGTGTGTCTGTGTGTGTTTGTCTGTGTGTGTGTGTGCGCGCGCGCGCGTGTGTGTGTGTGTGTGTATGTGTGTGCGTGTGTGTGTGTGCGTGCGCGCGCGTTTGTGGGTGTATGAGTGCGTGTGTGTGTGTGCGTATGTGCGTATGTGTGTGGGCGCGCGCGTGTTCGCGGGTGTGTGAGTGCCTGTATGTGTATGTGCGTGCGTGCGTGTGTCGTGTCGTGTATATATATATATATATATATATATATATATATATATATATATATATATGAGTGGTGGTATGTATTACCACTATTTCCACTCCTATTGAAATTTACTTATACGTTCCAACAATAACAAACAACCTTGTACAGTAATTAAATACAGATTACCTTAACCTACTAAAAAAACATTTTTACGTTGCTTTAGCAGAAAGTTTCGTGTGCACAGCCCCCCCCCTTTCCAGCGCGGTTCCTAATACCGTCACAAAAACACGTAAACTCCATCACGCCAGTCTCGTCATGTTTGCTCGGGGCTTGAAGCAGCCTCACAATTTCCTGCAGTTAAGAATTCACCCGAGCCTACTGGTACAGTGTTACGTACAGAATCAATTTTGTGTTATTTTAGTGGCGAATTTATTTAAGGGAACGGCTGGGTTTGGGTAGGAATTTTGTTTTTCTGTTTGTAAGGTACTTTCAGTTTGACACAAATAATTGGTACTAAAAGTTACGATTTTAATTTGGGTTACATTTTTTTGAAGTGACTACTTCTTATCGCGGAGTATGGGTGTATGTTTTGCACGGAGAAAAAATTCAGTTTGCCGTCACGGAACGCTCTAACACATTCATTCGCGCACTCTAGTGAACGCGGATTTTTTTTAGTGATTTATAAAATGAATTTTTGAAGTGAAAACTCGTACGGTCGCGGTTGACAAAACACGGGTATAAACATTTGCTTTCGCGTCACGCTTGAATCCGTAATGCATGCTCACAGCACATATTGTTCTTGTATATATCTACACTGGAAGTGACTACTTCTAAACAGCTGATTTCGCACAACAGCTTCAATATAATTTCAATTGAGGTTATGTTTGTTGTTCTTGTTATATTAAAAAATGTGTATTTTCTAAATTTGTGTAGTTAAATTATTTAATGTATATAACCTATAAAATGTTATATGTTATCACCATCGGGGGACAATGTTGAGCGCGTCCGCAGCAAACTTTAAGCTGTACGTGTCCCCTGGGTAGTGCTAAATGATCAACGGCGCTGGCAAACGCCTCCCAAGACTTTCCTGGATTGTATTGGGAGGCAAGATCCAAAATGGTGTGAACCAAAAGGAGCCATTGGAAGAAGAAGAAGAAGTAACCTATACCAGAATCACAAATAATATATTTATTATTATATTTAAACAGTACAACTGTCAAAAGTAGGGTTATAAACTGATTAATTATTAAAGTCCCTTATATAGCCTAAGTTACTCAAATTCATAGTCTGTGGCAGTTTCAGTTAATTTTTAAGTTGTGTACCTACACACACGCGTAATTTAATACGAAAGTAACTTTCAATAGTTGCGCTTTCCTTTGTGCATCTAAATTTTTATAAAAATAATTAAATCATAATAGTGAAAAAGTATAGTCAGGCATGCCAAAAGTTACTTCTGTCGGCCAGTCCCGCACTGCCTAAAGTTTTTCCAAAATTTATACCAGTTACACTAATGAGGACGGGGAGCGTTAACGGTAAGGCGAAAAAACGGGAGCAACTGCGGCTCGAACT
>CM040185.1:94146122-94158622 GCA_022606455.1 Callitettix versicolor
AACTTTCAGAAATATAATATGAATTAGATTATAGATATAGTTTTTGAAGATGGAGGTTCTTCTAAACGCGTCAACGAAAGTAGAATTGACGAAGGCAATTCCCAATTGACGAATAGGGAAGGCAGATCATTATACTGAACATAGTGATAATAATCCTTGCAGAAAAGAAGAAGAATATAAAAAGAATATATATATATATATTGAATATTTTATTGAATAAATATTTTATATTGAATAAAATATATTTAATATCATAGTATTTAAAATAAAGTAGCAATGATGCAAGAGAGAGTTGCATGATGCGAGAGAACGAGACGCGAAGTCATACATCCTCAGTGCAAAATTTGTTAATAGCTTCCTACTTATCACACTTTTTCTGTTACTGTACTTCGGCTACTTTTAAAGTGAAGTTGTAATTTTATTGGTTTTTCGTGATAGAATTTTTTTTTTTTAAATCAAACTATTCTTGCGATATGGGTAAACTAACGCACCATATTGCATGTCTCAGCATGTCTAAAACATAAGCCTGTCTAAATCTCAAATCACAATTCCACTTAATTTTGTCTACACTGTACTAGCTCGAATGGTGTAAAAAAATTGTTTAAGCAGATGGTAAATTTTTTGAACCATACTTTTCCAGATAGTTAGTAAATAAAAACAATTACGTAAACTACCACAAAATACTAAAAAAAACTATTTTTGTTTGTGTTTTACCTAAACTAGATTTATAAATTCATGTACGCGAAAACATGAACTTTTGCGTAGTCCATTCGGAATCAGTGTTATTTCTAGTTTTAAATAACCCGCACTAGATAAATAAAAAAATTCCCTTCAGATTTTACACACTAACTACCCCTGAATATTTTTTCCGTCAACTTCTATAATTTGCCTTAGTTCGATCCTACTATGTTCGTCAGATGTTATAGTGACAGTTTGCATTGTAACAAATTGTAATTTAACTGTAAAGTTGTAACTAGAAGCGCTGAACGACTAAGTCGTTTAAAATCCTACCTCTAAGTGATGAGCGACTTATAAGTCGTTTGAAAACACCGTTACCTTAACACACTGTTTTAACACATTTATCCTGTTGCAATCTTAATAAAATAAATACCACTAGAAAGTAGAGATTCTAAGCTTTATTTAACATGTTTTAGATTTACGAAATTTGTATATAAATTATTACAATAAATTCATAAGTAAACACACTAATTCCTAATACTCGCCTTTGCTTCTACGCGTCCTCCATATTGCCAATTTTCAAACTAATATTTGACCTAGTAAATAATTTTAAATAGAATTGTGGTTGCTATCGTTTGAAAGATTGATCATTTCTATTTAATTCATCTGTTGTATATTTTACCTACGAAATATAGTTCTGTATCTGTGATTTTTCAAACTGTAGTCTACAAACGAAGTAAGAAACGACGAAATTACAGAGGTCCAAGAACTCCTCGATTTCTAGTATGTTTCTTGTCATAGATCAACTATTTTCTTCACAATTGTAGTGTGAAAGTTCCACTACAAAGTGATATATTGGCCATAGACTAAACCGAAAGGTCAAGCCTTTTTTTTTGTTCTGAAATATTGGTCATTTTTCGTCCGAGTAAGCATCAGTCCGCCATGCATGAAGTCGTGTGTTATTTCTCGTCACAATTTTGATATTTGTGTTGTTTTTGTTGTTGTTTAGTGTTTGTAATTGTGTAAATATTTCTTATTAGACAATAACAACTATATATTGTGAAATTAAAAATTGTTTTTATTTAAATATATGTGATAAAAGTTACTTAACAGCTAAACTAAAGAATTTTAGGGTTATGTTTTACTGCGTAAAATAAACTCTTTCGAAATTTCCATTTTTGTAATTTTTTTAGAAGTGAAAATTGTTAGTTATGACATGTGTTATTAATCAGTGGTTCTTTTTCTTCAAGAAAGTATAAAAAATATGTGTATTTGTTTCAGTTTACATACTGTTTTACACGGTTAAATGTTACTTGGCGATTTTCGAAAATTGGTACTCAGAGTCTTTTTACGTTTCGAACATTAAAACTTATAAAATAAACATATGTTTGTGTACACCGTTTTATTTAAAAATACATTTGAAAACTTTTGTATATTTTGAAAAAATTACAAAAAATTATTTTTATTTTTAAATGGGGCTCTAAATTTATTGTTTTATTTCACACAAAAAATATATATGTATTCCAACGGTAATAACTACCTTTAAATTTTTTTTGGAATTTTCACTGGAACCATCACTGAATTTCATAGTTCTTTCAGAAAAAAATAATATACAACTCTTTAAGCTTTAAACAGAAATTATATTTTTATTTGAATTTCAAACATTACCATGCACAGTACAAGGAAAACCGCTTACACTTCACTGTGTTCTACATTACTCTATTAGGGTTAAGATCGATTTGTTTTTAAACCAAAATAAATACGGGTAAACCAGTGTACCATAACCAACTCATTTAGTTCTTATTGGCCTGAACATGCATTTGAAAGTATTACAGGCCATTAAAATCTCAAACCAGAACACTTTACACGGAATATAGAAAAACTTCACTTAAAACTTACTGGCGCCACTGGTGTTCATTAAATCTGTTTGAAAAGCACTGAAAAATAAAGATTTTAAGATATTTGCATACCACTAGCATACCTTAATGAACGTAACTTCGGGAAACGACAGAACGCTTCCTCCTCAAGTAAATATGTTTGCGTCTAATGAAGTAAAAGTCACCGCATTACTGTATTGGGTTCCGTTGTTTGATTTATACGATATAAGAGGGTGGGTTCGTTAAGGGTAGAACCACGCTTATCGATGCACAAACTTTGCGGTTAAGTCGAGGCTAATTTCGATCCCGGTATTATTAAGTTATGCAAATTGAAAAACACGAATCAATGGAGACGCTGCTGACTAAAAAAAATCGCGTCACGCAGCTGTCTCGCTGTCGTGATGGAAGGTTAGTTTTATTATGTATTGCAAATTATTTACTATCGGGGACTGTTTAAAATTGTCAGATAACAGAATTAACCTTACGGTTAATAGAAACTGACGGTTAAAATGGTGAAGGTTAATCGAGACTACTCGAGTTATGAAACTTAATATACATGACAAAAATTTGAACAACATTCTGACGGAAAAAATTAGGCTGATTTTACAGTTTTTTGCTTTTTAATAATTCTCGAAATGAATTTTTAGTTATATTCACTAAAAGTACACAAACAAATAGGTAGACTTAAAAAGCACACAAACATATAGATAGACTTAAAAAGCACACACACACACACACACACACACACATATATATATATATATATATATATATATATATATATATATATATATATATATATATATACAAACACACATAGTAGACTTAAAAACACACACACACACACACACACACACACACACACACACACACACACACACACACACACACACACACACACACACACACATACACACACACACACACACACACATACATACACACACACACACACACACACACACACACACACACACACACACACACACACACACACACACACACACACATACAAACACACACACACATACACACACAGACACACAAGACACAACACACACACACACACACACACACACACACACACACACACACACACACACACACACACACACACACACACACACACACACACACACACACACACACACACACACACACACACACACACACACACACACACACACACACACACACACACACACACACACACACACTATATATATATATATATATATATATATATATATATATATATATATATATAACAACACATAGATAGACTTAAAACACACGCACGCACACGCATATCACATTTATTTAATCACATTTATTATCGACTTCACATTTATTTAAGTAAAATTTTATCAATTACTTTTTTATCAAAATGATTATTAAGTTTTTGAAGAAAAAAGGAAGCTTAAAAACATTTGAACCCCGATGGTTGGTGTAAACTAGACCTACATGTAAAATTATTTTAGACCATAAAGGTCAATATATGACTACAAATCCAGCAATTCGCAAAGACACCGATGGACAGACATCCAAGTAGAAACATTTTGTAATTCGTGCAACTGAATTCTCAAGATCGATTGTTTCACTTGCGTCAAACTAGACTTTCTCAGAAAAAATAATAATTTTTTACTATTACAGTACTGTATTTATTTAACAGAATTGATTTAGTTTAAAATTTCGTCACTAGGTGCCAGTAAAACACAGGTAAAATAAATCGAGTTCTCGCTAAATACATTACTGTATCTTAGAGTTAGATTGAGAAGTTTTTATTATTATCATTCCCTGGAAAATGAGCTATCGGGGGACATAAAATTGTACGACCCGGGACTTTGAAATGAGCACCAATCCTAACCTCTAGATCACTTTTTGATGGGTCGTTGAAAATTGTGTGTAGCCTAAATTGTATAAATAAATATCACAAATATAGATTTTGATAATAGCTTGGACAAGTTCGTTATCACAAAATCCGAACAGTTTCAAAATGGCGGTCATTTAAAATCTTTAAAAAAAATCGTATCTTTTTTGTCCTAAATATTTTTAAAACCCATAATCAGCGTTAAAAACTGCATACATTTTGAATTTTCAAAATCCATTGAATTTAGGAAATTGAATTGACGGCGGTCAGGGTTCATTTTTGTATTTCAATGTAATTTAAAATTTTTAAAAGCTAATATATTTAGATTGCTCATTTTTTTTTTTTTTTTTTTTTGATTTTTTTTACGGTTAGGCTAATACAAAAAGTTCTATGTTTTTAAATTTATTTTTCACAAAGAGATTTCCTTATATTAACTAGCTATAAAATCTGCCGTTATTAAATTTTAAATTTTCAGGTATTACGACTAAATAAAGAAATTCTGCTTTCATTCATTTTCGTAATTCCAGTGCATTATTAGGCCTAAATTAAAACGCGAATATTTGAACATTTTTACAATGCTATACAGTCAAAAAAATTTAATTTTGATCAAATGGTTGCAATTTCGAAACGTTTTTTGTTATAGAACAAATTTATTCAAGCATATTGCCGTCACCAAAATTGTGTTTAAGCCAAGTTTTAAACACATCCGACTAACATTTATAAATCGACCAATCGATAGATTGGGATCAGTGTACATTTCATTGCTGCTGAAAAATCGCTAATAACTGTTTCAAACAATTTTCTTTGTGCGCGAAATATGAAAGTACACACGCTATAAAACAACGCTGAATCAAATAAGTCTGCCGTAAGTATAGTCTCCATAAATATTCCAACGGACATAATACAAGGTTTTGGAACATTTTAGTCAAAAAAAATTAAGTTTAACAAATGAAAATTGATAACGAAAATAAAAAAAACTAAATGTTTTATTGAATTACGTTTATTTATTTTGGTGTATTACAGTACGGGTATTTTGTTATAACACTGATTTAGTTTAAACATTGGCTACCAGACAGCAGTAACGCACAGGTAAAATAGTATAAGCAGATTTGTTTTTCCGTTAGGATATATGAAGTACAGTACTGCACTGATTTAGTTTAAACATTGTCTACCAGATAGCAGTAAAGCACGGATAAAATAGCACAAGCATACTTCTTTTTCCGTTAGGCTATATTAAGTACAGTCCTGCAGATAAATTTGTTCATGAAAAAAAAATCAATTGAATTAAAATTGTCTGTCCGTGTGTACCCTCTTGTAAAAATTGTATATAAAAACATTTTTTTTATGTCGTTTCTCGAGACTTTTTTTTCAGTAACTACAAATTAAAATATATCTGCAAAAAATTTATTTGTGTAAAACGTACGCGTTTTAATTAAATTTGCCGCCTCGGTGGCCTAGTTGATAGCGTATTAGGCTTCCACCCCGAGGACCCGGGTTCGATTCCCGGCCAGGGCTTGGCATTTTCATACGCTATAAATCATCCCATCGTCTGCATTAGCCCAAGTGTGTACAATAGTCGGAAGTTAAACACAAAAAAAAAATTAATTAAATTTATTACAAATGCAGCACTCAATTACCGAAACACATGCCGCCACTGCCTCCAAAATTTTTAATTTCGCTAGCGAAAAATTATTTCACATAGTTTTTTTTTACAATCGAATTCAACGATATTTTTCATTATTTAATTAAATTTTTTTAGTTAACCTAACGAAACATTTCTGCTGGACAAAAACACACACGTACGTGAAAACAACCAGAAAAATCTCAATGACGTCAGAGTCTAGTTCGAGTTTACATTTCAAATTTAATACACATTTATGTTAATTATTATCAAACGTTAAACGAAATTTTACCAGTCAACTTTTAATTTTTTTATCGGTAGTTCCTGTACCGTACTACTTTTAAGTTTGACCGCAATCGTTGAAACCGATTTCGATAAAAATGTAATTTTGTTAATGCCCAAACGGGTTTGCCTCAAAAAAGTATTACGGTTGGGTGTTCGCCGGTCATTCTGCTGCGTTTCTGAACTGCGCACCTCAAGGTCCTTACTTCGAGCCGCAGTTACTGCCGTTGCTTTTCCCTTACCGTTAACTGATCCCTCGTCCTCATTAGTCTAACTGGCGTACAGTATGGACGTTAGGAAACAAAGAATTTTAAAACTATAAAACGTTTTTAAAATTAAATAAATTATGAAAACGCATTGCACAAAATAACGTAATTCCTTTGCAAAAAAAAACTGAGTAATTTCTCAAAATCGGCTCAGTCGCTCATACATAAAGATGAACAGCAATGAACGAATTTAGAATTAAAGAAATTTAAGGTTCATAGAGTAAATTGAAAATAACAATATAACGGTCAACGATTGTTTTGGGAGGGGGAGGTTTAGTTTACTGTGTACTTTTGAAATATAAATTTCTTTAAAGCCGATTTTGCTACACTTACTTGAGTCATGGAGCTTCAAATTTGACCAAAATGTGATTTTTAAAAGTAACTACGATACTATAAAGCTTCCGAAACGTATTTTTGGGTCCTTTTGTTTTGGGCGAAGCATTTTGGTTTGATACTTTTGAAAAATTTTATAAAAACCGTTTGAACAGATTTTGAGAAATCCGGTTTTTAGTATTTTTTTCCAAAAAAAGGATCTAGAAAAGAAAACAAATAATCCCAAGATATGAGCAAACCAGACTAATATGGTTGAATATTTACAGAGTGATCTATAGATCAGGATCGGTGCTCATTTCAAGATCCCGGAGCGAAATTTGAGAAACCCGGTTTTAGTACTTTTTTTCTAAAAAAGGATCTAGAAAAGGAAATATAATCCCAAGATATGAGCAAACCAGACTAATATGGTTGAATATTTAAAGTGATCTATAGATCAGGATCGGTGCTCATTTCAAGATGAGCGAAAATTCGCCGCTTCATTAAAAATTCGCTAAGCACAATCTTGTATAATAACTGCACTGATTACCTTAACTTAACAAACATTTTTACGTTGCTTTAGCAGAAAGTTTCGTGTGCACAGCCCCCCTTCCAGCGCGGTTCTTAATACCGTCACAAAAACACGTAAACTCCATCACGCCAGTCTCGTCATGTTTGCTCGGGGCTTGAAGCAGCCTCACAATTTCCTGCAGTTAAGAATTCACCCGAGCCTACCAGGTACAGCGTTACGTACAGAATCAATTTTGTGTTATTTTAGCTGCGAATTTATGTAGGCTACACTGAGTAAAACAAGAATATAGTAATAGTTAATTCCCATTGGAAAATGAGCTGTTAACCCCACCTTGAAAAGAGCACCGATCCTGATCCCTAGATTATTATTTAGGAGTCGTTACAACATTTTTACGCGCGCGCGCGTGTATGTGTGTCGGCGCTATCGTGTTCGCAATTTTGGTTCGTTTTTGTTCAAACTTAGCACAAAAATCGATTCTGGTAACAGCTTAGCAAGTCCATTATCCATCAAAATCAATAGTTACAAAACTGGCGGTCATTAAAATTTTTTTTTATTTTGAATTAAAATGTTCGCTTTCAAATCCTATTTTCGGTCCAAAATAACCTTAAAAATTAACAAAAACCGGGATTTTTCACCCGGTTTCAGACTTTAATATCCTAAACAAAACCTGTTGTTATTTCTCCAGAAATCTATTTTGGGAGCTATTTTTCAAAATCGGTTCTACTGAATTTGCTTAAATTTCGTTCATATATAAAGGCAATATATCCAGTCAGTGTAGCAAATTTTATATTCCCAAGAAATTTACGGTCCCAAATAAAGCGACTCCGCAGGGGGTGCAGACTAGCTGCTCCTATTGAGAGGATTTAGACGTCCCTCGCGGTACCCGAGTCTAACACACTTACACTTACAACACTACACTTACGACTTTGACGCTTTACATTCACGCTTATATTTAGGGAGGCGATAATAGCCTCAATGTGCTTTTCGCCTTAAATAATAAACCCTGACCGCCGTCGGATGTTCTCGTCATTGTAGACTTACCTTGTTCCAGAACCGTAAAAATTTTGTTATTTCATTTTTTTTTTTTTTTTTTTTTTTGTGTTTAACGTCCGACTATTGTGCACACTTGGGCTAATGCAGACGATGGGAGGATTTATAGCGATGAAAATGCCAAGCCCTGGCAGGGAATCGAACCCGCGATAGTGAAGGAAAAGGAGGGAGCTATGGTGAGAGAGTAGGTACTCGACCTCTCACTCTCACATTTTTTTCTTTCTGTCGCACTGTTTTTCTTAGTAGGTCATTTTTTAAGCGGTTGACCTGTACACCTATTTTTAGCGGGGGGGGAGGTCTGCAGCTTACGAAACAGTTTTTTTACGGAAAAAATTATAGTTTCGTGAAATGTTTTACATTTGTTTACAGAACTAGCAAGTCCGAAGTAGGTAAGGCAATGTCAGTCTGCTGCGTCTCTGACCTTGCCCACACAAAGGTTCAAGACTGCAGTTATTACCGTAAGCTTTTCCCTTCCCGTTATCGCCGATCCCTCATGTTAGTCCAACTATCGTAAAACACGGGGTTAAACTAATAAATAAATTTGTTTACTGGAATATGAAAGTGTAAAAGTACGAAATATTTTGTGCCAATGAGTCAGCCGGTGACCACGAATATTCTGCCTATTTGTTTTTATACTGCGAAAATTAGCACAAGTTAACGTCCATAAATTACCCAGCGTTCCATATTTTAACATATTTCCTCATTCAATCACGACACAAACGTCAACATGACAGCCATAAAACCCCGTGTCCTGGTGTATACACGCCACAATGACGAGCGCCCGACCGGAAGTACTTGTGCAACACTTCCGGTCTGCATGTGTGCCACTATTTACTTCCGGGCGTAATATTTCACAACCATGTTGTAAAAGTGTAACGACTGCACGTATTCTGTCTCGCTTCAACACAATAAACCGAAGACTTTAACCGCCGGTCCTCCGCGGGATCGAACCGGACATCTAACTGTCAAAAGCGGCAACCGGTAACCAATAGGAATTTACAAAAAATGGGCTCCTGCAAGTTTTGACGGAGAGAAAGGGTTTGTCAATGAAACAATGGGATTTTATTTTGTATTATTGAAGAATTTTGTATTGCCGCCATTTTTAAACTACTGTAATTAACTGATTTCGCTCAATGATGAATTTCACTGCTCTCCAAATTGTCAAGTTTTTGGTTGATTATTGAAACTGTTGTTTGTGTGATGTTATTTTTTGATGTCGTAACAAATATGTGTGATAATTAAATGTGTGTGTATGTGTGTGTGTGTGTGTGTGTGTGTGTGTGTGTGTGTGTGTGTGTGTGTGTGTGTGTGTGTGTGTGTGTGTGTGTGTGTGTGTGTGTGTACGTGTGTGTGTGTGTGTGTGTGTGTGTGTGTGTGTGTGTGTGTGTGTGTGTGTGTGTGTGTGTGTGTGTGTGTGTGTGTGTGTGTGTGTGAGAGAGAGAGAGTGTGTGTGTGTGTGTGTGTGTGTGTGTGTGTGTGTGTGTGTGTGTGTGTGTGTGTGTGTGTGTGTGTGCACGTGTGTGTGTGTGTGTGTGTGTGTGTGTGTGTGTGTGTACGTATGTGTGTATATATATATGTGTGTGTGTGTGTGTGAGAGAGAGTGTGTGTGTGTGTGTGTGTGTGTGTGTCTGTGTCTGTGTGTCTGTGTGTCTGTGTGTCTGTGTGTGTGTGTCTGTGTGAGTGTGTCTGTGTGTGTGTGTGTGTGTGTGTGTGTGTGTGTGTGTGTGTGTGTGTGTGTGTGTGTGTGTGTGTGTGTGAGTGTGTGTGTGTGTGTGTGTGTGTGTGTGAGAGAGAGAGAGAGAGAGAGAGAGAGAGAAGAGAGTGTGTGTGTGTGTGTACGTATGTGTGTGTGTGAGAGAGAGAGAGAGTGTGTGAGTGTGTGCTGGTAAATGTTAGTTCATATTCCTTCCCTTTTTTATTTAGGTGATTAAAAGATGAAAATGAACAAGTGTTAGTTTTGTACAAGTCGATTTAAGCTAGGAACAAGAATCAACTTAAAGTGCCAGATACCAAGAGACGGATTAAAAGGAGGGGCGAAGAGGCAATCACCCCCTCCCTAGACAAAAAAGAAAATAAAAAATGTGAGCATAAAATGGAAGTATATGTATAACTTTGATGAAAAGAGTGAGGAAGGCCTGTGAAGGGACCGAAACCAGTCACATTATCCCGATTTGAACTTTGTATTTACATAAATTTTTTCTGTACACACATATGTACGTTTATGCACTTTGTAACGCTTATACTGAGGGTGAGAACAGGTTATATAATTAGACATTTTATGTTGGTTCTCTCTTCTCTTCCTGGTTAACTGCAACAGCAGAAAGATCTTTCTCGACTCTAAAATGCATCAAAACTAATGAGAACTAGGGATCAGCTTTAACAGCAAGAGTAAAACCACAGAATAACTGCAGCTGTTCGTAAAAAATTAAGGACAGGAATATTGAGAAGACAGGAAAGAAGAAAAAGCACGTTTTCTTTAGTACAAATTGTGTTTCAAAACTATTGGCATTATAAATAATAATAAGAATATAAAATAGGAATCTAAAAAAAACTAAGCGATCTTTTGACTAAAATGTGGTGAATTTATACATTTATTTTATATCTGTTTTAAGTGTCGAACAGCTTAACAATACTTGTTTTTGAAGGTACTATTTCAAAAATTTTCATACCCCCAGGGTGGTCCTCTTGTAAATTGGATCATCCAACCAACCGCCTCCACCCACAGAATCGCATTAATTATGTCGAAACGTCAGAACAATGTTGTGTCAGTCGGATGTACGCTGGTTTGAAATGTACAAACGAAGTGCACACAAAAATCAATTACCTAATTTAAGGAGAAAATATAACTGCAAACAGTTGGACACCATTGGCGATAGTTACAATAACCACTAAAGGATAGCCTACATGTCATGGTTAATTTATATTTACTATTTCCTGTCTCTTAAACAGATTCACGACAAAATTAGATGAAACAACTTTATATCCTGTTGTACTGCCGGCAGTTTGTATACTACAGCATTTGTTGTTAAACAACATTTCAGTTTGTTTCCTCCATTCAACAGTGTTTGGGTAACATTTTTTATAGTAGGCTATATGTGTAATACTGTAGTGCATAACAGTTTGTTTTGGTGTGTGTGTGTGTGTGTGTGTGTGTGTGCACGCGCGTGCGTGTGCGTGCGTGCGTGTGTGCGCATCTGTGTGTGTGTGTGTGTGTGCGTGTATGCGCGCGCGCGTCTGTGTGCGTATGCGCGCATGTGTGTGTGTGTGTGTGCGTGCGCGCATGTATGTGTGTGTGTGTGTGTGTGTGCGCGCGCGTCTGTAAGCGCGCGCGCGTGCGTGTGGGTGAGTGCGTGTGCGCGAGCATGTGTGTGAGTGTGTGCGCGCGTGTGTGAGTGTGTGCGCGCGTGTGTGAGTGTGTGCGTGTGCGTGTATGTGCGCGCGTCTGTGTGTATGTGTGTGTGTGCGTGCGTGCGTGTGTGTGTGTGTGTGGGTGTGTGCGCGCGTTTGTTGCGTGCATGCGCGCGTTTGTGTGCGTGTGCGAGCGCGTGTATGTGCGTCTGTGTGCGCGCGCATCTGTGTGTGTGCGTGCGCGTGTGTGTGTGTCTGTGTTTGCGTGTGCGTGTGTGTGTATGTGTGCGTCTGTGTGCGCGCGTGTGTGTGTGCGCGTCTGTGTGCGTGTGTGTGCGTGTGTGTTCGTGTGTATGCGTGCGTGTGTGTTAGTGTGCGTGTGCGCGCGCGCCTGTATGTTTATGTGTGTGTGCGTGTGTGTGTCTGTGCGTGTGTGTGTGTTGCGCGTCTGTGCGTGTGCGTGTGCGTGTGTGTGTGTGTGTGTGTTGCGCGTCTGTGCGTGTGCGTGTGTGTTTGTGTATGCGGTGTGTGTGTGCGTGCACGTGTGCGTGTGTGTGCGCATGCGTACGTGCGTGCCCACGCGGTGTATTGTAAGTTGGAAATGCAAGCTACCTCATTTTATACATGATGTTAGTATACTATATTAAACTATACACATAAGCTCAGT
>CM040185.1:94163622-94251122 GCA_022606455.1 Callitettix versicolor
CACTTAATGATTTTGTAACTGAAAAATGAACTATAAGAAGTGAAAAACTGAATACTTGGACACATTTTTTCTGAGTGCAACGAGATTGTCAGTAAACAAAAAAGAAAATTTAACAGCCTCAACTAATAGCTCTTTATGAAGAGATTTTTTTAAATGATTAGGTCTAATAGCTGGTTTCTATAACAGCATAAATGTAGACATGTGGACATGTGGATCTGTGGACATGTGGAATTAATGGACATATGTAATTAATTCACCACTAAAATTCCTTAATTAAATTATCAATTTCAGTCTCTAGTTCAACCATTAGCTGCTAATTGAAGATTAAACACTTATTAATTTAATGATTTAATGTCCCAATGTCAGTCAATTAAATGTTTTAATTGAAGATTAATAATTACTGTACCATTTTACAAAGTTTACAATGTTGATTTGTGACTTGATTTGTGACTACTTTCAAATATTGCATATAGTTCTTTTTTTAATTTTTAAACTGCATTCATTATAATTTTAGCATTCACAAGTTTTTTCTAAATTATTTATTAACAATAACAACATAACCTATAAATTGATTTTAGGCCTTATTTGCAATTTGAATTTATGAATATATAAAATTATGATAATAGTAATTCAGATGAAGAATTAACAGAAGTAATTGCTCAAAGCATTGAAAGTTTAAGTGCTAGAACTTTATTTTATTTTATTATTTTTTTAGATGAAGAATTCATAATTAGATTTAGGTTCAGTAAAGAAAGTGATGTTTACATTTCGAGCTAAAACCTAAAACCTACATTTTAACCTAAAAATCAAATATACTTTGATCATAAGTTTAAAAAGAGCTATTTTTCTCCCATTAATTTCCTTTAATTGTTAATGAGAGTTTAATCAGAGATTAGGTAATTTTTGATAAAATATTTTCTAGAAACAGAAGGCCAAAATTAATTAGCCATTATATTAAGCAAACATTTACTGTTATAACATTAAATAAATGTCCTAAAAACCTTTTTTTATTTTTAAACTGCATTCATTATAATTTTAGCGTTCACAAGTTTTTTCCAAATTATTTATTAACAATAACAATGTAATCTATCAATTTATTTTAGGCCTTATTTGCAATTTCAATTTATGAATATATAAAATTATGATAATAGTAATTCAGATGAAGAATTAACAGGAGTAATCGCTCGAAGCATTGAAAGTTGGGTTATTTAAGTGCTAGAACTTTATTTTATTTAATTATTTTTTAGATGAAGAATTCATTATTACATTTAGGTTCAGTAAAGAAAGTGATGTTTACATTTTAAGCCTAATTTTAAAGTGTCTCTCTCCACGTTACTGTTAAGTGTGTTGCTTTTTTCCAAAAATTCAATAGCCTACAGTACTCTAAGATTTATAGCTCAATGTAAACAGTGACAATGTAACTATGGAAACAAAAAGTAAACAGTCAACATAACCTAAAAATCAAATATATTTTGATAATAAATTTAAAAAGAACTATGTTTTTCCTATTCATTTTCTTTAGTGTGCACAATAGTCAGACGTTAAACACACAAAAAAAAATCTTTAATGATAATGAGTTTAATCTTTGATAAAATATTTTCTAGAAATATAAGGCCAAATGTAATTTGCCATTATATTAAGTTAACATTTACTGTTATAACATTAAATAAATGTCCTAGAAACCAGATGTAAGACTTCAACTTCAGGGTAATTGTGACAGATTAATAATAAAACTTGTTTTTAACACAATGAAGTTCCTGTTGCTTTTTACAAGCACAAAACTTTTGTGGAAAATCATTGTTTGTCTTCCAACATGTAGGAACAAATACTGTAAACTTAAAAATGAATTTGATAAATACAGTTTTAAGTAGGGTGAAGCATCATGTTTGTTTCTACATGATTTATAAACATACGTATTGGTCTTAATATTTTGTAATATTATGTTATTAAAGTGAAAGCTCCACAAACAAATGAACAACATTAAAGTAGCATATGTTAGTTGTTGTTGATAACACTTACTTATTAATGACTAATGTCTAGTTGTAAAATCTCGTATATCTTTTTAAAATTAAATGATTGATGAAGTATGGATTTTTCTATGAAATCAAGAATATCTTGCCAAATTTGATTCAGATAAACAAAAAGTGTGTAAAGATCAAATATACACTGAGTTTTATGGGCAATATTAAAATTTAAACATAAAGCTAAGGCATCCAAACATTGCATTGTATAACCATTACTTTCCCGGCAAAAAAACCATAAAGGCTATTTGCACCATACTTCGAAGATACATATGATACAGAGAAGTATGCTCCCACTGTATATCCATCACCTGGGTCTTGTTTCATTAAAAAAAAAAAATATATATATATATATATATATATATATATGTGTGTGTGTGTGTGTGTGTGTGTGTGTGTGTGTGTGTGTGTGTGTGTGTGTGTGTAATTTCTCGAGTCAACATCCCTTTTTCTCAGCCCATACTATTCGTACAGGCATAAGTGAGGTATCTTTAAAAAGATTTTTTAACCGGCTTCTAACATTGCAAAATGATTTTACGCTAAAACTTACTGTTTGTGGAGAATTTTAACATAAAAGGCACTTTTAATTGTCAGGCAAAACGGTATCATGAATGGGCATGCACGGCATCACAAATCAGACAATATTTTATATATTTTACAAAGCTAACTTATTAATCACAAACAGACAAAGCCATCACAAATGCCACTTTTTACATGATGTGCTTAGAACAATTTCAGTATTTACTTAAAAGCCATTAAACTTATAAGTTAAGTGGCCCTACTGACAGTCCCCTATTCCTGCCCGTCGAACAAGCTGAGACAAGCATTTCGAATACCAAACACATGTTTTGGACACTGTTTTTATACAAATATTGTTATTTCTCCTTCCATCATGTATTTATTTATTGTTAATATGGATATCATAAAATACAAAGTATAATTAAAATGTCAAAATACACTTAGAGATTATCAAGCATGTTATTTCAATTAACTAGACGACATTTACCCACTAAAATTGCGTTTGCTATCACTATAAACAAGTCGTAGGGACAAACACTTCAAAGAGCAGGATTGTGTTTACCAAATACCATCTTTACTCACCGAAAATTGTATGAAGGCTTTCAAGTTAACTGTATTCACCATGTTTGTATCCATTAAAGAAAATGAAATGAAAAGTTATAAGATTACATTCTTCTATTAAATATTATTTACAACGTATTGTAATGAACTGTAAATATTTCAATTAAAAAAACAATTATCTGTATTGAAATGTATATACTACTATGATTCAAATTGTGATTATTATTTCAAACCGATCGCTTTTCGATTTATTTTTTAAACATGTTTACCCTTGCTTCCAACTACCGCTCTCACCCCAACGACTACACTTATTCAAAAGGCAGTGTTTACTTAAACTTTCATAGTCAGGAATATCACACAGGCCTCCTGGTTACTTTTTCTTTGTTCTTGCCAAGAATTTGTAACTCAACAATCTGCTGTTTCATCTTACATAAAAATAACAATTAGGTCAAGGGAATTTACAAAATGTCTGATTTTGTTTCTTAAATATTTTAAGTTAGAGATAAAAATTATATCATAAACCTGACCAAACGTTTATGTTATAAAATATCATATTTTTAACAATACCGTACAACCCCCAGTTATTCGAAATAAAGATGGGGAATAGCTGTTTTGGACAACAATTTTTCAGTCAAGTCATGCACATCTAATAATTTTTTGTATCTAATTCCAAAAGATCTTGAAGGCCAAAAGAAGATTTTTAATCTTTTTTTTAGGCTATACATGACATATGTTCTTCATTAATTTTTTTTAGGATTATATCAGTAAACTGTATGCTATACTTAAAACGGATAGATTATAGCACATTAATTATTCATTAAGAAACTCTGTTAACGATATTTTGATAAGGAAAGCTGATAAGAAAATATGTGTTCATAATGGTAAGGCTTTCTGGTGAATTTCAGTTGTGGCGGATCAAAACATTAATTACTTTCTTTATGCATCTTCTAATTGTAAATTATTTTTAGAATTTTATACAAAAGACAAATACTTTAACCATGACAAATAAAATGAAAAATAATTGATGAAAATTGGTTAAGTGATTTGTGCTACAGATACATTATTGTTCCCAATTTTAACATATTTTTTAAAATTTTCTGACAGTTGCAATTTAATAATTTAATATATTTTTTACACCTTTTATGTAAAAAAACACGTAACTATAACTACAATGAATAAAATGAGTCATAGTTGATCTAAATTGGTTAAGTAGTTTAATCTGTGGTCACATAAATATATCAATTTTCAAATTTTTTTGCAATTTTACAATATCGTAAACATACTTATTTTTGGAGTTCTTGTGCAAAAAGAGCTTCCTGCAACCAGACCAGATAAAACAAGTCATCATTGTTCAAAATTGGTTGAATAGTTTCGGTAAATGTTGCAGTTAAGAAGAGGAAAATTGTTGTGCTATTTTCAAACAGTTTTTTTTTTTTTGCTTTGATTCTACAGATTTTCAAAATTTTATTTTCTCTTGGTAATGCCTCTTAAGGTATCAGTGCTACCAACAGTATAAGAGTTTTCAATTTTAAGTTATAGAAACCAGAAAACAGTTACTTGTCACCTCCTGTATATATTCTGTGGCAGCTCATTTAGTTTTAATTAAATTTAAGTTCGATCAAAACAAAACAAATATTTAAAAATAAAAATAATATTTTATTTTTTATTTATAAAATCGCTTTATTATTCTTATACCACTGAGGGGATACATGATCCCACCCACCCCATAAATTCCTCATAATTATGCTTATATAGGTCACTTTTGATAACTACAGTACTATACTAATACAAGTTTAGTATAGCAGTTAATTCTATTGTACTAAACGTGTATTAGTATAGTACTGTAAAATATCACTTTTAAAAAACTAGTTGTATTTACTGTGTATGACTGGCTTATTATAAAAACCAAGCCTATTGGTTACTAGGCTTATTTTGTATGTTCACTCCCAACTATGCTTGTGTTTTATAACATATTAACTTTGTTAGTAAAATCAATACATTACCAAATTCTATCCGCTTTTTTCATTTATTCTACGTAAATAACCTTCAAAATTGTTTGAACAAATCATTTAAAACAAATCGTTTTAGGTTTCAAAAGAGTGTTATTAACCTAATTATTATATGTTTAATTTCTACAATAGGATTTATTATTTATTTTGAATTTCTTTACCTTTTATAACAGAAAACTGTTAGCTCGAATAAAATTTAAAATTCACACACTACACTTATTTGGTTTAATTAGTATTAAAAAAATATTTTAAACTAATTAAATTCTTATTAACACACACTTTTCACCACTAAATAGACACAATAAATTTCCTTCAGCTTTGCCAATTTGCGCTTTTTTGAACAACAGCTATCACTGCCAACATTGAAATACAAAATAAATCTAGAGAAATTATTTTTGTTAGGATCAAGTTTGTAACAAAAATCAGGACTCATAAAATACCGTATAATTTTACTGTATTTCAAAGCTAAATTCTTCCAAACCTTTATGTGGGACAATGCCCGACATCTGGTGACAAATTATGAATCTAATTTACACAATAGAAAGCAGCAAGAAGTACTCTGCAACCTAGTGGTAGAAAATAAAACTAAATTTAGAGTTGCAAGAATTCAAAATTACCGTAATAATTTTCCGGAACATATATGTAATACACTAGGCTTCCAAATATTAATTATGAAGTTTCGTTGTTCACAGTAATAATTAGCCAGAGGTAGAACAAGCATTCACAGCAAAAATTACCTTTTTTATACAAAAGTTGTAATATTATGTTGTATAAATAATATACCTAATGGTGTTTTTTATGTTGGGATACATGTATGCAATTTTTTGCTCATAGAAAAATGTTTGAGAAAATATTTGAACTTTTACAATTTGTTTGAGGTGATGTTTTGTGATTTGTTTGGTAGGCTATCTCATACAAATCCTCATACATTTACCCCAATGTAAAAACACCACAAAGTGAGGGGTTTTTTCTGTTACTAGTTAGACAGTTGGCTATACTGATGAATGACAGCACTAGAGGGAGGTCGAGTCGAGAATCGGGAGGCAAGCAGAAGTGAAAGGAAAGAAACGAGAAGAGAACAATAGTTATTATTATGTTGTGATACTTGTGTACATCGTCAGCTCTCGGATTTACTTCAGTTCAAATTTAATGTGATATGATAATGTTAACTATTTTTAAAAATTTATAAGTATGACAAGCCTATTTTATTATACAAAATTGTGTCGGTTTTAACATAACCTCAAATATTGTGGATTAAGAAATTGTTTACTTGCGAAGGCCTAGTGTAAATATTATACTTTTATGTTTACAGTTTAAAATGAAACTTTTTCGTCAGGTAGGATGGAACCGAGCTTTAGGACTTCTCCTACTTGTGTGGTTAATCTTTCTTTTAATGGCATTTGCTCTTCTTAGGCATGAAAATAATGATCCACAGACATCTCAACGTTTGAGTCAAGCTTTTAAAGAGCTACAGCTTTTGCATCAACAGCGAACTGAAATCAATCAATTAATTTCTGCCTTCCAAAATGGGTATGTAAATAAAACATCTTATGATATGTTATTTGTATTAAAGTCTTTATTTAGTGTAAAGTGAGCTCAAAATAACAGGCTGCTTGCAATGAAGATAAAGGAAAGTGATTAGTTGAGATATAGTTTGATAATTACTTAAGTAATTAATCTAATTTATTTTTAATAAAAACATTAGTTATACTTAAATTCTTAACAAAAACTAGGCTTCCCTGTAATTTAAAAAAATCAAACTGCTTGGTATTATAAGAATAGTTTTATTGATATTAATATTATCAATGTTTTACAGTATTTTCTTTTAGGTTAAACATATAACTTTTAAGAAGTTTCGTGAAAAAGTATGTCAGTTCTTATTTATTCCGAAACACTACTAAAAATTGCCAGTAAAACAATTTTTTGCTCTATACTAGGTAGATGATAGACTAGCTACCCTTTATAAAATTCAATTTTGTTGAAAAAAATAAACAACAGGTTATGATTATTATTGTGTTGATGTTAAAATATCATATGTTTATGACAACATAATAATAAATCTGCAATTAGATAACTTATGTCTAAATTGATTAGCATTCAATAGCGAACAGTTCGTTAGAATTCTGACCTGTATGCAAGTTCGAATCTACTTACTACCATTAGCTTTTTCCATGTGTAATGTTCATCATCCATCTTTATTATTCTAAATAATATAATGTGTGCCCTAATGATTACAAATTAAAAAATTGGTTTCAAATGGAATATTTGTTTTAATATCATTCTGGTTTTAAAAGGGTTTGCTCACTATGACTATTAACCATATGTGTGTAGCATATTTTAATATATTCTGTAAAGTTTCAAAATTTTACAAGTGTCAAATTAGGCAAAACCGTTCTAACAAGTCTAACATTTTGATTTGGCCAAACCATCTTACACTACTAACGTGTGGACAGCAAGTGATTTTTTAAAACTTGCTAATAGGCTAACTGAGATAAAGGTCAAGTTAATACAAAATAAAATTCAAATGTTTTTAATCTTGATTCCTTAAGAGTTACCCTCATATTAAACAATTTAAAAAAATATAATGTGGAGACATGAAGGTCATAGGCTATAATAGACTAATAATTTAATTAAACTAAAAAAAAAATGATTGTAACTAATGATATTAACAGCAATCGTATAGTCCAACATATATTTATTTTCGGTATGCCTACTTATCGTTACCAATTTTTTTCACTGATGTACTTTGGAGGACTGATGTAATTGTAAGCTTTGAAAATGAAGGTTCACAGAAATGCATCAGTAAAGGAAGATTAAAACACATTATTAAAATTGTTGAAAGTAGCCTAATATATATTCTCAAAATGAACATAAAAATGTTTTAATATAATATAGTTAACATATTTGCTAACCATATTATTTTACCATCATTATTTACCAATAAGTTTTTACCAAATTTATACATTATGAACTGCATACCCTTGTTTCGCAATGACATTAGTCTTGTCTAATTTACAACCTGTGTAAGTTAATATCTCACATCCTTAACTGTCAATAGGTCTAACCTGAATAAGTACTTCTTATTACAAGTCAGTCATTCTTTATGTCACAATATTTATCTAACTTGATTATGGCAAAACATAATTTTCCAGTTAGGATATTCCATGAAATCAATTTACTATACCATTTGATAATGTTTGTGTTAGTTCAAACCTCATTTCAAGTAACATTGACAAAAAGATTTTTTTTGTAATGATATAGCCTAAAATAATAAGAGGAAATGTTCTGCTGTATTAAATATTACGGTTAAGTATTAAAATGTTAAGTTTCTAAAAAACAATACAGTTATCAGTTTACGCTTAATCAGTTAATGATTGAAATTTATGTTTTATAGATTATTATAAAATATGTTACATTATAGAATTTTAGCTTGTTAAACTTCAAATTAAAGTAATACAGTAGGCTGTTTAACTAATTGGAATTTTTCTTAATGATATTGTATTTGCAAACAATCTAAAATTCTCTGTTCATATTTCTGTAACAAGACAACTACACTATGTTTAACTAAGTGTTCCTTGTAGGTATTTTTTACTATGTAACTGGCTAAATTTTTTTGCCAGTGTATTCAATTTTTTTTTTGTCTTTTTTCTGTACCTAAATAATATAAATAACCTGTATTGCTTTTAGATGCATGTAGGTAACACTACTTACAAAAAAATTGTAAAACATTTTATTTCACGTATACAGTATATTATTTCATTTTTTAAAAAATATTATCCCTGGGATGTAGTTTCACATCGAAAATGAATAATCGCGGCACACATCTGTGTCACTGACATGAAGGAAGTGAATTTCTAAAAATAATATCTAATTTCATAAACAAATTTTAATATACAGAGTGTTCAAAAAGTGCGTATCTTTATGGATGCAGAATAAGACTAACAACTAACTTATAACTTTATTGTATGAATTAGTTTAGTAAACTACTGAAAGAGGGCTGAATTATGCGATTCACACAACTGATAATGGCATTGCATGTTCTTAAACACATATTGTAATGTCAGTTGAGAAATTGTAGCAACAAGTTGTTCGATTTATCCTTGCAGTTCGGGAATATTACGAGGATTTGTTTCAGCAAACAGCATCCTTTAGGTGTCCACACAAGAAATGTCAGGTGACAATAAATCAGGGGATGTAAAGAACACAATGTTTTTGAAATCACTTGTCCGTGAAAGTGATAATATTGTTTCAAAAAAGTCATGGTGTTGTTGGCTGTATGAGCCATAGCATTGTCTTGTTGAAACCATATACTGTAATTGGCCTGCAAGGATGGAATTCACAAACTATTGCGCAATCTGAATATAGCACACACTGTTTATTGTATCATTAAAAAAATATGAAGATAGAACTAATTTTTGTGAGTGCAGAGGGCACTCGTGTAGCTGGTATGGATTGTTCGTAGCCAAATGCAATGATTCTGTGAATTTATATGTCCATCAAATATGAATCCGTGCTTCATTGGTCAAAACCAGTCATTGAGATCTTTTCCATCGGACATTACAGAGGACATGAACAACTGACAGAAAGCTTCACAGTTTACATTAATTACATTTCACATTGTTCAGGTAACAATTTATGAAAAACATAAACTTTTTTATAGACACATTTTTGAACAATTGCTTAATTGGTAGGCATTACCAATGGAGAGACTATACTAGTCAGTACTATATATAAGTGTTGTACAGCCTTTTTCAGACTACAAATATATGCAGCTTACGCGTCAACCAACTTGTGATGTTAGCACTTTAATTTGACCACCTTTTTTGTGCATCGGCTAGATTACCTGTCTCTTGGAACTTGTCTTACAGCCGCTTGGTGGAAGACTTGTTTGGTGCATCCATACTGTACTTTTCTTACTGTTGTATTCAGTTGCATGAATTGCACAATGGCATTCGCTTCCAACAGTTTTTTTTTTTTAAGAAATAGAATGAAGTAACTTGTTTACTTTCCTAAGTTCGTCACTTTTTGATCAGTCTAGTTTCAAAATTAGAAATATTATTGCATTTAATAAAGAAAACAAACAAAAATTAACTCTGTAGTGAAATTCATTACTGTTACCCCTTTTTTTGAAAATCTGAATTCACCATTTTAATCAGTATTAAAATTAACATTTAAAATTTTTTAATTACTTTGCAAAATACTAAAATGAACCTAGACCTCCAACAGGTTTGAAACTATAGAATTTAGCATGCACGTGCACACACACATACACACAATTCAAAAGTGTTTTTTCATGGTCCCAAGTCCATGTCCTAAATGATAGCCGCTTCACTAGCTCATTTTTTAATAAAAGTACTCTTAATAGCTCATTTTTAATGGAAGTACTGTAATAAATTACTGTTAAGCAGATTTTTTAAATATATTTATAAAATAAAAATATTACCATATGGAAGATAATCAACTGCTTAAAAATAAAACGTGTTTCAGTTAAAAATTAAGTTTAAATTAGAAAATGAAATATTTCTTTGGCCTTGTAACCACTAGTAAATAACCACTAGCCTATGTATATATATATATATATATCAAAGCTATAGTAAGATAAGCTTATTAATTAAGTCAGATTTTTTTTTAAGTGAGTTAATTATTTTAAAAATTAACAAAAGAAAGGAAGTGTTTAAAAATGTTTCTATGTTAAATTTGGATCAAATTTCTTTTTACTGATGCTTTCAGTGTTCACAGAAGGGGCTTTGAGAAGCACTAACTTACATAAGCATTTGCTTAGTTTTGAATTAATTGAAATAAATTCTTTAATAAGTAGATAGCTGCTTTAAAACATTTAATAAAAAGTAATTAAAAAGTACACAATTTGTAAAAACTAACCTACCTGCATATGATATTTATTCAGTATATAATTGTCAAACAAAAATAAAACGTAATTTGACACGACTTATTTATAGCATAGGCGGCTGCAGCTGACACTAATTGCTACCCTAAGCTAACATTGATAATCAAAACGTAAAGGACCCTGTCATTTTGTGGAATGAATAGAAAAGCTTCAAGTAGTGTCAAATTCGGAAAGATTGTATTAATGTTTATATTAAATTATAAACACTCTATCACTAATTACGATAATACCATTCAGCGTATAATTCCGTAACTTAACAATGACGTGAGTACTCTAAATGGCTGTTGCATATATTACGTGAATACTTGTCAAAAGGTTAAGTATAGGTAATTTGCTGTATTTAAAATTTGTATAATACACAATTAGAGTTAAATAGATATTTTAAAAGTTTTACTTCGTTTTCCAAAATAATTATATAACATTATGTGCTATAAACAGAGTATACTATGTTTTTTATAGATTGCTGAAAGTATGGGTGGTCTATTTCTGTTTAACAGTCACAATAATGACAGTTAATAAAGAGTACTGTACATAGATTATCTAATCCTGTTTTTAAAGTTGTTATTTAGTCGTTTAATATTAAAGAGTATATATCAGTTATTGATGGATTCACAGCTTACTACTAAGTATTGTTCCTTTTAATATAAATGTCTGAATAAACATTAGGCCAGTATTGCATTGTATTGTAAACATTATGGTACTGAAATGTATTGTATTTGATAGTGAGTGTTTAATATTGGGATGTTTTTTTTACGAACAAATACAAGAATAATAAAGGTTTCGTATGGTGACACAAAATTTAATGGAACTCAACAATGAATTCAATCAATCTACAACGATAAATTTGTAGGCTTGACAGTCTTATCCAGTGAAAGCTTTTGTTTTTTTATCTGCACTTGAATTCGTATCAAATTTGTCTTTAAATTCTCACAGTTCTTGTAAGAAGTTGTAAGTTGTTTTGAACGTAAAAAAAATATTTTAAGAATTTAATGGATCTGTTCGTTTGCAGATCCCTTGAGTCTTAAAAAACAGTCTGTATGTGTGTTTTTACACACATCGTAGCGTTTAGAATTTCAGTCCAATAACAAACTCTGCACTAAAAATGATTTTGATGCCATAGCTTGAAGAACTTTGTTACCCAACCCAATCCATTCATCCACTTTAACGTCTTAAATTATATTTTTTTTATTTTACACTTTTTTTTTTAATTTGATTTTTTTTTTAGTTTTATAATCAACATTAAAATTTTATGTACATTTTTATTTTATTTTTTTTAATTATTATTTTAGTTGTAAGTACAAAAATGTACTAGACATAGTCATGGTTCATTTTTTAATTCAGTGTTATTTGAAAATTTTAAACGCTAATGTATGCAGATTTTAACGTTGATTGTCATGGCGAAGTCGTATTTTGAGCAGCCATTTTGAAAAAAACAGCTAAAATCAATATCCATGCAGAGTTTTACTTTTGCATACCAAGATCAAATTTTAACTTGGTTTATTTGTTGTTAGTTTTTAGAACTTTACGTGCATCGCCATCAGTAAAAACATTTATGTTGCGATTCGAAAATTTCCTACGCAATAGTTCTTTTTTGTGGTTAAAAGAGTGTTTACAATAAAAAGAAAAATTAATGTAAGGTTTCTATTGGCGTATTGTTTTAGAAGAATGAGTAAGTCACACTTAAAGATCTAATCAAAACCTTTTCCGTTTTTTAATTCTGCAGTATTTACAAATATACTCATTTTTTTTGTGTAAAGGTATCTTTAATAGAAATCATGTATGATCAAATTTATGTTGCAAACAAAACATTTTAAAAAAATCTTTTTATAACACTGTTTCAGACTTATAATTGCTTTTCTTAATTTTATTACCAAAAAAAAAAAAGAAGATTAATAAATATGCAAAATGAACCAGGAATGAGCAACCTTGACGTATTCGCTCAGGCTTCTGAGCAGTGTTTTAGTGTTAAAGCACATCCTTTATTCATAAAGGATGCAAAAACTGCCAAAAGGATGTCCTTCAGGTAGTAGAAAGTTGCTGAATATGATTATCATTAGAACAACCTAAATAATTGTGGCACTAGCTGACTTGTTGATATGACGTTCTAACATTACTTTTTTTATCTTACAATCACTTGAAAATTTGATTCCACAATAATAATAAACATTAAAATCTGCAAAAATTAACGCTTTAATTTTCAAAATTACATTGACGGTAAAAAATAAACCTTGACCGCCATCAAATTCTTCTTTTTTTTTGTTACTTTAAGGCGAAAAAAGCACATTGAAGGCTATTATCGCTTCCCTAAATGTAAGTGTGAGTGTAAAGTTGTAAGTGTGTGTTTGTCTCGGGTACCGCGATACGTCTAAATCCTCTCAATAGGTGCAGCTAGTCTGCACCCCCCCCCCTGTGGGGCATCAGATTCTTATCAAAGCTGCTTAATCACAACGGATTTTCAAAACTTTAAGTGCTAACTTTAATATTGGTTATGGTGGTAAAAGCGTGTTTTCAAAACAGTGTAAGATAAAATAGTAACATTTTTTTTAGATTTTGAATTGGCCACCATTTTGAAACTGTTTTGATAGATTTTGCTGAGTAACAAAATTGTCTCGAGCTATTACCAAAATTGATTTTACCCCAAGTTTGAAGCTAATAAGTCCAAAATTGCAAATATGATAGTGCCAACACATATGTATTTTATACATTTTTAAGATCCTCTCAAAAAGTGATCTAGTGGTCTGGATTGGTGCTCATTTTAAGGTCGCAGAACTAGGTTTTACCGTGATGGCTGCTCCATCAGCTCATTTTCCAATGAATTTCCAGTAATATACCTCACCAAACATTATGTTTTTTAACAGAATCATTTAATAAGTGTCCAGCAATGAGACAAATCATTGAAAACGCCTTTGACAGCGTTTCGTTAAAGCTGGGTTCGGTCCTTGTTTTAATGTTGGTGAAGCTCATAGTTTGTATGTTGTGGTGGTTCTTTGTTACCTCGTTAGTAATAGTAAAGAGTAAGGCAGGTAAGGACCTTTTTAGTGGTCCTTCTTTTATTTAACCAGGATGTTTGTAAGGAACTGACATGCACAGATAAAACCACTAAGCAAATCAAACATATGTTCTATGTTGCTGAGATAAAAAGCAATTGAACTTTTACTTTAAGTGTGTAATAACAATTAGAACTTAATTTTTAACATATTAAGAAAAAATAAGCAAAAGTATGCGTCGTCAGTTTCAATTAAGTTTCACGAGTTGGAATGTTCTTCAGCTGAAAAGTGATTAACGTCAGTGTTGCTTGACCTTTCAGACAAAACACTCGAGGATGTATGAATAAATAAACTTTAATCTATAATTAAATGCTTGGTTTAACCAATCAATATATTCAGTGCGGTCAGGTTGTACCAGTTGTCCTTGAATTAAATGCACATTTATAATTATAGTAATTTTTAATAAATACGTTATAACGACAGCAACATTATATGTTGTGTGATGAATGGCGAGTTTCTTATAATTAGCGCTAGCCTATTATTCATCAATGCAAGAGACAGTGTCGCTTAAGAAATTTCATCACATGTCAAGTTGATTGTTTTAAATCTTGTCCGAAGTTTGGTGTAGGCGAAATACGTGAGGTGTGACAAAGAAGTTCTTTGCAGGCTGTAATGTCCGTTTCACATGATTTTCCTGCATGACTGTGAAAGAATTTTTTTTTAAATTTTGTAATCAAAATTTATTAGTGAATTTCCACTGGAAATGAAATGTGCTAATAAATGTGCGTTGGAGACCAATGTCTCTATAACACAATGGAAGCAAATATCAAAAAAAGTAACAGAGTCTATAACAGTTTAGTATGCAAATATGTTTGTACGGTAAAAATACAAAAATAAACTGTGACCACCCACTTAGATTCGTATTTTTTTTAATATTACATTTTTTGTGAACGATATATTACAACGATTGTGAACAAGTTCAAGTATCTTGGGGAAATTATAGCCTGGAACGCAGACGAGAAACCAACGACAGCAGAATATAGAAACTGAAACAAGCGCAACGACTCACCTGGCCAACCTACAAAAAGAAATCGCTCTCAATGACAGCCAAATTTCGACATTATAATTCCGTTGTTAAACCTGAGGCAACTTATGCTAGTGAAACACTCTTCAAGTTGAAGATTAAATCAACAACTGATAAACTGCAGAAAGCAGATAGACGAATCATCAGAACAATCATTAACAAGAAACACCAAGTGAATGGCCAATAGAGATTACTACCGAATGAATTGGTATACGAATTCGTATACGAATGAATTGGTACGATGGGGATAAGGAGAATTGATTTTTCTGCCATACAGCATGCCTTCCAGAAACCAGACTGGTGAAACAGCTATTTAGCTATTTCTGAAAGATTAAAAGGCAGAATTGGTTCAAAGAGATCCAGAGAGATTTAGAAGAGTTAAAATTGACAATGCCTCAAATTGAAGGTAGAGCAGAGAAGAGGAATAAATATCTGCGATTCAAGCTAACAACATTTGAACGAAAGACCTACACCATAACTGATGAACAAAGGGCAGCCAGGTTGGACAGGATGGAGAAATTTTGGGAACAGAAGAAGGGGCTGAAATGCTAGTCTTTCAATAGCGATATTGGACTTGGAGGTGTATGGACTGATTAAAGTGCTCCAATGAGGGCGTAAACTATTTAAAAAAATAATAATTAAAAAAAATCTAATTTCACCATTGTAATCAGTATTAAAATCTGCATAGAATTTTTAATATCATATTTAATTGTGAGTACAAAATGAACCCTGACTGCCATTTTGAAATTTAAAATGCTAATTTAAACACTTTAATACCAAACTGACGAAAAGAGATTTTGTAAACTGTTGAACAAATTTTATTGAAGTTATTGTGTGTGTGTGTGTGTGTGTGTGTATGTGTAGTAAGAAGTTACCATTCTTTTGAAAATGTGTACATGATTGATGTTAAGTTTATGCTCCCAGGTATGGGCCTCACCATTATGGTCACTCTCAGTAGCTCATTATTGTCCAATGCTAATTTGCAAAAAATGTTTTGTTTATAATGTTCTTTATGTTTTGTTAAAAACACCACCTTCAGTTTAAACTGGCCAGTTGAGTTATGCTAATAGGCCTGTATAGAGCTGGCATGACTGTGTTGTTAGTTCCAATTATCATGTTTGGCTTTTGTCAAGTCATTTCAGCGGTTGTAGAAACTTTGCTTCTATTTCCAGTATGTTTTGTATGGCGTTGAAGCAAAACATTGTGTAATTTGTTTGTTGAAGCAAAAATTGTATCGTTACATTTTTTTTTAACGTCCGACTATTGTGCACACTTGGGCTAATGCAGACGATGGGATGATTTATAGCGTATGAAAATGCCAAGCCCTGGCCGGGAATCGAACCCGGGTCATCGGGTGAAAGCCTAGTACGCTGTCAACTAGCCCATCGAGGCAGCTTGTATCGTTGCATCTAAGATCATATGTTGAAACTCACTTTTAATAGGGACTAAGTGGGTTCAAATTTTTCTGTTACAACTATTGTTTGCAACAAACATTGTTAGTTTGTTACTGTAAAAACTAATCTTGCGTCTGCAAAATCAGGCAGGTAAGAGAAAGATACTGCATTTTTATTTTCTAATACTTCAATTTTCAGGTCTTAAATATCTACATTGTGAATTAATAATAAAATATTTTCAAAATTTGTTTCAGAGAATCGTTGTTAAAAGAAGAAGACAAAGAAGCGTTTTTTAAATCGTTGCAAGACAGAGTGGTGAAAGCGGACTCCTTACTTGGTGGGACAAGAATAATTGCAGAACCTGGTTTTGGTCTTAGTAAGTATACTTTTATTTTTGAAATCAGTGTGATCGTTATGACTTAAGTTATGCTACATTTATACAAATTTCAATATATGTGTGTGTGTGTCTGTGTATGTTTTCTTTACAGCCTTCCTGATTTTTAACAAGAACTTTTAATATTATTTATAAGAGTTCTGCTGATTGATGTTTTTTATCAAAAAATATACAATAATCCCCATTTATAACACTAATTTGCTATATCTTGTAACATCTTATTCTGTAAAAAACCGTTTGTACACTGAGACTATGCCAGGAGAATATGATTGGATGCTTTATAACCTGTTTGAAAACTAAATTTCATTTAAACCAATGTTTATTTGTTATGTGTAATTTACAGTAAACTTTTTTTAAAAAATAAACATTATAATTCTTATAGTTTTGAACTTTTGATAATGTAATTTAAGGTTTAGGCTGTGTATAGAAAATATTTTCCATGACTCAGCTCGTTCTTGGAGACAGTATACAAAACTCAGAAAGGTGAGTAGAAGGACAGGCCTTAAAATCAGTTGATTTCCCACTCATATTCTCAGAAGGAGAGAAAAACACAAGGATACAATTTGACCTTTTGTAGGTACACATCCTACTTCATCATCTAATTGATCCATAAATAACCCTTAGGGAAAAGTATATGTTGCAGTTCTTTTAATTCTAAAACACCTACGTAATTGTATAATTTTATTTACTTCAGTGTACAAAATTAATACTGAAATTAAATTGTATGTTGCGTGCTGTGTATGCACAGTATAATCAGTTTTGATTCATTTTATAAATTTTTAAAAACAAATTTTGAATTTATTATACTATCGAATTCATTATACTATGGTATATTATAAGAAAGGGTATTTTTCTAATTGTTTATAGAAAATAAATTAATGGTATCAGTTTAGTCGTAGCAATATCATACACATTTTAAAATTGTATATTCATTTGGAATATGAATTTATTACAGCAGCAAGTAAAACAAAACATGCTGTTTTTAAAATTGTTACATTATGAAGAGATATTTATGTTATTATTAGGAACAGTTTATTTGGACATTTGCCATTGTGTAAATAAAAACAATACACAATATTGTTTTAACGATTATTGTTGTGTAACAATACTCGTTCTCGAGTGCCTAACTTTAAACATAATGTCCATTTACATGTGTTTTAAATGAGTGTCTTTTTTATACGTTGTCTAACAGTGTTCTTTTGTATTTCAATTTTATATGTTATAAGTTTAGAAAGTGTTACACTAGGTACTCGATTATCCGAATTTGATGAGATCGAGGTTCTTTTGGATTAATGAAATTTCAGATAAGCATGAACACTGTTTATAGGTAAAAAAATTTCAATTATTGAACCAAAAATAAGAATCATGTATCATGTTTTCTTTTCCTCTTTTATTTTGATTACGATAATTTGTTCGAAAATATGACAAATTAACGCCATAACCTAAAACTTATTATAGCCTATCAGCTATTCGATGAAATCAGCTGATCTTTATAAATTAATGTAAAACAACTGATCTTTTAATATAATACCAAAATTAAATTAACGATTCATTTCATATACTTTAAATCAAACTTCATATTTTCCATATTGTAGTGGTTATCAGGCGCAAGGGCCTTGGTTCGATCTTGGGCGGAAACACTGTAATTTTTAATTGTAATTAATTTTATATGAGACTTGCGATTCGTAAAATATACTATTATCAATATAACATGTTCCTTGCATCATTTGAAACAAATAATTTTATCATCAGCTACAGTGTAGCAGGAGTCAATGTCTTTCATGGGAAAGCATGATTTATGGGCTAAAGATAGTCCCCACCTATGGCCATCACAGTAAAGACAGTTTTGGGAAATTTAATAAAACCTAAAACACATAAATACAAAGATAACAATTAACAAGACTAAAAAAAAAAATGAAAATGGTCAGTCAAAAGTTGTAGAATATAGTACCATATACTTTAAAGTAGGTAAAAAGATGTAGTTCAATATACTGTTTAAACTGTCTGTATTAAATAAATTAACGAAAAAAAAATCATGATTTAAAAACAAATCTGATGATATAAACAGAAGTCTAACCACAATGATGCCTGACTGTCATGATCGCTCAGCAATATTATTGTCTCTACACTGCCTCTTTGTTTTTCTTAATATACATACATAGTTAGGGGCTATTTACATTAGTTGTATCAGCTGACGATATCTGTTAAAAATGATTCCTTTATTGTTTTGAAATATTCTGAGGTAATATAATGCAGTAAATTACCTGCAGTAGGCCTGTTTTAGTCAACAAGGAAATTGTAAAAAAATCTTGTTTTTATTTAAATTTTAGAAACTAATTTTGGATAAACACATCTAAATGATTACACAAGTTTATAAAGTGCCTGTCTTCTTAGTTTACATTGACTTCTTCAGTAAAGAACTTAGAGATTGTGAATGAATCGTGGCGCAGAATTGTTAACCCTAAAGAGCAATTTCCCTTTGGCTCAGCGTGGAATGGAAATACTGTATTTTAAATTTAGGTTTTAAAATACCAAAATCTGTGTACATTCAATTTATATTAAAATATAAGCTGAAATTGTATGTACAGCTGTGTTAGATTACAATTCAATGACTGTTGTAATCTGTTCACCTAATAAATGAGCAGAATTTGTTTGCAAGTAGGCAAACTTATTTGTTTTCAAGCTCATTGCTTATTTATTCAAGTGTAATCAATCAGTTTTTTAAGCTCTTCACTTATTTATTCAAGTGTATTAATTTATGTCTACTGTTCCATTAATTGATTTGATTGTATACTGATTCGTTGAACTTTTGCCTTTTTTTATTGTCTAGCCTAATATGCCGTGATTAATAGGTTTTTATTTATCTTTGTAGATGTCTCTCACAATACGCCTGGGGAATTGATGTTATTATATCGCGCATAACTGTTCAATTTTTATGTATGTGAACTATGTAAGGGATATGTTATTTGTACATGAAGCACAAAATTAATTAGTAAACTATGTGACATGCAGAACTTGCATACCTCAGAAGGTTCACGACTGTGGTTACTGCCATAAGCACCCCTTTCCATTAACACCAATCCTTCGTCCTGATTAGCCTAAATTACGTAAAGTATGGACATTAAACAAAAGAAGGGGGAAAGAAACCTGCTTGGCATTTGATATTTTATTTTTTTAGAATCTACTTATTTCACAACCAAAGAGATAATTTTATTAGAAAGTAAGTTATTGAAGCAGTCATGGCAGTAAACCCAGTACCTTGGAATGTGCTTTGATTATGACCTTTAGACAGGGTTGGATTCACCATTAGGCATGAGCTTAGAACAAAACACTTTTGGGGCTGCTTTTTTTGAAATTTAAACATTTTTAATTAATTTCAAACATGAATAATTCACCTAAAAATAAACATATGGCTTCTGTCTTAGCAGCCGCCTCGGTGGTCTAGTGGATAGCATACTAGGCTTTCACCCCAAGGACCCGGGTTCGATTCCTGGCGAGGGCTTGGCATTTTCATACGTTATACATCATCCCATCGTCTGCATTAGCCCAAGTGTGCACAATAGTCGGATGTTAAACACCAAAAAAAAAAAAAAAAAAAAAAAAAAAAAATCTGTCTTAGCACTTCGTTTTAAAGAGGAAAGTTGGAAATTTATGCCAGTACCAGTCGTACATTTGTGGTGGCAAGACATATTTTGTGCGCACTTAGGCTGACTACAATGGAACATTTTTGGGACTGTGAAAACTTCTTTAAAATCGATGTCGAGTTCAGGTTGACAATCGCACCCACATGACGCTTTTGTTGCTATAATTTCAAACATCAATAACTCAGCTGTAAATCTGTTATCTTAAAGTAGAAAGGTAGAAATTTATGACATTATTCAATTGTTATTGAGTATTTATATTGCATTTAAAGAAAAAAATTAAGTTGTATAAAATATTTAATTGGATAATCTTCAATTGAATTGAACATTAAATTTATAATAAAAAAACACAAGAAATGGTATTGTAAAAAAATGAAAATCTAACCTCAAGTGTCTACTAAACATTACTAAAAAATTATATTTTTTGTTTTGCTCTTTCTCAAAATGAAAATATACAAAATAGTTTTTATTTTTAGAGTATTTATAAAGCATAATTTAGGGTACAAAATCTGTATACTAGATCTAAAATTTATCTTTTCTTTTGCCACAGTTGTAGGCCTAATATTTTTTAACAAAATTCTAGAAAACTAAGCATTTTTGGAAAAAATGTTTTTTTTTCTTTATCATGACAGAATCATTTCTTAAAGGTTAGTAGCTTATTTACAAGACACTGTATATTTTGTAATATTCTGGTTTATTGGAAGAAATAAAAAAAAAATTGAACAAAATTCAAAATTAGTCAAACAAATATTTGTGTCATTAACGTGGCAAATAACAATAAAAACGGATAAGTTTTCTGCAAAGATTCAGTTTTGAAGTATTTTGAAACCTAGTACAGGCAGAATAGGAGCAGAATTTATCAACTAATTTATCATCCATTGTCATCGGGCACATCGTGATTGTGACACTGACTGCACCCAAGGTCAAACAGTTCATTGCTGGCATTTAGCCAAATATGTTACAGCTGGAAGGGTCTTTACTAAATAGATTATTATACTTTCTTAATCTTTATTGTGACAAATTTCAGTGTTGGATCAATTTAATTTTCACAGCCTTATTTCTTGTCCGCTAAAACGCGTAGTCAAATCACAAATTTGCTTTAAAAATATTGTTTCAATCAGGAAGTCATCTTCAGTTGCAGTGAGTATAATCTTGTGACCTTTGTAGTCAGGAAGATAATTAAACATTGATTAAAGGTTAATTGGAATTGTTTTGATAACATTGCTTCAGTTTTCAAAGATAAAAAGCCGGTTTTGATAAAAAGCTTTTCAAGCCCTTTTTTTGTCCAATGATTCATTGTAGTTTGCTCAAATTTTGGTCACATTTGAAGATTCAAACTTAATATGAATATTTATTCATTTTATTTTTTTGTTAAACTAAAGTTTATAGCATTGTTTTTATAATCAAAAACTTCATTAAAAAAAAAAATTTCAGGCCGTTAGAGCAACAAAAGTTTTTATTTAGTCTTTGTGTGTCTAAATATCACTGGAAAATTAACAAAATGATCAGTTCAATGAAATGTAAGTGTAGCTTTCACGCATTACTGACCATTTTCAAAATTTTTAAAAATGGGCTTTTTTGGTTTAAAAAAACATTAAAAATTAACAAAAACTGGATTTTTTTTTAAATGCTTAGGACCACTGAAAATTCTAGTTTAGTGGTTATCAACAAAAACCGTAAAATATGTTAAATTTTTGAAACATTTGATCAAATTCAGCTCAAAGTTTGGTACTTAATGAAGATCCATAATTCAAAGCCGTGCACTGATTTAAAACAATAATTTATGGGTTTGGGAGTAAGTATAGAAAAAACAAAATGAACCTAAACTACCATCAGGGATTGTTTTTTGTTTCAAATAACTCTTAAGCTATTAATTTCTTTTATTTAAAACTAGCAGGATCCGCTTAGCTTTGTCCGTAACAAAATAATAAATATTTGTGAGCATAAGATGATACGTTACAATGGTGCTCTTTTTATTTCTAAAATAAAATAGTTTTAAAAAAAAATTCTGTTAGACAATGTCATGTAATTTTCAGCTAAGTCTTTAATTTAAAAATATAATTAGAAATTTTCAAAATCCAGTTTATTTTTCTCCTCTGCACCCCCTTCTCAAAGACCCTGTTTTTTTGTTTATATCTTAAAAAAT
Source organism: Callitettix versicolor (assembly GCA_022606455.1). Taxonomy (NCBI): domain Eukaryota; kingdom Metazoa; phylum Arthropoda; class Insecta; order Hemiptera; family Cercopidae; genus Callitettix; species Callitettix versicolor. The sequence continues at coordinate 94,186,284 of CM040185.1, forward strand.
TCGTATTTCTGCTTGCAATAGATTTTATTGTAAATTGCATTCACTTAACACAGAGAAATATTTCATTTCATCAATATAGATTTACACAGTGATTTAGTACCTTTATATGTGGCAAAAAATTTGAGCCAAATTTGATGAACCAGATCTGAAAAAAAGGCTTCCCAAGTTTTTGTTGTCAACTGTCAAATCAGATTTTTTGAGAAATATTATTATGGGAGAAAATGTGTGTAATGTTTTAACACCCTGACCCTGCCTTATTGGCATCTAGCCAGATAATGTTGAAATATTCAGGTAACCTAAAATTTACAATTCACACTCGTTAATGAATCAATATCAATATATTATAGTGATAAGAAACAGTAATTTTGTTTAGAAAATAGATAAGTTGGCCTAATCATTTGTGTGTTGCTGATAACCTCAAAAATTAAATTTATATTTCCGTGCAAATAGATTATGCTAACTTGAAGACGTTTTTAGAGAAGAGCTCATTAGATCAGAAAAACACTTTTGGATGAACGGGAATTTATTTTTACTAATTATCAGCGAATTTCTAATAAAAATGAGCTATTGAAGTAGCCATCATGGATAATGGTAAAATCCATATCCAGGGCTTTGAAATGAGCACAGACCCTTGTTCACAGTTTTGTCCAGTTTGATTCAAATTTAAAATTTACACACACACACACACACACACACACACACACACACACACACACACACATCAAAGTTTGTTCAACAATTTCATAGTGGCTGCAATTTCAAATCTTTAAAAATTCATAACTTTTGTGTCATAATTTTTTTTTAATCCCGTCATAATTAGCATTAAAAACACGTTATTATTATTTTTAATTTTCAAAATCCTTTGAAATTGCGAAATTTAATTTGACGGAGGTCAGGGTTCGTTTCGTGTTTTCAATGCAATTTGAAAGTTTAAAGTGCTAATATAGACAGTTTTTAGTGTTGTTTATGATAGTGAAATCAGAATTTTAATATGTAGTAAGACAAAGGCAAATACGTTTTGGAATTTGTTTCTATCATGTCGGCGAGACAGCCGTGCCTCAATTTTTTTTATTTGAAATTCTAATTTATTCACATTTAACGGTGTCCTTATGATGGTGTAATCAGATTTTCGAATGATTGTAAAATGAAAAAAAATGTTTTTCAGCAAGACAGCTGCAGTTATTTGAACAAATCAGTGGTAAAAATGTGGTGAAATGTGCTGCAGTCTGATTACGTTGTCCGCAGGTGTACTGTTAGAAATGTATTATGTATGGTCATGAGCTAATGGGCACTAAAATAATATGAGGCAAAGAATGTATGGTGAAGCATATTGGTTGTTTTCTATCGATAAGATTACACTGCAGTTTTGCTTCCGTAGTGTTTCGCCAAACCTGATGAGTCAGGGAAAGTCAGGTAATTGTTGTCTTGAGATCGCCGTTGTCAGTGAAGTTATTGTTGGCAAAATTTATAATAATCGCTACGTACAGTCTGGCTGATATAACGAAATTTTGGCAAATAAACATTTTGATAAACAAAATATCAAACGATACAAAAATTGATTGTGATAATAGTTTGTATGAGGTCGTTGCTTACCAAGTGTTTTGGATTCTTGAATTTAATTAAAACATAAAAATGGACCTGAAATTACAACAAGTGAATTTTGTGTGAAGTTTGAATCAGATCTGACTGAAATTGTAAATGCTAAGAGCAAAGACACACACACACACACACACACACACACACACACACACACACACACACACACACACACACACACACACACACACACACACACACACACACACACACACACACACACACACACACACACACACACACACACACACACACACACACACACACACACACACACACACACACACACACACACACACACACACACACACACACACACACACACACACACACACAACACACAAACACACACACACACACACACACAACACACACACACACACACAACACACACACACACACACACACACACACACACACACACACAACACACACACACACACACACACACACACACACACACACACACACACACACACACACACACACACACACACACACACACACACACACACACACACACACACACACACACACACACACACACACACACACACTTCATAATCTTGGATCTGGGTCTTACCATGATGGTGCTACAATATCTCTTTATCTAACTGATAATTTTTTTTTAAATAATTAAATTTCGCTCAGTTGTAAAACAATTTAGTGTAAAATCGTTAAATAATTTGTTTGAGAAAAGTTTTATGTTGTGCTTTTTAAAAGCTAAATTTTTAGTTAACTAAATTCCAGATAGGTCATTGTATTTTTTTTTTATATATATAGAGAAAATAGCTATGGCTGTACTATTACTAAACTTTGGCAGTTTCAAACCTGTGATCATATTTCCAAGTCCAAGGCTGCAATTCTTTGTCTAATTAGAGAACTAGTCTTATACATTAGGAGCTTTTTATCTTGGGAAATTTGTTAGCGTTTTTTTCATATTGTGAAACGTGGTTTATCTCTGGTTAGATAATATCAGGATAAAAGCTTTTACACAAATGGCATTAAATACTTGTGCTTACTAAACTGTTTCTAGGACAGTGTTCTAAACTTTTCATTTCACCAAAATCGTACCAAAGATTGTTTTCATAGCATTTTTAAAAGCAAAACAAATGTGAAGTGAATCTGAAGTTTTAACCTGATAAAAACCAACAAAGTCCATTCGTTCTGGGTCCCAAGACATCAAACAAATGCTGTTTCATTTGTTGTGGAGGAATGCAAGAACAGATCAGTATGTCACAGTAAGAACTGGAAGCCCTTTCATTGGCCCAGAACCTGCATACAGAGTATCTATAGTGCACAGGTATATCTAACACTGGGTTTTGAAAGGACACTGAATGGTTTGGGAAAAACAGAAGACCTCGTACAGTCAAAGAGCCCAACTAGATTCCTTAGACTGAACAGGACTTCAGTGGAGAGTGATTGGATTTTTGACTGTCACTGTTCCGGAGTCTACTAAAAATGGGATTTCACGTGCTAGAGTTTCTGCATAGAAAATCTTCTTCAGTTGAAGAAACCACAGCACATAATCTTTGACTTTCCACCTTTGAAAAAATAATTTCATTCCCAAGGCATTCTATGGAGTGGAGAACAGACAAACAGAACGTTATCCAACGCATCTTTTGGTTGTCTAAATCTGAGTTGGATTGGAAAGGATGAATCTGTGGATAAACATGCACAATAAACTGAATATCAAAACCAGGAATACAGCAGAATCTTGAAAAAGGAATCTGAAAAAATTTGCCCTACATTGTTGCTATTAATACTTCAAACAATATGAGTAAAGAGTTGATATGGATAACCTGAATTTGAAACTTATGAAGAAAGGTTTGGGTGTGGGTTGTTTTTTAAAGAAAGGATTTTCTTTAATTAAAGGACATCAAAAGCACATTTGTAGACAAGTTTTAAATAAGTATATTGAGTTTTTTCTGATCAAATAATGACAACCAACCAGTGTGACACCTCATATTAACAGAGTAAATTGTAATTCTTTTTATATTCTTCTTCTTTTCTGCTAGGATTATTGTCATTATGTTCAGTATAATAATCTGCCTTCCCTAGCTTCATCAATTCTTTTTTCGTTGAACCTCCATCTTCAAAAACTATTTCTATAAAAAAGAGTATAGAAAAAGTTTTTGAAGATGGAGGTTCTCCGAAACGCGTCAACGAAAGAAGAAATGACGAAGCTAGGGAAGGAGATTATTATACTGAACATAGAGTAAATTGTACATTTCAAATGTAATACTCAATGATGTTTTAAAGTTATGAGTAACAAAAACTTTATTTTAAACAGTGTATGGGAAAGAGCATGTATAAAATAACGCCAGTATGAAAAATGTACGTTTAATTTATGATAGTACATCATTGTTTTGTATTATTGGTGATGCCCTTGTTTGAAATATACCAGTTATACTGTATATGTTACACTCAAACGCTGAATTCGGTCAATGGGTGAAATTTTCACTAACAGCATGTTGTGGACATCGCAACATGGGCATTTTATTGCGACATTCACTGAAGCAAAATACCCAGAACGGGTTGTGGGCAAACATATTTACTCATTTACCAAAGTAAACACGTTTTTCAGCAATTGAACAAATTGTAATGCAAAGTAGACAATAACGTTTGTCTGCAACACGTTCTGGACATTTTCTGTTTGCTAAAGTGCTGTTTCTCACGATCTGGACGTGCAGGTCGAGATATGAAACACTGTGAAAGAAGTAAAGGAGGCACAGAAAGGAGAAATGATCCGTCTTTAACTACAAAAGATTATCGCTGAATCAAATGCTTCAACGTCATAAACTCTAGAGATAAAGAAATACTAAATAAAAAAACAACTAGTGAAATGACACATACACATATATATTATTATTATTATTATTTGCGTATAGACCCTGTTGGATCACACAAAGCACTCCAACTCATGTCTTGTTCCTTCTAATCCTCCACACCTCTCTCATCCTGTCCCCATGGATCCTCTTCCGCTCCTCTGTCCATTTTACCCCTGCTCTCTTTGGGATTTCATTCTCTGGGACCTTCCAATCGAGCATCTTTCTCCTGTATACGTGCCTGTCTTCAACGTCTGTTGAGTCTATTTCTGCGTCATGTAGGTCTATTCTGACTTGTGCGATCCACGACGTTGTTGATTTGACTCCTTGTATATATTTAAGGATTCTGACACACACACATATATATATATATATATATATATATATAAAGTACTTTTTAGCCGCCTCGGTGGTCTAGTGGATAGCGTACTAGGCTTTCACCCCGAGGACCCGAGTTCAATTCCCGGCGAGGGCTTGGTATTTTCATACGCTATAAAATCATCCCACCGTCTGCATTAGCCCAAGTGTGCACAATAGTCAGACGTTAAACACCAAAAAAAAAAAAAAATAATAATAAAGTACTTTTATCGCATTGATCAAATGTATTCACACAATTCATGCAGCTCATTTAACAGTCGGTCACAAAAAAGAGAATATCATTGTAGCACATTTTTTGTAAACAAGTAAAATGAAACATTTGTAAAGAACAGTTCTGTATTATTTTTAACACCGAATTTATCAGTTTAAAGTGCTAATTTATTAGTTTTTCGTACTGTTTATTGTGTTTACACAGTACAGTAAAATTAAAACCAATACATTGTAACATTTGTTACAGTATACATTTGATAAATACATGTAATTTTACATTTTTTTAACAAATACAGTACAATACCTAGTTATAAGCACAATGATTTATTTTATCTTTGTGCTAATAACCATTCATTTTTTTTTTTTATTTAAGCCTTCAATGGAGCACATTTAGTCAATTTTGGTTCTTTTGGGCGTTCAACTTTGGTTCTTTTAGGTTTTTGAGATTCTCCCAATACTTTTCCAGTCTTATAGATCTCTTTAGTCTAACTTCCTCTGAGTAAAAGGAAACTTTTTTTTTATTCATTCATAAAAAAATAATACTTTTTTTACAATTCAGTTTATAATACTGGATTATTTTTTCTGTAAATAAATATAATAAAAGAAAAAATTTTATTAATTTATTTAATTGCTTTTAATCTTCAAAGCAAATTTTAAAAATTATTGGCATTCAAGAACAGGACCTGATAGACCATTAGACAAGTATTTTCCTTAAAATCTGTAGTGTATCAATACAGAAAAGAAGAATATTTGCAGAATACTCGCTGCAAAAGTGTCAGATTACGGAAACAATTATTAACATTTGCTCAAAGATGTTATACATATTATGCCAAGAAATATTATAATGTTCTTCCAAATGCTTTAAAAACTTTAGAACGTGGATCTAAAACTCTAAAAAAGGACAATTAAAAAAATTATTGTAATCTAAATACAAATCTTTTATAAGTGATTTTTTAAAACTAATTTCATAATATAAAAATGTTTTTGTGTTAAATATCCGTTAAATTTAAATTATATAATGATAATACTGAGAGATACAATGTTTAAAAGTATTTACATATAGGTAAGGAATTAATTTTAAGGACCAACCTATGTACGGACATTTATGCTTCCTGTAGGTCCTTCATATTTTGTATTATATTGTATAATTTTTGAAGGAATTTTGGAAATAAATCTTAGTTTTATTTTGCTTAATTATAGGCTCTTCAGTGTTTGTGCAAAATGAAAATACCCAGAACACTTTGTGGGCAATAGCGATTGCCTGCTTTGCGTTGTGTTTATTATCAATTTCTACAATTACTTAAAAATGTGTTTACTTCGATAAATGACTAAATATGTTTGCCCACAATGCATTATGGGTATTTTGCTATGTCCACATCACATTGTGGGTGAAAATTTTGGGCTGGATTTGGCATTTGAGTGTAACATACATATTCTAGTAATATTCTGTAACAAAAGTATCTTTCCAGTTTGTTTTTTTTTTTTTTTTGTGTTTAACGTCCGACTATTGTGCACACTTGGGCTAATGCAGACGATGGGATGATTTATAGCGTATGAAAATGCCAAGCCCTCGCCGGGAATCGAACCCGGGTCCTCGGGGTGAAAGCCTAGTACGCTATCCACTAGGCCACTGAGGCGGCACCTTTCCAATTAGTAGGCCTATCTGTGTTTTTTAAGTTAAATACAAGTATAAATTTGCTCAACAGTTTCGAAACGGCAGCTGTTTCAAATCTTTAAAAATTCATAGCTTTTTCTTAATTTTTTTGAAAATCTGATTTCACCATTACAAACTGCATAAGCATTTTCGACTTTCAAAATTCCGTTGAAATAATTTGATGGCGGTCAGGGTTCGTTTTCATATTTTCAATGAAATTCAACGTAAATATATGCCGATTCAAATGCTGATTATGATAGTGAAATCGGAATTTCAAAAAAAGGATAATATAAAAAATATTTTTGGAAATACGCTTCAATCACGTAAGCAAGGCAGTTGTGTGCCGTGATTAAATTCAAATGGAAAATTATAATAAAGTAAATTTAATAAAATTATTTTATTAGATGTGATCTCTTCTAGAGATAGGCCTATACTTAATTAAATAGTTGAGGTTATTGTGATTACATGTTGCCTCCTAGCCTTTTTACTAAATACAAATATCAATCTCAAAAATTGAAATTAATTAGTACATACATTACTAAGCCCATAATAGTATGCAGTTTAGTTTTGTTACAAAGACTGATGATGACGCGATAACCAAAGAATAACAAATAAATGGAAAGAGCGTAATATTAATTACAATCAGTTCTAGAAGTAAGAATGATGGATTATAGTTCCTAGAACAGGTAGGCGTTTTTGCTATTTTTACAAAACGTCAACAGTTTGTTGAGGAAAAAAGCTGCTTTTTAAAACAATTGGAAAAAAACAGGTTTACAAAACTGAAACTCAAAGTTGTATTAGCAGCTAAAACATAAAGCATATACGTTCAGTTTTCTAAGACTATTTTTTCATTCCCACTGCCACCATGTCCTTAACTGTTTTGGGGTGTAAAGCATTTAGAAAGGATAAAAATAATCCTTACAAGTGTAGTAATAATTAAATTGCATCAAAACGTAATAATTATGTAAGCCATTTTATGTACAAAATGCGATGAATTTCTAATAGAAGCATTCTTTTTTTTACTTAAAAATTAAATAGTCCTTTGCATATTTACTGAAACGCAAACGATTTAGAATATTTTTAGTTGATTAAAAAAAATTGACGATTGATAATAAATATAAAAAATATGTTTAAATAAAATTAGGCTCTGTATCTACAAAATGTGAGAGGTTGTTACTACAACTCGCAACAAAATAGAGATAAACGTTGACATTGACCAAACAGTTCTTACTTCACTACAAGCAACAAGCAGCTTTGAAATAAAGGGAAAAAGCATAAAAGCAGGTAGAAGAAAAGCAATTAGCAGAAAAGCAGTAAGCAGGAAAACAGTTTTAGCGCTTGCGGCAATGTTAAGTGTGGTAGTGCAGAAAGCCTACCACGTTCCTTGTTTAAAAAATCATAAACCAGTCCAAATCCAACTGCTTGTTTCCGTTTGAAAAAACAGTTTGTCGTTTATAGAAAAGCAGTTTTTTTTTAACAGTTTGGTGTTTTCTGCCCCACCACTAGTTCCTAGCAAGCTGCGGTAATAGCTTGAAGTCACAGTGAGCACTTGTAATAGGTAACAAAAAGAGTTTGGTGGTTGATGCGGCTTTAGACTTTCTTAGAACTGGTCAGTCTTCTGTGTCTCTGAACTGCCTCAAGGTTTTTATTTTGAGCTGCAATTACTCCCGTTGCTTTTCCCTAACTGTTAACATTGTCCTCATTAGTCTAATTAGCATAAAAAATATGTAGCAAATGGTTATCGTCATGTGGAACGTGTTATCGCAAAATAATTGTATTTTCCATCACTATTCCCAAGTAGTTTTGAAAGTTTTTTTACTGAAGCCATGTTATCATATTTTTTCCATTATTACTTTCTCACTATATGCTGTATATAAAAAAAAGAAGGGTGATTGTGACACACACACAAACACATGCACGCACACAAACACACGCACGCATATACACACGCACACACACAAACACACACACGCATGCACACACACGCTCACACAAACACGCACCACACAAACACACACACGGATGTACACACACGCACGCACACAAACACATGCGCGCACACACGCATGCACCACACAAACACGCACACACACAAGCACATGCGCACACACACACAGCGCACAAACAAGCGTGTGCGTTCGCACGCACACACACACACACACACACACACACACACACACACACACACACACTTTTGGCATAGACTATGGACATTAAGAAAAAAAATCCTTAAATGTTCCTGAATCAAGAAATTGGTTTTGTCTTGACCCTCTTTATCTGTGTGTTATCGTTAAAGATTTAATAATCAGTTATAATAAAATTTGATAGATCTGATATTCCCATATCTCGTGAACATTTTATAATTTTTCAAAACGCAAGTTTTTCAAGCTCAGGTGTTAAAATTCAAATTGTATTTTAGCATTAAATAGTCTTCAGGGTAAATATTTTCTATCGTAATAAAATAAGAACTAATTTTTAACACTGACGATCCACTCTTCCTTTCAATTTTTCATTCAAAACTACGATATTATTGTAAGATCAATACCTATTCGTATTGGTAGTATTGAAACATTTCTAAACTCAGCTACTAACCACAAACATGGCAAGTAGTGTTGTTGCAGATAATGACACTGTGATATGCTGCTGATAGTGGTGTTATCTGTGTACACTGTAAAGCCTACTGCGACCACTCTATGACTGGTTATTGCATTATAAGTACAGTTATCTTGCCCACGATTGTAAATCATTATCTGGTAATCTTCTCCTGTATATCAAACTGTGATAATGTACCGTAATTGTTTGAATAGTATTAATCTTCAGTTGAGAAGCTGTCGGCAGAAAATACGATGAGGAAAATCTTCAAACCAAATTCCTGAAAATAAATTATTTTACTATAATTTTGATTGTAGGTAAACTCATAACTCGAGCTGTTGTACAAAATTTGGTAGAAAACAGGTTATGGTTTACAAAATAAAATTAATTTTATTTTTCGTGTGCTGCATTTCATTTTTTTCCCCTGTGAACTGAAATTCTTAATTTTGTAAACCATGATGATCAGGGAAATCTTTTCATAAGGTTTGCAGAAATTTATTTATTCACAACCAAATTTCCTTCCCATTACAAGGTAATTATAACAAGGCCTAATAGGCAGTATGAATACCTGTTAGGAGTACGGGTTCCTTCGAATAATTTTCTATCGGTGGTTCATTATAAAATTACCTTTAATTATTTGATACGTTCTACCTTACAAATATTGTGGGTGGCAACCCCAAGAATGAACACTACTGTCTTATGTAAAATGAAACGTTCCCCAAGATATATATTAATCCCTTTAAACCAAAATGATAAAAGGGGGAAGAAGTGTACGCTAAATAATCGTTTACTTACTTTTAGCGCCGATTTGCCCCTTCTCGGCACCGCCCAGTTGGAACAAAAAAGTCACCCGGAGTAAACTGACTTTCCGGCCCCGCCGGAATCGACTATCCTCACCCTACCTCTTCCCCATGCTTTTGTTTCAACTGCTGTTCTACATACCGTGTTGCTTATTGCAACAGGCAGTACATCAGCAGTTTCGTAATTTCACCTATGTTTCTTTTTGTCAATAGTGTTCATTCTTTGGCTGTGACCTCATTATCATATTCAAAACCAGCAACCAAAAAATAATATTTTTTCTAAATCCTAACATACCCATACATTGGTTGGTCCTTAAAAGTACATTAATACAAAGTAAAATATCTCATACTGTGATATATACATTATACTATCATTTTCATCTTAATATATAAAAGAAAAAGTCCTGACTGACTGATTCATAATCAACGCAGAACCAAAACTATTTTAGCTAGCAACTTGAAATTTTCAGGCTACATTTATGTTACCATATAGGCGTGCACTAAGAAAGGATTTTGCAAAAATTTGATTTTGACGCCATGAAATTACTTACCCAGTCCAAATTTAATAACGTATAGCCGAGACTATAATAGCTAAAGATTTGAAATTTTCAGGGTACCACATGTAGGGGTGCACTGAAAAACGATTTTCCAGTATTCAACCCCTAAAGAGGTAAAAATGAGGTAAATCATAAACTTTTTCTTTTGGAAAAATATGTTTTTCGTCTTACCTTCGTAAAACGTAACATAGTCACTCTTAAATATAAGTAATGAAATGTATTTTTCACAATTTCCCAAAACTCATCCCCTAAAGAGATTGAAAGGGGGTAGACAATGTAAAAAAGGGGTATACGATTTGGCATGGAAAAATATTTGTTTTGGATCGAATATTCTAGAAATATGCTGTGAAAGACAAATAATGAAACTTATATTTCAACATTTTTCCGAATTCATTCCGTAAAAGCTTAAAAATGTAAAAAAGAGGTATAATTGTAGAAAAAAGTGTTTTCATTGGCGAAAAATAATTTTTTAATGGCTTTTCTTAAAAGTAAACAAAATATTCTAAAACACAAATTATGATGCACGTAATTCAACATTTCCCCCCCCCCAATTCATACCCTAAAAGGACAAAAATATAAATGTTTGTAAAATATTTTTTATCAGATTTTCTTAAATTCGAATGGAACACGTTTGAATAAAACAACATATTCAGGTTATAATATTTTTTCATATTCACTGTAAAATAATCACGAGTTTAGATGATCACGCTTTTATTAATATGTATTTTTTTTCTAAATTATTACATTACAGAAACAGTTTGAGTTTCGTGGGCGAAGCCACGACGGGTAATGCTAGTACACTATATTATTTTTATTTATTATTAGTCAGGTGCAAATATATTCACTTAATTTCTTCTTTAAAGTTGACTTAGATACAGAAAGACTCTTCAAATGATTTGGTAATAAACACTTGTTTTGCGCACTATGCATAACTTCTTTGACATATTTTCAATTTACAAAGAGGAAGTATAATACCCTTGTTTCTAGTAAGACATCTATTCAGTGTAAATTCATTTTTTTTGAGTTCAAGATATGCGTAGATTAAGGATTTAATAACAAAAACTTGCTTAATATTAAATGGTCTCTGTGGATCTTGATAAGTTATTCCTATAATATTTAGTAACTTATTTTGGAGTCTTTGTAATGCTTCACAAGAAATGTCATAAAGGCCACCCTACCCAGTGATTACATAACCTTCAATACTGTGGAAGAGACCGTAGTAAACTTGTAATAATTGACCTCTTGATAAGACTAGTCTAAGCTTAGAGAATATTTATATATATATATATATATATATATATATATATATATATATATATATATATATATATATATATATATTTAGAATATATAAATAAATAAATATATATATATATATATATATATATATATATGTATGTGTGTGTGTGTGTGTGTGTGTGTGTGTGTGTGTGTGTGTGTGTGTGTGTGTGTGTGTGTGTGTGTGTGTGTGTGTGTGTGTGTGTGTGTGTGTGTGTGTGTGTGTGTGTGTGTGTGTGTGTGTGTGTGTGTGTGTGTGTGTGTGTGTGTGTGTGTGTGTGTGTGTGTGTGTATGTGTGTGTGTGTGTATATATATATATATATATATATATATATATATATATATATATATGTACACACACACACACACACACACACACACACACACACACACACACACTAGATATTTGGTTTTCTTTATTATTTCATTTATTTAGTTATCCAATTTCATGTTATAATCATAAACTATGTCTCTTAGATTTTTTTCCCAATGTTTTTGTGTTTTTGCCCAATTGCTTTTTGGGGTGGTAGTGATTGATATATATTTTTCTGGCCTATTTAAAAAAGTTTTTTTGCAGTAATTCTTAATTTAAAGCTAAATAGCTTATTACAAGAAATATTCCTTTTAGATTGAGGAAAACCGAAAACCAAAACGTGGGACAAATTTATCAGAATTGAGAGTTCAGATATACTAAAGATGTCGTCTCATATAAAGTTTCATACAACAATCAGCATACAGTTTCAAAAAAAAATACACAGTAATTTTTTTAAAAATATCATTGTCTGGGTTTGTTTAGTTCAGTCAGTTGCTCTCAAAACCAAACATTTTTTTAAACCAACTTTTTTTTATGTAATATAAGCTTTGTTTCATTAAAATTTAATTGAAAGTTTAGTAGTCGTGTGCTTTGTTCTTGCACCGTTCATTAATACTACAATTTATGTCCAAAGTTTGTGATCAGCTGTCTTGTGATAAGCTGAAGAGCACAGATTTCATTCCGTAAGAGGCAGTGGATAATAATTTTACCGATATATGTCATTTTACTGTTTAATCTATATTATTTGGTTTTAAAAATATATATATTTGTTATCCAGGTAACAAAGAGGAACCCAGTATGCAGTACGAGAAGCTTAGGCGGAGACTTAAAATGGACATCGATGAATTCTGGTATTTCATTAGTTCCCAGCTGAAACAGGTACAGAAGCAAGCACAATCTATATCACCACAACTTGCATCGAAGCTCAACCGGATTGCAGAAGAAGGCATAGAACATAAAAGGTATTTAAGTAGAATATGTTGTTGTTGTTGTTTTCCAATGGCTTCCGCTGGCTCACGCCATCTTTGATCTTGCTTCCCAGTAGAGGCCAGGGAGGTCTCTTCTTCTCTGCTTCTCTTCATTTAATTTTCTGCAGACCAGGAGATGGTCCTTGTTCATGATGGTGTCTGGGCATTCACACAATGTGCAGTTATCATAGTTTAATATCTTAATTTTCTTCAGGTGTTCATTCAGACAGTCGTGTCCAGTTGTCAGCCAAAAGACCACGACAGATGTCCTCCTCTGGAGGTCCTTGACCTTCCCATACAAGTCGAATACATTCTCATAAGGCTTGTTCTTTACGTCTTCCATGACTTTGTAAATTCAAGATAAGATGTTCGCTACAGTGCACTAATCCTAGCCTCCAGTGTGAGCATTCTTTTTGGTTTCTGCACTATAAGTGTTCCTTGTTTGGCCAGCATGTCTGCCCACTCATTCCCTTGTATGCCTACATGTGACGGGATCCACTGCAGAACCAATTCCTTGGTAATGTGTCTAACTATTATGTATTTCTTCTGGATCGATTCTATCATTGTATCAAATTTAAAGTTGGTAGATTAAGTCCTCAGGTATGATTCAAGCATTGAGTGACAGCTGGGATTCCATGAGGGAATAACTCCCTTCTCAATATAACATTGGCCACCGCCTGCATCATACCATTTTCGCACAAGGTTTATTCCATTAATTAATTTTTTTTTTTTTTTTTTTGGTAAACGTCCGACTATTGTGCACACTTGGGGTAATGCAGACGATGGGATGAATTATAGCGTATGAAAATGCCAAGCCCTGGCCGGGAATCGAACCCAGGTCCTCGGGGTGAAAGCCCAGTACGCTATCAACTAGGCCACCGAGGCGGCTTTAATTAGTAGTAATAAATGTAGTAAAATGAATTAATAATAAATAAATAACATTGTCCAGTTTAGTCCAATCACCATATGTTGACTACCAAAATCTTCTGGTATGTTCAAAGTAAACATACCATAGTTATATTATACCTATAGCATTTATTTTCCCTCCTGAGTTATGTTAGTTTTGAGTAAATAATGTAGATTATTAAGGATGTAGATTGTTGTAAAGATTATTTCAAAATGCATATTGATTGTTAGCTTTTCTCAAATTTTCACAGAACTCTGCCACTCTCCACAGAAAAACAAGATTTTCAAAAAATGATGCAATGTTTTCTGTTATCTTGAACAAAGAAAACTATTCCATGTTTTATGGAACAAAGACTATTATTTAACAGCCATTGTTGGTTTAGTTAATAACAACTGTTACTGGTTTATTTAACAGATGTTACTGGTTTATTTAACAGCTGTTTCTGTTTTACTTATCAGCTGTTACTGGTTTATTTAATGTTTACTTCATCGTACTTCAACTCACTGTTTTTATATAACGTAACCCTGTTCTATTAAAAAGAATCGCAAAAAAAATTAAAATGTTTTGCGGCAGTTTCTTAACAAACGAGTGTTTAAGAAAATACAACCTTGTATTCAGTTTTGTGAATCACATAATAAAGCCCATGTTCAACAGTTTTTCTAACCAACTCGTAGATTTAAAGTAACTTTTTTATTTCTACATAAGGTTGCATCACTTTTTGTACACTAATAGATCTGTTAGTGTTTATATGTTGTACCTATACATTTTTCGTGTATGCTAAAATCAACACATTGTCAACCAAAATTCTTGTGGTAAGTTCGATTTGCATGTTATAAAGTGTTTGTTACGTAATTGGATTGTAATGTTTTTAAAACAATAAACTTTGCTATAGGTTTTAATTACATGTGTATATTAGTTGCAGAAAGTAATCAAGTTTTATTACGCTGGCATTTTTTTTTCTAATAGGCTTAGGATACAAGTATTGTTTTTAAAACCATGTATTGGCCAATAAAAGTCTTGTAATAATATTACCGATGTAACACTTACATGTACGTGTGTAATTTGTAAACTCAGTTTTATAGAGATGGCTTAATCTGGGTAAAAATGGAAAATACAAATTCATGACAGCTGTTTTCCTGACATGATAGAAACAAATTTCCAAAAAAAAAAGTTTATCACAATGAAACTTTTTGACACTATGCTCGTGGACAAAACAGCCAAAACAATAACCAAGGACAAGAAACAACGGTTCCAAGGCAAAGTCAAATCCAAGTGAATGATCCAAATCTCTGACGAAGAAAGAAAAGCAGGATCACAACGAATGAAACAATACTGGTCTACGAGGAAGGCACAGAACATTAAAAAATGATTGATTTAGTGTACCGCAAAGTTGGGTGAAACAAATAAAGAGAGATACGAGGTTTGTCCAATAAATACGCGAACTAAGGTCATAAAACTTTATTTTACAAAATTTCATCTACATTGATTTTGTCCCCTTCAAAATACTTCCATTCACTGCTATGCACTTATCCCATCTTCTTTTCCACTCTTCAAAGCACCTTGGAAGTCCTCGAAGTCAGGCTTTTCAGTCTCCTCGTCGCTTCTTGTTTTATTGTGTCCACATCTTCCCAATGCTGTCCCCTCATCACATTTTTGCATTTAGGAATAGAAAAAGTCGAGGGGGCGAGGTCCGTGAATAAGGGGGGATGATCAAGGATAGTGATTGAATTTTTAGCCAGAAACTGGCTTAACAATCAAAGCCGAATGTGCGGGTGCATTGTCTTGATGAAGAATCCATCCATCGTTTTGAGTCAAATGTGGTCGCACACGACGCACTCGATCTCTCAAACGCTTGAGAACGTTAAGGTAGAACTCAGAATTTACCGCTTTTTCCTCAGGAAGGAATTCATGATGAACAACACCTTTGATATCAAAGAAAACCAGGAGCATGACTTTGATTTTTGATCGGCTTTTCCTTGATTTTTTTGTTCGAGCTTCACCTGTTGCTTTCCACTCCATGCTTTGCGATTTCGATTCGGGTCATACTTAAAACCACGATTCATCACCAGTGATAACCCTATTTAAGAATCCAACATCATTTTCCATGGAATTTTTCCAGTCAGTAACACATTCGACTCTTCTCAACTTTTGATGGAGTCAGCAGTTTTGGCACGATTTTCAGACAAACCTTTCTTAAGCCCAAATGCTCGGTTAAGATTGTGTGCACTGTTGATTTTCCTAAATTTAGTTCTTCAGCTATCATTCGACAGTTTTTCGCGATCAGTAATGACAAGACGCCGCACACCATCAATGTTTTCATGCACACAAGAGGTTGAAGGTCGCCCAATTCTTGCATCATCCGTGGCGCCTTCTCGACCTTCTTTAAAGCGCTTTAATCCACTTGAAAATGGCTGTTTTCTTCATAGCATTATCACCATAAACAACTCTCAACATTTCAGCAATTTCTTGGTAATTTTACCAAGCTTTACCAAAACTTGATGTTAATTCGCGTTGTTCAGTGAATTGGTCAATTTCATATCGATTTAACAAAAAATAATGCAAAACTAAAAATAACTCTACTCGCAAGATCCGCACAGCGTAACGCTCTGCCAAGCACTGACGGCTCATTGGGTCCCAGACAACACGTGAGGCCAGTGGGCGTGGCTTAACTCTCCGTGAATGGCCACCATATTCGACCAGTTCGCTGTGATTTATTGGACAAAAATAGTGTGGAAATATATACACGTACAGTTATTTTTAACACCTCAAAATGTTTTGGCGTCATTGATACACATAATCATCCCTGGGTCTGAGTCTTAACATGATAACAGTTCCAATAACTACTTTTTTAATAGCAATTTGTTAACATTCTATCGTTAAATAAAATCTCATAAGTTTTGCTTTTTGTCAATTTTTATGTAAAAAACGTGCTCATGCAGCCTTTCACAGTTAATGGGAGGAAAAAACTAATAATATACAATAATTTACAGCAAGAAGTTGAACAGTGTTATACCATCTCTTTATAAACAATACTAGAAGTGATTTGTGAAATATGTTGCAACAATAACTTTCCTTGTGGTACCTAGACGAAAAATAAAAGAGTTTGGGATGGTTTTTTATGAAATTCCTATCCATAATTGAGCATAAAAAAGCATAAATTCTGTAAATAAGACAATTCAAATTATACTATTCGCTGGTATTTAATTAATATAATAAACTATATTTTAATTCAGTATTTGTGTTTTAAGATTACTGTACATATTTTTCTAAGTAGTCACTGCAAACCATGTAGGCCTACTATTTCTCGTTAAGATTTACTTGCGTTAAAATAGATATTAAAATTATAATTAATACTTGTACGACCTGTTAATAAAGCAATGCCATCATTATATTTAGGGTATTTAGTGCAATAGGCCTTAGTTTGTTCTGTTTCAATTTTAAAACCAATAAAATTAATGACTGAATTGTAACATTGAATATATTGAAATATTTACAAATACTATAACAATATTTTACATTGCATATCTAAATTAGGCTACAGTATTTACTGTTTACTAAAAGCAGATTTTTTATTTAATAACATTTACATATTAGAACTGGCCTAGATTGTCTTACCGATTCTTCTTTCAATACTGATTTAGTAATTGTATACAGTAATAATTCTAATGTTACTTTCAACAATGTTTTTTTTTAACAATCAACTGCTTTGGTGCACACACAATTATTTGTCACCTATGCCTGCATTGTGCTGCACTCTCACAATGACACTTTATACCACTCCTGGAATTTTGTTACCTTTAATTGGTTTTAAATCAGTTTTATTTTAAAGCCTTAAAATGGAAATGATGCGTGAGAGTTCCCTGGTGTTCTGACGAACCTGTAGGTATCCCATATGTGTAGTTTCAATAACACAATTCTTTATTTTTGATACAAAACTATTCAGAATGCTCAGTGTAATAATATGGGAAAGATTCTTAATTTTTTAAATTATTATTTCTAGGTCTATGGTTAAAGATATCGAATCTTTGGGCAACATTGACGGCTACGCAGCATGGCGAGTTAAAGAAGCAGCGTCTCTGTCAGATTTAGTACAAAGAAGGCTGCAGTTCCTACAGAACCCTAAAGATTGCAGCACTGCTCGAAAACTTATCTGTAATTTGAATAAGGTAAAGTGATAACATCGAAAAGTAATCATTGCATGCAGATCTCACTGACATGATGCGAGCGAATTTTCAGACACTAAAACAATGAATAATGTTACATCGATGAATATTTTGATTTTGAAAAACAGTAGAGGAAAGCAGTAATAAAATAATTTAAGAATATTTTTTTTTAATAGTTGAGATTGTAAAATATTTTGTTTATAAATAAATAGCATAAATCGAATTTTCAAATTTTATTTCAGCAAGATTTATTCTGAAGGTTCAGTTTATATAACTACATAACGATTGAGTTATTCGCAAAGACATTATGTGCAAAAACATTGTAGAAACTGTCTTGATTTGTACTGTCCATCTGATTTGAGCTATCAATCCAACTAAAATTTTCCAACAATCCAATTAGTTGATTTTTTAATATTTTGTCGATAATTTACAGAATTTTTTTTGCAATTCTTGTGTGCATTTTGTTTTTGTTTGCGCATTCATGAACTGCATTTAAGCTAAACTTTATCAAAGTTGTTTAAAAAGTGGTTGTCAGGGATAAAGTGTAAATCTGGAATATTTTAAAAATAGTTCTAAGATGTAGGCAAACATAACTACAGTTATACCCTGGCTAATAGTCGATCTGGGCAATGGCAATGGTCTGATTAATGGAATGGAAAATGACCCGCATAACAGTTTAGTTTCAGATAAAGGGCTGAATGGTAAATATGCCGTGTAGGTTGTTTTCGATTTTCCGTAATTGTTTTACTAAAACGCTTTATTACATGTCCAAAAGCAATAATCCGAAAATATAAAAGCACGGGAAATATGATAAAAATTTTAAATTAATCTGACCCACATAACCTCAAAATTGCTACTAATACTATGTTCAGTATAAGTATCTGCCTTCCCTAGCTTCGTCAATTCTACTTTTGTTGAAGCGTTTCGGAGAACCTCCATCTTCAAAAACTACATCTATACTCATATACTATAGAGTATATACTATATCTATACTGTAGAGTATAGATATAGTTTTTGAAGATGGAGGTTCTCCGAAACGCGTCAACGAAAGTAGAATTGACAAAGCTAGGGAAGGCAGATCATTATACTGAACATAGTGACAACAATCCAGCAGAAAAGAATAAGAATTTTAAAAAATTTGCTACTAATAGGAAATGTGTTTTTGATTATTAAAACGATAGACCTTTATTTTTTTTTTAAATCTACTCAATGACCTAACGGACACTGTTGTTAGATAGTGAACCTAACACAAAGAAGGCAAATCTCAGAATGCCCACTCCTATTCCCTTTTCTGTCATCATATCTAATTTTACTTTGTGTGTCAATTCGTTTACTGTGTGTGTAATTTGTTAGCGTGTTAAAAAAAAATAAACAGTTATAATATTGTGTTACATACTTTTGATTTTTAAATTTAATAAAACTTTAAGTATACTTGTGTTTCAAATTGTTGTTTAAATCCTGCTTTCAATTTTTGAACAAATTAAATTGTTTTCCATAAGTCTCTATTGTAAACGCCAACTCGCACAGCAGTCTGTTCAGATAACAGTCTTAGTTTTGGAACGAATTAAGACCGTTAATGGAGTGTACCACTGTAAATGCCAAATGTAATCAGTTTCTTTTCCAGCGCTGACATCCGCTTGAATACTAATTATCGAATCAAGCGATCTGAAAACGTACTTTTGTTTTGTAAGATAGTAAGGAAAATATCTTCACTTTCTTTGTCTGTCACACATTCCCCATGTAATTATATCCAACTGTTATGATACGACCGATTTGGCCAAATCTGAAGTGTTGTTCACCAGCAAATTTCACGGCTTCAATCAACAAATATTTAGCCGTCTCGGTGGCCTAGTTGATAGCATACTGGGCTTTCACCCTGAGGACCCGGGTTCGATTCCCGGCCAGGGCTTGGCATTTTCATACGCTATAAATCATCCCATCGCCTGCATTAGCCCAAGTGTGCACAATAGTGGGACATTAAACACAAAAAAAAAATCAACAAATATTTAAACACTGTTTGCCCATAGGAATCCAAACAGGCATGAAATTATTTTATACATATATAAAGTCACCACTCGATAATTTGCATGTCGTTGTTGGCAAAACTGTTTTATAATTCATACGGAGATGCAGGATCTTTGCAAAATTCTCAATAAATCGTGCAGAAACAATATATTTTCGTCCTTTCCATATTTCGTACTGAGGAAGTTTGATGTACATTCTATAATTCGTACTCAACCCAGTTTTCATCTCTATTAATCATACTAAATGGTAACTTTTTTTTTTGTTTATACGTTTGCAACATTGTTTATTTTGTTCAGTCACGAACCAGTGATGTAATCAATTACTGTACTGCTTCCTCATTTAAAAACACATTTACTTGCTGATAAAATATGGCTCGTCTGTCATTGTCATTGTGAAATAGAAAAACACTATCATCAGATCAGGTGTTAGCTCCACAGAACTTAATGCTGGAGAAAAGCGTTAAACAGCCATTTTTGATAAACTTAAAATTATCTGATTTTTCCGTATTTTTTCTACTTAGATCTGCTTAAAAGTATATGTTTTAATTTTTCTATTTCTATGCAATTTACATATTTCAGTGTGCATTAAAACTAGAAAATCTACTAACAAAAAAAAAAACGACTGTGTTATATCAATCGTAGTATTCTGCAGGTTGATAGTAAAATTACATTCACAGACATAAATCCTCTGATTTTTTTACCTACTGTGATACTTCCTTCAAGTTCATTCCTTGTAGATCTTGTTTCTGTTAATCTTAACAATGAGCGTGTAAAAATATAATTGACTCCCCCTTCATTTTAATGTTGTTGTTGTTGTTTTCCAATGGCTTCCGCTGGCTCACGCTATCTTTGATCTTGCTTCCCAGTAGAGGCCAGGTAGGTCTCTTCTTCTCTGCTTCTCTTCATCTAATTTTCTGCAGACCAGGAGATGGTCCTTGTTCATGATGGTGTCTGGGCATTCACACAATGTGCAGTTGTCATAGTTTAATATCTTAATTTTCTTCAGGTGTTCATTCAGACAGTCGTGTCCAGTTGTCAGCCGAAAGACCGTGACAGATGTCCTCCTCTGGAGGTCCTTGACCTTCCCATACAAGTCGAATACATTCTCATAAAGCTTGTTCTTTACGTCTTCCTTGACTTTGTAAATTCAAGATAAGATGTTCGCTTCAGTGCACTAATCCTAGCCTCCAGTGTGAGCATTCTTTTTTGTTTCTGCACTATAAGGGTTCCTTGTTTGGCCAGCTTGTCTGCCCGCTCATTCCCTTGTATGCCTACATGTGACAGGATCCACTGCAGAACCAATTCCTTGGTAATGTGTTTAACTATTTTATATTTCTTCTGGATCGATTCTATCATAGAGCCTGCAGATGTGTTGTCAGCAATTGCTTGTAATGCCGATTTAGAGTCAACTAATATCAGTATGTTATTATTCAACCACAGCCTCATTTTTTAAGTAATGGGTTATTTTTAAAATAGCTCACATGAACCAAAATGTTTAGGATAATGAAACAGTGATAGATAAGGTAAATAATCAGTTTTAACTCTATTTTGAAGTATAATGGTACTCCGGTTAATAATCTTAATTCGCTCCAGAACTATGACTGTTATTTTAGCAAACTGCTGTGTGAATCAGTATTTACAATAAACACTTATGGAAAACATTTTAATTTGTTACATAGGAAAATATAATTGAGTACTAACTGTTAAGTATATCAGAGATGAAGAATGAAAAGAATGCACAGAACAAAAGTCTCACTTTATTTTACTAAATTCATACAAATGTAATTATGTCACGTATATACACACAGGACAAATCAATAATGTATATTTTTTTAGTTTATACTGTAGCTTTTTTTAGTTAAATAGTCAAAGTCTGTCTTTTACTTCCACTACCACAAGCACTTCTTTTAGGACCCATTTAATTAATATTAACCAGAAAAAAAAATAATTACAACATAGCCACCGGACCACATATTTAAGTAATTAGGATTATGACCTATTCTTCCCACCAGTGGTTTATTTAATCACCTTGTAAAGGCTACCGCGGTTTCAAAACTATTGTTCCATCTTCAGGCCGTAATACAAAATGTTAAATCCCTCAGTCGAGGTCATCATGAAGTTAAACAAAAACTGTATCAATACTGTATATTTTTTTAGTTCATACTGCAGCTTTTTTTAGTTAACTAGTCAAAGTCTGTCTTTTACTTCCACTACCACAAGCACTTCTTTTAGGATCCATTTAATTAACCAGAAATTTAATTTAATTAACCAAAAAAAAAATTATTACAACATAGCCACCGGACCACATATTTAAGTAATTAGGATTATGACCTATTGTTCCCGTCAGTGGTTTATCTACTCACCTCATAAAGGCTACCGCAGTTTCGAAACTGTTGTTCCATCTTCAGGCTGTAATACAAAATGTTAAATCCCTTGGTCGAGGTCGTCACAAAGTTAAACAAAACATTAAAAACATACGTCACAAACACTGAACACAATTACACGATTAAAATACACACGATAAAATTTGGTTTGGCCAAATGATATGTGCGACTTGTATGGCGTTACATTCCGGACCGTGGAATCAGCGTCAGTGTTATCAGTAACGGTTTTATGTTATTTCTTTAAGTCACTTATCCTTAGAGCTATGTCGTATATTAATTTGATTTAAATGAGAGTTTTTCATGGAGGGTGTTATGAGTGTCTGATTTTTTGCTCTTGTAAATCTCAACTCTTCAATCGCATCCATATAACTGCTTTTATGACAAATGTAATATTTCCATGTTGGTATGGATGTCTTCGAATTTATAAGGATAAGTGATTTAAATAAATAACATAAAAAAACAGAACTACCATTTTTCTGTTGGTGCAAATTTTCAAGTAGTGACTGTTTAAATGCCAGTGTTTCATGTACAGGGCTGTGGTTATGGCTGCCAGTTGCATCATGCGGTGTACTGCCTAGTGGTCGCTTATGGAACTGAACGCACACTCGTATTAAAGTCTAAAGGCTGGCGGTACCACCGAACAGGTTGGGATGAAGTTTTTAAACCAGTGAGTGAGACTTGTCTGGATCCAGCTGGTGCTACAGTCGGCAATTGGCCAGGTAAATTTATTTCAATTGTGATAAAAAAAGGATTATGAAAAATACGAGCTGTTTGAGGAAACGCGATTAAAAAGTGGTTAGGTTTGGCGCATATTGCATAGTCAAACAAAAATGGTTTTATATTAAAGGAACAATAACATAGCTCTGCCAAACTAAGTGGATTGCACTCTATTCTTTAACACGCAGGTTATTTTGTGCACTACTGCGCCTTCCTGCGGGATTTTTTGCCAACACACAAATCACATTATTTTTTAAAATATTAAAACTACCATAACTCAGTCAATAATACTGATATTTTAATACTTTTTTATCACTTTACAGCATATATGTTAAGGCTTCATTAAACAAAATAAAACAAAAATACTTTATGATATTGTAATTTTATTTATAGTAAAACACACACACACACACACACACAGATCAAAACGTAATTGCAGGTATCATACACTATTATTACATTAATTTTTTTAAAATAATTACTTCCATTAAAATAAAAAATTAAATGTCTATTAAAACACTAAACTTATAAACAAACATAACTGAAAAGATAAATGATAGGCAAAAGTGACATAAATCAGCAGTCAAGCATTAAAAGGAACATCTGTTGTCGAGCTTATTTGAACTCTATAATGATAAACAGCAGTTCCAGCAAAGGTAATAAAGGAAAATAACAGACAATATACTGTAAATGTTCGATAGTCAAAGTAGTTCACCTAAAGTGCCAACAGATAGCAGGAATATATTATTTCTCATTGCATGTACATTTACGTTGTAACACTACAGCAGTGGAAATTGTAAGGCGCAATGCAGGCATGCCAACACGTTGAAGGGTTAATGTTGTAATACAGTAAACATTTCTAATGATCCAGAAGCAATATAGGCATAAATAATCTTTGCTACACCATATGTTCTCAAGTGCCCAACCTATAATATAAGCATAAATGCATAGGCCTATGTAGAAACATCTGATAATAGGAAGTGGACACTTACTTACATCATATACAAATATGTTGTTTTTGTTTTCCAATGGCTTCCGCTGGCTCACGCCATCTTTGATCTTGCTTCCCAGTAGAGGCCAGGGAGGTCTCCTCTTCTCTGCTTCTCTTCATCTAATTTTCTGCAGACCAGGAGAGAAATCCTGGTCTGATGGTGTCATGATGGTGTCTGGGCATTCACACAATGTGCAGTTGTCGTAGTTTAATATCTTAATTTTCTTCAGGTGTTCATTCAGACAGTCATGTCCAGTTGTCAGCCGAAAGACCATGACAGATGTCCTCCTCTGGAGATCCTTGACCTTCCCATACAAGTTGAATACATTCTCATAAGGCTTGTTCTTTATGTCTTCCTTGACTTTTTTTGTAAATTCAGGATAAGATGTTCGCTTCAGTGCACTAATCCTAGCCTCCAGTGTGAGCATTCTTTTTGGTTTCTGCACTATAAGTGTTCCTTGTTTGGCCAGCCTGTCTGCCCGCTCATTCCCTTGTATGCCTACATGTGACGGGATCCACTGCAGTACCAATTCCTTGGTAATGTGTTTAACTATTTTGTATTTTTTCTGGATCGATTCTATCATAGAGCCTGCAGATGTGTTGTCAGCAATTGCTTGTAATGCCGTCATATACAAATATAAAACATTAATCTTGTACAATGTATCCAACACTAATAATTGCAATAACTGTCCTGGGCAAGTAGTACAACGGTGTTCTATAATAATTTAAGTATTTATTACTAAACACATTTATATACAATATGCAAGACATATTTAACTATGTACAATCAACATATTTAACTATAGTATAATGGACAATTTTATGTTAAATAGGTGTGTGTGTGTGTGTGTGTGTAAGTGTGTGTGTAATGTGTGTGTGTGTGTGTGTGTGTGTGTGTGTGTGTGTGTGTGTGTGTGTGTGTGTGTGTGTGTGTGTGTGTGTGTGTGTGTGTGTGTGTGTGTGTGTGTGTGTGTGTGTGTGTGTGTGTGTGTGTGTGTGTGTGTGTATGTAAATATTACATGTAAAACCTATTATATTATATTAAACCAACCTATTATATTATAGGTTGGGCACTTGAGAACATATGGTGTAGCAAAGATTATTTTTGCCTATACTAGATTTGGATTAGCAAGTATGTTTACTGTATTACAACATTAACCCTTCAACGTGTTGACATGCCTGCATTGCGCCTTGCAATTTCCACTGCTGCAGTGTTACAATGTAAATGTACGTGCGATGAAAAATAAAATATTCCTGCTTCCTGGTGGCATTTTAGGTGAATTACTTGGAGTATCGAACGTTTAGAGTACATTGTCTGTTATTTTCCTTTATTATCTTTGCCAGAACAGCTGTTTATTTATCATTATAGAGTTCAAATAAGCTCGTCAACAGATGTTCTGTTTAATGCTTGACTGCTGATTTATGTCACTTTTGCTTATCATTTATCTTCTCAGTTATGTTAATTTATAAGTTTAGTGTTTTATTTATTATTTTAATAAATTTTTTTTTTTTTTTAAATAGTGTAATCATAGTGTATGATACCTGCAATTACGTTTTGATCTGTGTGTGTGCGTGCGTGCATGCGTGTGTGAGTGTACTATAACTTAACTAAATTCATTGGCAAGTTTAGAATTCACATTTCTAAAATTTCATAAGCAGAAACCATAGCACTGAACCATGAATTCACTACATATTGTCAACTAACTGGATAAACTTAAATTCATTAAATTCACTTGAAGAATACTAATAATGCGTATAAAGGAAACATAAACTTTTATTGAATTTTTTTCTCTCATACAAAAAAGTGCTAGACCCACATAAAGAAGTTTTCAATTTAAAAAAACCGTAAAAGTTATCAAAACTGTACAGGAATTTAGCACTTAAATTCTCAAAGAAATATTTAGGTTGACACGTCCCCATAAATCTGTTTTATAACAATAACCAAAAAATCAGCTTAGTTTCTCAAAATCAGTTCATCTCATTAAGTTCAAATTTTTTAATTGTAAATACTATATTTATTTCTAGGTTTATGTTTGTCATTTGTCATAATTTTCAAACATTATTTAGCTGTTTTATATAAAAACATTAAAGCCCTTGGTTCACTTGCATTCCGTAAAATTTAAACCAAATTGTTTTAATCGCAGAAGTTTTACCTTTTACTTAATTTGTCTAGGCTCACCAAACACTCAAGCTGTAATGCTGCCTATAGTAGATTCGATCTACCCACGTCCTCCGTACTTACCTCTGTCAGTGCCACTGGACCTAGCGCCTCGGATAGCCAGGCTTCATGGGGACCCAATCGTCTGGTGGGTCGGACAGTTCCTTAAATATTTGCTACGGCCGCAACCTGCGACGTCCAGTCTGCTGCAGTCTGCGCTTGAGAAATTTAACTTCCAGAAACCTATCGTTGGGTGATTTTGAAAATTATTAGTCATTAATATATAATATATATATATATATATATATATATATATATATATATATATATATATACATACATACAGTACAAAACCTTTTTTGTTGTGTGTGTGTGTGTGTGTGTATATGTGTGTGTGTGTGTGTGTGTGTGTGTGTGTGTGTGTGTGTATGCACATACAATGTATAGCCAAAACTGGCACACACAAATCTTAAATTCTTAATGTTGATGGACAGAAGAAGATTGGACAACACTTGAAATCAGATTTTAAAATTTCTAATGAAGTATTTAGCTGAAAATTACATTTGTTTACAAACAACATTCACAGTGAAAAAGTTCAAATTTCACAAACAGCACTGTGAAAGTATTGCTGCTGTTGTATTATTTTCTAAGAAAATTCTTTTTTGGAAGCTTTTTGACAATAAAAATAGACATAAATTTTAAAAATTGATTCGTTAAACTTTGGTGGTATACAGTAAGACCTCTGATATCCGGACTAATGTGGCTGCGGATTTTAAAAAGTCCGGGTTTCAGGCAGAAACATCCAAATTGATGCAATTGAGTTGATTATAAGGTGCGATAATGATTGTTTACGTTACACAAATTGCCTGCAAAACGCAACATGGCGTACAACAGTGCTTACCGTATTGCAGCACAAGATTGTGAAGTTAAAGTTGATTGATTGTTCAAAACGGAATATGATGTGTGTTTGGAAACAGTGAAGCAAACATGTTGACATGTTTTATTTGGTATGGTTGTGACTCAATAATATACAAATATCCAATAAACTAATAAATAAATAAAAATAAAAACAACTGTTTATACAGTACAGTGTAAGTGTTAGTCAGGAAATAACAGCAACGGTAAATATTACCGCACTACTACTGAATTCAAAAACATAGTGCAATATTATCCGGCTTGAAAACATGAAAATTTCAATGTAATAAAATCTCGTAATCGAACCATATATCGGAGGTTTCGTATAACATAGGATCGGGGATGTGAGAGGGTTTACTGTATTATGATTCATGACTCGACTCCTTGGGCCAAATTTTAAATAAAATCTATAGTTTAAAACTAAATTGAATTTTTTTTTATTTTATACAGCCATCTATGGACTACAATTACACAACTTTCTTCCTTGTATGCTTGTGAGACAGGGATGAATCCCATCCAGTAATAAAACCAAGTTGGTAAGACCTGGAGTCAAGTCTTCCACCCTTGAAGCCATTGGGAAATATTTTCCTCTTCCGCCCTTGAGGCCTGAATTTTGTTTATTTACTCCTAAATAGATTTTTTGTAATTGGCAACACTGATCTATCTTTTTATATGTTACCAAAATTTGAGAAATCTCTAATAAACGGGTTTTTCATGATTTTTTTCCAGTTTTTGAATTTTGTCCAGTACTTATAAAGTTGTTGATCACATCTAGCTGCTGATTATTAGAAAATCCATTTTTTAAAAATATTTTAAATGAAAAAAGGGCTTCCAAAATTTTTTTTAAGTGTTCCAAGAGGTATGGTTAAATCAACACACCTATATGATATTGTCATATTTGATTTTTGCCTCTAACCGTCAAAAAAATTAAATATATTTAAAAATATATATTTCATCATTTTTTTTAATGCAATTTGCATAGACACACAGGCGCACAATATTTTTTGTTCACAAAGAAACTAAACTCACAGTTTAACGGAGATTGGATTAAAAGAAATTATTATTTTCTTTGAAATTTTGAAAGTACTAACAATTTTAATTTGAATTTTTAAAATCTTTTTTAAATATTTCCAGTTTGCATACAGTATATACAGTTCACATTATGAGTTGATAGTTTCAGTTCATTGATGATTAAACATGCTGTAGTAGAAATCCTTAAACTTACTGCACTGAATTCTTAAAAAAACAGTTGTTTTTAAAAAACATTATTTTTTCATACAATTACACAAAACACACAAAAACAATATAAAGCAAGTAAGCAGTGTTATTAATAATGGGAGTACTTGTTCATTCTGCCGTCATTTAACGGATTAACGGCTTTAACAGTCTACCTCTCACCTCATATTGTCCGTTAGAACAGATGTTTACTGTATTAGACTTTCTTGTAAACTGTATCCAAGGGCCACAGTAGCGTAACATGTACGTAAAACAAAGTAACCTCTTTGTCACAAAATGAAAAATTAATACAAAACAAACCAAAGTACTTCACCCTGCAGATGATAGAAATGTTACCGAAGTGGATCAGGATGCAGGAGTTTTGTCTAGTTTTGTATTAATTTTTCATTTGTTATGAAATTCGTTTTTATTTTGCTGCAAAGGGTGGGGCTACTTTTTGAATTTGTGTTACTGAAACTTTTGTTAAAATAGTCTGAACATTTTTTATTTTTTATTATGAACAATTTACAAATAATGAATATCACAATAATTCAACAATTTTAAAAATATTACTCTTCTACAAATCGTAATTAAATACTTGAATAAAAATGTCATTTGTCTAGAGTTCATATTCGCCGGACAGACAAAGTCGGAACAGAAGCAGCGTTCCATTCGTTGGACGAATATATGACAGCTGTTGAAGAATACTATAAACAGTTGGCGCTGACAACTAATTTTGAAGTGAAGAGAGTGTACTTGGCATCGGATGACCCTAAAGTCTTTCAAGAAATAAAAACAAAGTAAGTTAAGTAAAATGAATTCTTTAATTATTCTCCATTTTGAAAACACTTCTCTATTTGGCATCTGAATTGGTCGGCTAAGGTGGTTCATTTTTGTAACTTTTATTGTAACCTAACCTGACATTGTAACCTAACCTAACCTTGTAAGCTAATCTAACCTGTTTCTGAAATACTACTACTTTAAAACTAATAATTTCGTAACACTAATGAGCATGATAGAAGTGGTTTTATACAATATTTCATAACACTACAAAAAAGAACGAGCAAATTCTTATAGCTCAGTCGATGAAAGATAGCGAACAATTCATTACAACTCCGACCTGCGTGTTTCTAGTTACTAGGTTTAGGTTTTTCCATGTGTCCTTTCTTCATGAGTATAACTGGCATAGTGTAAAAGTATTAAATCACAAAACAAATTTTAAAAAAAAAACATTTTGATATAGAAACATCTACAATACAAAATACAAAAATGAACCCTGATTTTTTTAACGTTTTCTTTAAATCTGGTTTTATTATTACAAACCCTTTATAAATTATGGTTTTAAAACATTGAAATTTTATATTATTACTCAAAAATTTGAAATTTCTGTATACTTTAATTGTCATTGCCTAAACAACATAGGAACTGAGTTACAGAATCTAGTTCCGCTTACTAATACATAAACAACCACACGAAACATCCCTATACTTCTTTCCCAGCTTGGAAACAGCCTAACGCTTGTGAAACCTACTTCACTCCCGTCAATCAATACTCACTTCCAATTGGTTTGCAGTTCTCATAATTTTTATGTGAAGAGAGTTTTTATCTCTTGTTTATCCTATGCTAGATTAATATATTTTTGCCCAAGCATTACTGCTGGCGCATCTCCCATTTACAATAGCTTCATTCTGATTGGTGCGTTCTTTCTTTAGTTTTAATAATGGAATTGTAAGAAATTATAGTTGCCGCCGTGAGCAGTAAGTACATGGAGTTAATAATAACACGCATAACAAGTAAATTCGTGTATGAAATTTAATATGTTTATTGTAATGTAAACAGCAATAAAAAACTGAAACACTATCAGACACAATAAGAAAAAGGAGAATTGATTTTTATGGGCACATCCTCCGAATGAACAAAAATAGACTAACCAAAAAAATGTTTGACTACTTTCGCAATAGAAGAGCCAAACCACTTTGGTATAGAGGAACAGAGAAAGACATAACAGAACTACAAATCACTGACACTATGCTCATGGACAAAACAGCCGAAACAATAACCAAGGACAAGAAGCAATGGTTCCAAGGCAAAGTCAAATCCAAGCGAACGATCCAAATCTCTGACGAAGAAAGAAAAGCAAGATCACAACGAATGAAGCAATACTGGGCTACGAGGAAGGCACAGAACATTAAAAAGTGATTGATTGTACCCCAATGTTGGGTGAAACAAATAAAGAGTAAACAGCAATGACGCCACAATATAGTTCCGTAAAAACGTCCTGATCTCGTAAGTAATGTTTAAACAAATTATTTTCCGCGAGTGCTTACGTGTTAATCAGATAATAAGGTATAAAATAAAACAAAAAATATTCAAAAATCACTATTTGAAAAAACACAACCTACAGCATAAATACCCCTACAGAAATAAACATTATGTTGATTTAATACAAACAAGCTTTTGATTGAGGGTATTTGGTTTTTGTAGGAAAACTTCCATGATATTTCTTAGTTATCTCTTCTCAGAACGCCCATTCCTGTTCCCTTTTCTGTCACTGTGCCTAATTTTACTTCATGTATCAACTCGTTTAATTTGTTAGCGTGTACAAAAATTTAAACAGTTATAATATTATCGTGTTACATTCTTTTGATTTTTAAATTTAATAAAACGTTGTCTTTGTGTGCGAGTTTCAAATTGTTGTTTAAATAAATTGAAATGTTTTTCCGTAAGTCTCTATTGTAAACCACTGACTCGCACAGCAGTCTGCTCGGATAACAGTCTTAGTTCTGGAACGAATTAAAACCGTTAACATGGGTACCACTGTATTTTCAAAAAAAAAAACAATATGAATTAATTTATTATTCTAAGATTTTAAATTTACGCAGTTTTGAACAGACGGACTGATTTTATTGGATGGAGTTGTCTGAGCTATTACCAACATTCAGTCAAACATTAAAATTGTGAGTGGTTTGATTTACATATCAATTTTGAACATCCTCTCTAGATAATGTCGTGATTGGCACATATATTGTGGCCCCTATTCTTACCATGTTAGCCACTCCGATCCTTATTTTTCCATTTTAGAGTGAATTGCCTACATTTTTCTACAACGTACTTGTTTCGAGAATAATATTCATTGGAACTAATCATTATTTCCAGTGAAACTGACTTATTAGTTTGCTTTAATAAAACATTAATTGTTTATGTCCGTTATTACTGTTGTTATTACTGTACACATATGAATGGTTCAGTTTAGAAGTTAAAATTAATTAACATGTGTTAGAGAAGCAAAATAAAATAATGTTTTGTAGTCGTTAAATATTTTTTATTATCATTTGACAATAAAAAAAAGCAAACTGATATTAGATTATGACATTCTATTAGGCTAATAACAGAAATTTTTATTGCTGCATATGCCACACTGTAAATCAAATAAAGTACTTTCATACTCATGGTACCTAAATAATTTTTTTTTCAATTAACATACAGTCTATATTACGATTACCATTCATCCTAATTATGTAAGCTGGATTTACAATTCGTTTTTTTTAGCAAACTCAGTCTGACGTTACGAAGAAATAATGCATATTTTATTGTACAGAACATGTTGAAAAATATCCTCGGATGGTAAAAATTTAAGTAGTTTTGTTTAGTTTAACGTAACTAATTGTATTAGTAACAATCAACATATTAGTAGTTTTAACGATTTACCCTCAACATTGTTAAGTCCATTTGTAGTGAGACTTCTCACCGATCTTGAATTGTAGCCTATTTCACAGTGTAACAGAGCTGTGAACAGGCAAGATACGTGGTAGCAATTGAGCACCTAGCACAAAACAGCTGATTTTTGTTTCATTTTTTCCTTTAATATGTTTTTCCCCTGAAGTGAATTAATTCAGTTGTATATTTTAGGAAACGTCCTCTTTTTCCATCATTGCCAGTTGTATATTTGTATACTTTAGTCAGTTGCGTCAGTCATTAACTGAGTTCAAACTTTTTTACGTCGTATAAATGTATTTGAACTACTTTAGCTATGGTGTGCAGCGAAATTATGTTAATTTATATACCTAATTTTCGTTTTAACTAGTCACACATTTTTATTGTAATATTATTTGTTTTGTTTTCACAATTGTATTCCTGTTAGTCCTTCTTTATAAAGTTTATATATTTTAATAATGTTATCTAGTTTTAGTGTGTATTGTGTTTAATTTTATTTTTAGTATAGTATAAACAATATTTAGATTTAGTTTCCCCTACGTGTAAGATATTTTGCTATACGGCGATGATAGCCTCCAGGTGTTTTTCGCAAAAGTTGAAATCTTCGTTGCGAGAAAGCTTCTGCTAAATTTTTTATTAGGTACCATCTTGTGTATAAAAATCAGTATTTCTCCCATGGTCAGTTATGGATGGCAATGCTCTTTGTACAGGTACCCAGATTACGTAGTCCTGGGAGACCAGTCAGTAGCCAAAGGAGCCGCAGTGGCCACTAGATACTCCGATGATTCGCTCAACGGTATCATCATGGACATACATTTCCTGTCTCTCTGCGACTATCTTGTTTGTACTTTCTCTTCTCAAGTAAGTATAATATTTATATTTGTAGCCATTTTTTTTTGACCAGTTATCAGCTGTGCATAATTTATTTGCGACAATCATAATCACAAACTGACCAGCAAGTATTTCAGTATCACCAACCTACGACACTGGTTTACAGTTAAGTTGATCACTGTATGACATATGACATATTATAGTTATTAAAATCATTTTGAAAATATTTCTTAATTTTATTTAAGTCTACAATCAGTTATACAAAATATTATTATTCTTATAGTAAAATTTAGGGGGGGGGGAGTTTATCCTACTATAATATAAACTCTGGCATCCAATTAGATTCTGGCAGTGTTCTTTTCTTTTGTTGATCCTTATCCAGCCTTGAGGAACACTGAAATGACTAATCTATTGCTGAGCCTCGCATCTGGCGTATTGTACATTCACTTGACAAATATACTGACGTCACGCAAGTATGCTGCCAAATAATTGTGCTCTATTCCGAGTTTGAAATAAGCAATGGCTTCCATTCTAGGTTTTTGTTTTGTTTTTTACGTAATATTAGAGTAGGGGTCAACCCACTTTGACCCTCTACTATCAAGCTCCTTCATGTTTCAAGGTTACAAGTTATTTCTTGAATTTTTCAGCTGACTCATACATACTTGAATATTCGACAACATTTATTTCCAAACTGTACAGTCTAGCGAGAATTTTGTTTGCGTAAAAATAGTTTTATTCATCAGAAACTTAACGATAACTTTAAGTGTGAGTATTAAGTGTTAAAGTCGTAAGTGTAGTGTTGTAAGTGTAAGTGTGTGTTCGACTCGGGGACCACGAGGGATGTCTAAATCATCTCAATAGGTGCAGCTAGTATGTATCCCCTTTTCAGGGACTTAACAATAAATTTAAGTGTGAGTGTTAAGTGTTAAACTTGTAAGTGTAGTGTTATAAGTATAAGTGTATATTAGAGTACCATGATAAGTCCTTTCAAGTCTGTATCCCCTTTTCGGGGACTTGACAATAACTTTAAGTGTGAATGTCTAAATCCTCTCAGTGTTAGGTGCAGCTAGTCTGTTCAGGTACTTTCGAGGGATGGGACTTAACAGCTAACTGTATTCCCTTGTGAGGACTTAAGTGTTAACTTTAAATGTGAGTGTTGTAGTGTTTAAGTCGTAAGTGTAGTGTTGTAAGTGTAAGTGTGTGTTACACTCGGGTACCATGAGTCTAAATCCTCTCAACAGGTGCAGCTAGTCTGCACCCTCTGCGGGGAGTTAACAATAACAACACATTGTGCAACTATAAGTGTTTCTTTTTGATCAGGTTTACTGTGCTAGTTAGTCAAATTATGTTACATTTCTCCCCATAACCTTTCAGACTGACTGCTCCAGTGTGCTTTATGTGAAAACAGAAGTACACTTTGTTTTAGAATGGTCAGTATTATTGTTCTCCTTACTAATGTTTTATTGTGCAGGTGTGCAGGGTGGCCTATGAAATTATGCAGACACTGCATCCTGATGCTGCCGACAAGTTTCGCTCTCTCGATGACATTTACTATTATGGTGGTCAAAGTATCCATAGGTAAGTCATCTTTTGTTTCAACTTTGTAATACTGTAACACATCGATTTTCTTTTCGTAGGTTTTACTTTGAAATTTGTACTTTCTAATTATGCAAATTTTAACGTAGGCTGCGGTGATTGTCCATTTTCGAATCCAAATACGTGGTTTTGACTTCTGGATTTTTGTTTATGCGAATTTTTTGATAAAGAAAGAGAGTTGTTTATGAAGCTGAATGCAAAATAAATGAATTTACAAAATCGAAGACTAAATTAAATGTTCTGTTGTTGGCAGGTACAATTCACCTACATCTCAGTAAGATATTTTTTAAATCAAAATTTGTTTTTTGTAGTCTAACCTTTAAAAATTTGCAAGTTAGGGTTTAGATTAGATTATATTCAGATTATATTATAGAGGAAGGGATTTGTACAACCTCAGGCACTGCGATCAACTGACCTATTGTGCAACTTACCTGTTAAAATACCTAGTTCAGCAGATTGGTGCCCCTAATAAGTTCCAACAACCCACTGACTAGCTCACTCTGCTAAAGATCCCTAGGGTCTTGGAATCCAAAAAACCCTAGTCTCCTACTAGCAAGAGTCTTACAATCATAAATTATGTGACCTGCAGTTTCCTTCTCCTTCCTGCACAATCTACACATGGTTTCTCTGTGGTACACACCTATCATGTTCATGTGCACCCTCAGACCATAGTGCCCTGTTATGAGCCCCGTGATCCTCCTGAGTTGTGCTCTGCCCAGGACATCTGCTGCCCCTTTGATTCCTCCAGAAGGAACTTTGCTTAAGAGACGTTTACTATGGGAATTCCCATCAGGTTGTCCCGTCTTACCTGGTGTTGACATGTAATCCACCCATTAATAGCGGACCTGACCAACGATAGAGAAATCCCTAAAGCCGGCTCAGGTCCGATAAACTCAAATGCAGATCCAAGTTCAGCCAGTCGGTCTGCCTCCTCATTACCCTCAACTCTTCCTATGCCCCGGAACCCAGTGAAGAGTTGCCCAGTTATCCCGGGACAGAATGTCAAGGTTCTTCCTACACTTCCAGACCAGCTTGGACCATCTGATCATTCCCCATCATCAAGATTGGGTCAAAGATCTTGTCTGTGATTCTAGCATGCCCACAGATAGAGGGCAGCCAGCCACCACCACCTTGCAGTCTGACTTAGGATTTAACTATTTTCATTAAGTTTTGTTCACTTGCAGGCCTGAAACACCCTAACAAAACATTTTAAAATTTATAATCTTTACTCACCAATGGATTACAGAAAATAAAACTACGAGGCGTGGCCAGAAAGTAGTACCGTTTTGTTCTACTGCCACCATAGCGCTGTTATCGGCTCTGTGCGCATATATTCTAGTCTTCTTGGTTCATTGCCTTTTCCTGAAGCCATTACGGTTGATCTGTGTAGTGCTTCCAGTTTTCTGTATGAATTTAAAATGTTTTTAAGACAATTCATGAACCAGCTGACTATGGAGATTTGTTCTGTCGTTCGGTTTTTGAATGCGAGGAAAATTAAGCCAGCTGAAATTCATCATCAGATTAAAAATATTTATGATGCAAATGTAACAGGTGATTGGAATGGTGATTTGAAACTGAGTTTTTTTTTTGGGAACTATGAACATATAAAAACGTTTGTGCGATAATTGTGTACTATTTTTTAATCATTCAGCGAATTTATGAAAGCATAAAGTAAGTGTTTAATGAAATAGGTTAGGTTTGTTGTATTGAGTCAGATGATAATTACTTGTTCTGTGATTAGGAGGATAGCGATACTGCCGCACCGTTCATCTAGTCCTGACCAAATGGACCTCGAGGTCGGAGACACAGTAGGTGTTGCTGGTAATCATTGGGATGGTTTCTCCAAGGGCAGAAATCTTAAAACCAACAAAATTGGACTCTACCCTTCGTTTAAGGTAAAATTTCTACTTTTTAAATTTTAATTTTAATATTGGAAAAAGTAGTTGTTTTTTTAATAAGATTAAGTAGGTAAGCATAGAAATAGAGGGCTTAGAAGTTGGAGTATATGGGTGAATTCATCTATATAGGAACTTTATTTACAAAAAGCTGTATGGGAAGGTCAAGGACCTCCAAAGGAGGACATCTGTCGCGGTCTTTCGGCTGACAACTGGACACGACTGTCTGAATGAACACCTGAAGAAAATTAAGATACTAAACTATGACAACTGCACATTGTGTGAATGCCCAGACACCATCATAAACAAGGACCACCTCCTGGTCTGCAGAAAATTAGATGAAGAGAAGCAGAGAAGAGGATACCTCCCTGGCCTCTACTGGGAAGCAAGATCAAAGATGGCGTGAGCCAGCGGAAGCCATTGGAAAACAACAAACAGTAGCAACATTTACAAAAAGCAGGATATAAATTAGTAATGTAATATGATATGATGTTAGGTTAGGTTATGACCAACTGATTTAACGAAAACTGTCCAATCAGTATAGGTGGATTGACAGAAACAGAGATGGGGTTTTAAGGTGAATAGAAAATAAAATATGGAGAAAAAAAAGAGAAACACAAGGATTGGAGAAGGATTAAAAATTTAACACCTTATAGCTGAGCTGAAAAAGCCTAACTATTACATGTACATAAATAAGTTGTAGAAGATTCCAAAGAATGTTTTAGAAATAAGACCAGCTGGAAGAAGCAGCCAAGGAAAATAAAAAGTAATATATACAGACGCTATGGGGAGGAATGGCAGAGAAAAAGGAAAGACTTAGAGTGAAATTAAAGCTTGCAAGTGACTGTATATCTTGGAGAACTTTTTCTGAGGCTTTGATGCCATTGTGTTAGCGGGAAGGAAGAAGAATAAACCTGACCATAAAGAAATCATACAAAAAACAGTTGAGTGATGAAACAGTTGATACATTATTCAAAAAATATTAGAGTTTGAATAACCGCACATTTGGCTCTGATGTTTTTTTATAGTGTTTTGTACAATTTTGTACTTAAAATTCTCCTGAAAATATTTGTTTCTTTAATATTATAAATTTCACATTTGAATTTTGCATGTAATATTGTATTATGTCAACATTAACCCATTGGTAACGAAAGACGTATACTGCCTGTCCTTCTCTCTCAATGGCTTAAGTACTAAAGACGGGCAATGTCCGTCCTCTACTTCCCTGATCTCTTTGCCGTATGTTTCTAGCCTAAAAGTCGAATATAGAAGTATAAATCTATTTTCAATCTATGAGATATTTTACCTTCGTTTATTTCCGTTGTTATTCGTTAATTTCTGCCAGTTTCTTTGTGAAGTTGTGTACGAATTTGACAGTTGTAGAAACATGGCTTCTCATGAGGAATTGTTTATTTCTTCAAGTGCATTTAGTGAGTTTGTTGGGGATATTTTAAATGAAAGTAGTTGTGAGATTAGTGATAATGAAGAGCAAGAAGTTATTGTTGAAAATGACAGTAGTGATAGTGATAACAGTGATGATGAGATCTGTGAAAATAGGCCTAATTGCAGACAATACTACACATAACCTACAAGTAAATGATTGGCAGTGGACTTCTAATCCAAATATAACTAAAATTCTGGGGACATTTTATAGGGAAAATCCCCCCAACAAGCAAAGCAAGGCCATCTAGAAAGTGTAGAGTATGTACTGCAAAAGGAAAAAGGTCTGAAACAATTTACCAGTGCAAAAAATGTAGTGTTCCTTTGCATTTGGAAAATTGTTTTGAAATTTTTCATAGTCGGACAAATTTTAAAAAAAGGAAACAAAATGTACATAGTGTAAATATATAAACATAAAAAAATGTTAATATAGTGTTAAAAGTGTTGGCTAAATATGTGTTAACAATTACAACAACATTATGTAGGATAAAATTGGTAGGTTACTTGCTTTTATTATTGCACATAATCTTAGTGTAAACTACTGAGAAAATTCAGTACTGAAGGCCAATAGCATGTTAGTAAAATCCAGTTTCCAATGGGTTAAACATAAACATTAAATTTAGACATAATAATCGTTCGCGCAACTGCTCCACTGACTTAATGGCAGTGAATTTCCAAACGCTGTCAACATTAAATAACATCACAAAATAAACATTCCATAATGCTATTTTCGTAAACATTTACATATTCGATACATTTTAACATATTTTGGTATTACTCATCAAAATTTGTTTAAACGTTCAGAAAATAACCACCATTTTGAAGCGGATGAATGAACTTGTTTAAATTATTACCAACAAAAATTTTCATGTCAAGTTTGAGTGAAATTGAACCGAAATTATAAATTGGATTGGAATGTTTAACGTATGTGTTTTTAAAAATAAACTAAAAAATCATCAGGATCGGCGCTCATTTAAATGTTCTGTGATTTACCATGACGAACACTCCAATAGCTCAATTTGTCACAAAAAGGGTTAAATGTCTTCTTCTTCTTCCAATGGCTCCTTTTGGTTCACACCATTTTGGATCTTGCCTCCCAATACAATCCAGGAAAGTCCCTTCGTCCCTGCTTCACTCTATCCAGGCCCTCGCAGATCAGTAAGTGATCCTTGTCCATAACATGCACATCTTTTGAACAAATCTTGCACTTGTCAGGGGTTATTAGTCTCATCCTATGGAGATGCTTGGCAAGACAATCGTGACCAGTTTCCAAGCGGAAATTTGCTACAGCTATTTTGCGTGGAAGCATCTTATTGTCCTTAAAAAGATTAAACGGATCATAAGCTTTGTCTTGTAGGTTTTTCTTCATTTCACTAACAAATTTTTGCTGTGAGTCTGTTTTTAGTTTTCTTATAACTGCTTGTAATGACAGGGAGCCTGCTGGCTTTTGAATAATTTTTGTTCCTCTCTTCGCCAAATTATCCGCAGCTTCATTTCCCATCAATCCCACGTGTGCAGGGACCCACTGCATTGCGATATTGCCAACATTATTTCTTACAATCTTGTAATTCTGTGTGATATTTTGTATTACTTTGCTTTTTGGATTATCATTATTGGCTATTGCCTGCAGAGATGATTTGGAGTCAACTAAGACCACTATGTTTGTGTTCAGCCATGGTCTCACAATCAGCTGTTCAAGAGCCTCATTTACAGCTATCAATTCTGCCTCAAACGCTGTAGAATTGCTGCTTAAAGCAATGTAGTGCGAGATGTGGTCACAATATATTCCAGCTCCTGTTTCTCCTTCCATTCTAGAGCCATCAGTATATACACGGATCCAAGAGTCTGACGGGTATCTCACTTCCAAGGTTTCCAAAGCGATTTGAGATATTTTCACTGGAGCATCAGAGTTCTTGTTCACTGGTTCTGGGGGTTAAATGTTTTATTTACTTCTTAAGTACATGTTTCCAGTACCAAGCACGGCTCGATGGTCGATACGGGTAAGGCATCTGTCATTCGGTTGAGTCTCTGAACTGCTCATCTTATGGTTGTGGGTTTGAGCTGCAATTTACTGCTGTTCTGTACTGTTAACACTGCTCCTTTGTCCTCATTAGACTAACTGGCATACAATATGAAAAAAATAATAGTATCCAGTATGATGCTGATGTCACGATGTGTCCTGTACAGATAAACACTGAGAGTGTCGCAGAATTTTCAAAATTGGCTCTTCATTGTTTCTTTGCCGCTACTTTTGTATTTTCCCCTTTTCTTTTGTTGCCTTCTCTGCATTTAAGTTCACCACATCAAACAGACACTTTGGCTGACTCGGACATTTTGAAACGGTTGAGGTATTCTTGTGTGACCATATAGCCAATTCTTTAGCGAGATGCAAATGTTTGTGTTTTTCTAACGCTACCATACATACATTTACAGATCGTTGCAATTGTTTTTTCACTAGACAATCCACAGACTTTCAAAGACTGATTAATATGTTTAAATGTTTTAAAACTAACACAATTTTGTCTGCATTAAATATTGTAATAGTAATCTTAGTTGAAATTCTTTTTATATTCTTCTTCTTTTCTGCTAGGATTATTGTCACTATGTTGAATATAATGATCTGCCTTCCCTAGCTTCGTCAAGTCTACTTTTGTTGACGCGTTTTGGAGAACCTCCATCTTAAAAACTGGAGTGTAGATATAGTTTATTGAAGATGAAGGTTCTCCGAAACACATCAGCGAAAGTAGAATTGACGAAGCTAGGGAAGGCAGATCATTATACTGAACATAGTAATCTTAGTTGTTCCTCATTCGTGATGCCTTTAAAATAACTTTCTGTGTTTACAGGTAGAAGATTTAATTGAGGCCGTCGAGTTTCCAACATACAAAGAAGTTCCTTTAGAAGCGCCCAGTGGTACCTGAATGTATTCTTCCGACTGTATTATATTGTACATAAGTTAATATTCCGCCATGTCCTAAGTCAATCCATGACGTTGCATCTACGAAGCAATGCAAAATGTACAGTGACCGTTACTCTCACCATTCCTAACCAACCTTTTACTTTCGAACGCCTTGCAGTTATATTTGTGATATTTTTATTTGACAGTATTAAGGCGTTTTTTTGCCTTTTTGCCGCAGTAAAAATGGTGCACGAGGATATTTTTATGAGCGGCGCAGTAAGGATTCGAACGGTCAAAGTGAAAATAAACTGAAATGACATAAATCAAAAGGTTTGTTCTTTTCACCCTCAAGAAAGTTCAACGTAATTAATGAAAATAAGTTTGTATTTTTGTTTCACGGAAAAAACTTATTTCAATTGTTACCTCCATCCTTAAGAGGCTATTCAAATAGTTTCTCAGATATTTTTTTAAGTCCAGGATCTGAGCAAAGTATGACGTTTTTGAACCGATTATGACTTTGAGTGGAAGCGATTTTTTTGCGGTAACAACATTATCCTGCCTAGGTCGTAACTTCCAGTCCGTATCTGCTTTTAGAAAAGTTAAAAGCCAATAATTAAACGTTCAAGTAATAAGAAAATGTCCATTAAGGGAGTTCGCTGTATTGAAATCTGTTTTTTCTGGTTTCATAGAT
This sequence comes from Callitettix versicolor, assembly GCA_022606455.1. NCBI lineage: Eukaryota > Metazoa > Arthropoda > Insecta > Hemiptera > Cercopidae > Callitettix > Callitettix versicolor. The sequence goes on from CM040185.1 coordinate 94,227,999, forward strand.
TTATTCCCGAGATATATTTCAGTTTACAGTATTACCAAAAGCAAAAACATTCGGTTCTCCGTGTGCGCAGCTCAAAATTATTTGTTTTTTTGATTATTTGAAATTTCATAATTTTTGGTCGATCACTTTGGCTTCAAACTATTCAGTATTGGTTATAATTTTTATAAATTTCTTTAACTGTATTTTGTTTCAAATATTGTATTTAAAGGAATATAATTAAAATATATGCTGAACTTAAGGTTGACTGTAGTGAGGCCAAAACGTCGAGCCAGTAGCGAATTGTCCTTGCTGATGTTTATTCTAAGTTTGTGATTCCCTGATAGATTAGGTTTAAGGTTGACAAACTACTCGTTATTTCACAAGAGGATATTGTGCGCTTAGAAAAGTTTTTCCTTATTTCAATTTTTATAAAGTGTCAAACTGATACTAATCTTATGAAATATATCTATTTATTTGGATGTATAGAATTCGATTCTGTCAGGGCTGATTTAGAAGTACAGCGTCCTGGATACTCCATGACAAAGCATCCCCTACCATTTGACCTGAACTTCAGTTTTTGACTGCTAGTTTGGTTCGGGAGGGATTTCCCTAAACTCTCTTTCGAAGAGTCTTTCCACTATCCAACACCTGTAGACTCGCTGTGTTGGACTGGCAACCTGCAGCCATAAGATGTGATTATCTATTACTCACAACACAGCAGTCACAATAATAGGCCTATATACATTATTTATTATTACATCACAGATCTTCCACCCACTTATTGTATTTATATTTTATATAGTGTTCATAAACCACTAAACATGTACCATTACTAAATACACATAGGATATATGTACATTTAAGCAATCCTCTCATGCCTTTATTTATTATCTTAAACAAATATTTCTAGAACCTTGGCGCTTGTAAAATCGTCAATCAAAACTTTGTAATCAAGATTCATTGTACACAGTGTACAGGTGTTCAGATTCCATGAACACCTGAAGAAAATTAAGATATTAAACTATGACAACTGCACATTGTGTGAATGCCCAGACACCATCATGAACAAGGATCATCTCCTTATTAGATGAAGAGAAGCAGAGAAGAAGAGCACTCCCTGGCCTATACAGTGGTACCTCGCGATATGATCTTAATCCGTTCCTGGACCGGGATCGTATCGTAAAAAAATCGTATCTTGAAGATCGCTGATTTGCATCGCCTCCAATGCCTTCAAGTCGTCAGTGTTGAGCTCCTCCTTGTGCTCGTCGAGTAGGTTGTCAATGTCAGCCTCATCGACAACAAGCCCCAAAGACTTTGACAGAGAAATAATCTCCTCCAATGGAGCAGGATTATCCACAGCTTCTTCTTCAGTAGGGATTTCAAAACCCTCAAAGTCTCGTTCTGCAACCACACCTGCCCAGAATTTCCTCCATGCTGAGTTCAAGGTGCGCCTTGAGACCTCACCCCATGCCTTTTCTATGATTTTTAAGCAATGGACAGTGTCGTAGTGACTCTTCCAAAACTCACGGAGTGTGAGTTGCGTGCTCTCTGTCATTTCGAAGCATCGTTTGAAAAGGTGCTTCGTGTAAAGCTTCTTAAAATTAGCAATGACTTGCTGGTCCATAGGCTGGAGGATGAAAGCACTTTGGTTCGGAGGCAGATAGAGCACTTTGATGAAGTCGAAGTCGGGATGTATCTGTTCTTCAAGGCCAGGAGGATGAGCAGGGGCATTGTCGAGCACAAGGAGGCATTTTAGAGGAAGACCATTCTCCTCTAAATATTTTTTCACTGCAGGTCCGAAGCAGCAATTAACCCACTCAACAAATAAAAGCCTCGTGAGGTTTGCCCGTAGCGCGCCAACTTCAAAACAATTTCAAGCGGCAAGAGATATTGGGATCGTATCGCGAAAAACATATCGTTTCACGAGCACGAATATTTGCGATATTCCACTTCGTATCTTGAACACATCGTATCGTGAACCCATCGTATCGCGAGGTTCTACTGTACTGGGAAGCAAGATCAAAGATGGCGTGAGCCAGCGGAAGCCATTGGAAAACAACAACAACAGATTCATTGTCACTTTGCGTTCATACCAACAAAAAACTGTTCAACTTTTCCATATCCATTATTCTCTATTACAGCCAACATTCATTCCTGATGAACCATAAACCATGCTCCTAGACAGCAGCTGTACTTTCCACGCACAAAAACACGCACATTTTATAAATTATTAGATATATACAACCATCACTTTAATTTAAGTAAAAATAAAAATATCATTCAGTAAATGCCAGTGGTCGTACTTTGAAACATTACCGTACAGTATTTGCATTCTTATTTTTCATTTGCTTTTATTTTCATCATATTTTGTGCCCGCTTATTAAATCAGCAATGGTTCCTGTTTAACTTGATATAGTTATTTGTGGAACGCTATAATATTGTTTAAAAACGTAATTGAATGATTGATTCTTTGGAGGTAATTGAGTTCACCCCAGGCACCGCGATCAAATGCAACTAAGCCTCTTGGATTCTAGTTCAGTAGACTGGTGCCCTCATTGAATTTTTGCAGTTTTTGCTGGCAGTCGCAGTGTCCATAAACCAAAAGCCCTTTGTCTGATGCTGCTTTCCTGTTATTTCTTTACCCGTCCTGTATAGCCTGCATACAATTTCTCTAAAGTATACTTTCTTGGCTGATAGAAGTCCAGTTTTGGAGGGTGTTTCTCACCCTCCTTAAGGTTTGATTACTGGGAGGTTGTCTGCATCTAGGATTAATTGGAAATCCCTTTTCTGCGGCCTATCTCTTTTCTGTTTGTAATTTTGTGCTTTCGTCATATGTAGATGGACTTAATGATTTCAGATGTTCAATGCCATCTCTCACTTCTTCCATCGAAGGATGAATAGGTTCGCTAGTGTTCATATTCTGCTGCATTTCACTGCTTATGGGTTTCCATCGGGTGGTTACAACCCCAGTTTCCACCACTGTGCTATTTTCACTCCCTAGGTCCACTTTTACCAGTTCGTCAGGGTTTGTTTCCAATCATTAAAATTCCACAAGTAGCTAAAGAATTAAAATGTCCACATGTATATACACACACACACACACACACACATATATATATATATATATATTATATATATCGCACAAGTCAGAATAGACCTACATGACGCAGGAATAGACTCAACAGATGTTGAAGACAGGCGCGCATACAGGAGAAAGATTCTTGGTTGGAAGGTCCCAGAGAATGAAATCCCAAAGAGAGCAGGGGTAAAATGGACGGAGGAGCGGAAGAGGATCCATGGGGACAGGATGAGGGAGGTGTGGAGGATTAGAAGGAACAAAACATGAGTCGGAGTGCTTTGTGTGATCCAACAGGGTCTATGCGCAAATAATAATAATAATAATATATATATATATGTGTGTGTGTGTACACACACACACACACACACACACACAGAAACACACACACACACACATACATATACACACACACACACACACACACACACACACACACACACACACACACACACACAGAAACACACACGTATACACACAAACACACACACACACACACACATGTAGATAAGACTAGGTTAGAACTGAAAGTCACCTAGTATCTGGAGTCTGCGCACTGAAGCTCAGATCGCTTAACCACTTCGGTGTGCACTGTTCCATCTTGGCTTGGAATAAAGGGATCTAACACGGGAAGAAAGAAAAGTTAGAAGCAAGAAAGGCAACTAACAGAAGTTTCTGTAAAGAAAACTGGTTATCAATAATGTTTTTGAGTTTTATAAGCTTTAAAAAAAATTCGAGGCGATTTTTTCCATTATTAGAAATTTTAGTTTATTTGAACGAGAACTTGAGATATGAAAAACGTTTAGGCAATATCAATTCATAATATGAAATGTACATACGTGTAACAGGAGTATTGAGAAAATGTTTTTTAAAAATTTCAATTCAGAATATAACGTTAACTTTTAAAATTACAAACAACATATCTGGTTTTTGTTATACCTCAGAAAACTGACGTTCCCACAAAACTTATTCTAGAATTATAAATAAACGAACATCTGCGTATGTTGCAAATCGTGTCATACTGTAATATATGTTAAATTATTGTTAAAAAGCTAAATCTAATGTTGAACTAATTATAACGTGACTATCAGGTTGGTAGCCAGATGTTAATTGTAGTTTAAAGGTAAACACAAATTTTTACAATACCAATCGTAACAAGTTTCAACAATAAAATTGTCATCTTTTTTTGGATTTAGCAGATTTCTCTGGAAACTATTCGCGTAAATAATATTCGTAATGTTGTTTATAGATGAAAAACATTTTTGGTTTAAGAACATACCTATTTATGTTGCTAACACTGCATACTCTTCATGAATTTATTAATAATTAAATTTTGTCCTTTAACCAACTATAATGGAAGAGTATATTGGTATTTTTCTTTTTTTTTAGTTTGTCATTTTCTTTTAGAATTTTTGTTGTGACATTTGTGTTTAACTTTAGTGTAACTTTCCACGAGTGTAACTCAATACATTATTGTATATAGTTGTCTTAGTTTTTATTTTCTAACTTTTGATAGTTTATGCGCGAAGGCAGCTCTCTGCATAATATTATAAAGTCAAACTAATTTCAACGATATTTTGTATGTGAAAAACAAACATCCCATTCAGAAAGCCTCAATGAGGTTATATCGTATTGGAAATGAATTTTCGTAATTTTGATCCAGTGCGAAAAAGTTCTTGTTTGTGTACCGATTATTTGATTGATAAATGAATGCGCGAAATCTTATGAACCGATTGGGAGAAATTTGACCCAATCGTAGATGCGATCAGTAAAATGTCTGTTTGATCAAAATTGTTACGGACAGTGTTTGTTAATTTTGAAAGATTTTTATCAGTATATTGGTTTATAAAATGTTACTGTGATATGGACAATCTGTGCCGACAATCTATCTGATTAAATTTAATCAATTTATTTATTCTTCACAAACAGCACAACCAAGTTAAATCTACTTTTTTCGACACAGGGGAACCGAGTACAGTATTTGATTATTCGATCTAATTGGCACGTAATGATCAGTCTCATGGTACAGAAATCAAAGTGGGTAATGAACGGCCACTAAATAAAAAACGAGTATCATCTTTCATTATGAATATTTTCTAGTAATCGAACGTAAAAAATTAATAATCATTTTTTATTTATAAACCGAATGAAAAATTATGTGCAATGTATAGAGTAAAAATAAAATATTAAATGCGTGGTTAAAGTGAAAATAAATCGTTTGTTGATTATTTTTAGTGGCAGTAAGCTTAAATTTTAAATATGAAAAACAGGCCACTATTTGTTCAGTTTATTCAATCCACTTTTTTTTGCGACTAATCGAATCATCGTACTTGTTTCCAGCAAACTAAAAACATGATTTTTTTATGACCAAGTTCTCCAGTTTCAGATGAAACGTTGATAAAATACTTGTTAATTTTTAAAATGTTCAACAATTTACGATTAATTTTTATTGGTTCTAAAAACTTGTAACTTGTCATGTTTGCCAAGTACAAACAATAAATGTATTTCGAAATATTTTTTTGTGACCACCAGCAGATCAAGAAGTAAGAACATAAACATAAAAAAACCGTTTATGAAACAAATTGTATATACGCTTCAATAAAATATTTTAATTTATTACCGAATGATCTAAAAGTGTCTGCTAAGACAAAAAAGAAAAAAATTTTGAAATATTTTAAGTATAATCTATGAGTAAACCATGAACGCATTTAAATTGTGAACCGGGCGTTTACTTTAGTGTAAATGTTCACAAGTTTTTTGTTTTCGTTTTTATTAGGTTTTTGTTGTGTTGTTAGGCTATGGCTCCTGAACACAGAGAGGTATTTCCTCTCTCTTCGGGAGTTTAGTAACTCCTTATAGATATGTATGTATAAAGCCAATAATAAATAAATATTTAGGACAACATTTTTGAGTACTTCATGTAAAGAAGGTGCAAATTATCCACACACACACACACACACAAGTTCTTGGTTATGACTGGTTTATTTATTTAAAAACAAAGAAAAAATATTATTGTAATTACAAAAAAAAAAAAATTGAATAAAAGCAAATTAAAACTTTCTATATTCTCAGTGTGAAAAGTAACAATTGTTTTCTAAATAGTACCAATTTGCTTTACCATCAGCTGATCACTGTTTGTTGTAAAACAGCCGTCCTGAATCACTCCCTGTCACGTCTTGTTTATATTTTATTTTTGGATTTTCTGTAAATTACGTACAGTTTTGTATTTTAATTAGTTGGTGTGGATATGTATGTATTAAAAGTTATTTTAACGTTATATTTCAGTTTTTATTGAATTTTGTCAATGTAAATGTTTTTAAGCATTAATTTTCGTTTAGTGGAATATTTATACCTGTATAAATGATATAGTCCGATTTATCTGTGATGTTATTTCTGTTAGTAGCTTTACAATAAGATTTACTGTTCATATTGAACAACGTAGTTTAAAAACGGCGACCATTCAAAATCTTACGAAATTCATAACTTTTTCCTTATGCTTTTTCAGAATTTTATATTCCTTTGTAACTTGAAATTTTTATCGAATTTAAATCACTGATTACAGTGATGAAATTTTATTTTTTTTAAATTGTTAATAGAAAAATTTCGATAAGGTTTTGAAAGGCTGCTACTTTTAATCTGACAAACAGTTTTTCGTATCAAAATTTTACAAGTATCAGTTATGTAAAGTTCAAATTAAATCAAACTCTAGAGCGCGAACGCTAGTCACAGTGAAAATTGTTTAATACGAAACTGAGACAACTGAAATATTTTTTCGTGTTAAAGGATATTGCAAAAAACATATTTACTAGAAAATCAAGTTTAGAGTACATTTTATTTACACAGATATGTATATTCATGTATTTAATAAAAATCAATGAACTTTTCTTTTTTTTTGGTGTTTAACGTCCGACTATTGTGCACACTTGGGCTAATGCAGACGATGGGATGATTTATAGCGTATGAAAATGCCAAGCCGTGGCTGGGAATCAAACCCGGGTCCTCGGGATGAAAGTCCAGTATGCTATCAACTAGGCCACCGAGGCGACTATTTCTTCTAAAATAGAAAAAAAATGCGAACCAAACTCACTGATTTTTACTCATTACGATACACTCATCACCGAATTCCAAAGCCAACTGATCAGAGTAGAGATGGTAACGATATCACAGATCTGCTACTTTTTAATAGATAGTCAAATTTTACATATTTATCTAATAGTGAATGGCTGAGTTCACAGTTTGGGCCTACCTATCTACATACTAACTGTGAACTGTCAAATTTTCACTTAGTGCAGAATTACTGACGAGATAAACATTGATATTGCTAACTGCGAGCGCACAGTTGTTTCCCGCCAGATTTAGCTTGTTGTTGGTATTATTTATTTAGTACAGCGAATGTTTTTTGCACAAGTAGTGTTGTGTAGAAGAATTGTGTATTTGTGCAGATAAAATACCTGATTTTGTTTGTTTTTTTCTGATTTACATTAGCCTACATGAAGAAGCAATAGCTACATAACAGATCAGCCAAGATATTATTTCACAGTTCACAGTTATTCACAGTTTAATTTAACAGATATTGAAAAGTAGCAGTATCAGTTTTCACATATAACAATGTTTCACAGATACTATCATCTGTAGATCAGAGATGAGATGTTTTTGTGTTGTGTTTGTAGGGGTGTGGAGTGAAAGTAGCTTAGATAAAAATTTGGCTCGTGTTACAGGCTATTCTGGGAGCCATGTTAGTCTCGTACGAAACATGTGAACCACCTGTCTTCCATTTCACATCCTTCTTAAATCTCGCCTGCACGGCTGATGTTTCATATTTTGTTCATTCCTAGAAGGGAAATCTTTTGTTTTAAGCTATTTTCGTTTCGTGCTAAGAGGAAAAAATGCATGAAAAGACACTAGTTTGTCAGGTCCATTGTATTATTTCGTGTTAACCGATATTTCGTCAAGCGTTTTCGCGTTAAACATATTTCACTGTATTTAAAATTATGAATCATGATCTTCCACATGACCGATTTTAAAATGGAAATTCATTAAAAATACATTTTTCAGTAATCTTGTAAGATGAATAATGGAAGATATTTTGTGTACAACTCAAAATATAATTTAATGATAGCTCATACAGTACATGGTTTGTGGGAGAGCAAACATATTGGATGCTACACCCGTGGGGTTACTAAACAGAAGATTTGTGCCCTCAATGAGTTTGAACAGTCCACTGACCAGCTCATTCAGCTGGAGATGTTCAGGACCACTCTTCAGCTCGTGCTGACAAGACAAGATCACAATCAAAGATGTGACTTGCAGTTTCCTCGTCACTCCCACAACCTACACACAATTTTTCCATGGTAAATTCCTCTGTTGTTCCTCAAACCACATTGTCCTAGAGGAACATATATATTTAAATAAACTTTTCGTAATTTAAATGCCAGAAATATCTTTTTGTATTTTGATCGGTTGAAGGTGTAAGATTTGTAACGATTTAGGTTTGCTACTGAAATCAGTTTCTTTTTCAATCATTTGTTAGACGTATAAATAAAAATTAAATCTGTACAACTTGTGTTGTCAATAATACAGTTGTTAAACAACTGTTTTTAATATACAGAAATGAAAATCTAAATAAGCGGTAACTGTATATTGTTTGTTATAACTGTAAAATACTTCATGTGTTACAATTGGAAATACCGTATTATTGTGAGTTGATTTTTGAAAGGAAATATATCAAATGAGTAATGAACCAGGCTGTGTTGATTTCTGAACTTTCAACCAAATTTTACTGCTTTTAATTTTCAATCAAATTAAAAATGTGCTGATTTTAATGGTGATAACAGATCTTCAAAAGCGTGTACATAAAAAAAAGTTATAACTGTTTTAAGATTTTGAAAAACTGATTTTTTTTTCAAAAACAGACGCGTTGAAACTATGAACAAAATTGAATTTTGTGCCAAGTGTTTAAATCTTATCAGACTAAAAACTGCAAACGCTAGCTAAAACCACTAAAAATTGATGTATTTGTCGAAGAAACATTGTCAAAGTGCGTCAGAAATTCTCCAATTTTTCAAAGAGATACATAACTAATGAGCAAATTTAAAAGTTATGTATTTTTTTAATCAGTAAAACTGCTGATCAGATTCAGAAGGAAGTCCTACTTTTTTTAAAGTTACATCTAGTATAAAAAAAATGTATGTTATGTCTGCTAAAATTGCTTGTAAAAGTTAAAATTACATAAAACTTTCACTAACTGCTGTCTGAATAGATTTATCCCGTGAAGGTGGTCTCTTGAATGGAGTCTTAGACTGTGCATAACAATGCATATTGACATAAGCCATCGCACGATTTCAGTTGATTGTTGTATATTCTATTTATACTGCATGCAAAGTATAAATACTTTGCATAAATAAATACTTTATAAATAATAAATACTTTGTTCAAGTTGGGTGGCTACTGCCCGCAACTGAACTCTGGACATCAAACATCAAATATTTTCCATTTAATTGTACTGTTTGATCCCTTATACAAAATTTGTTGAATTGATTCGATGAAAAATTACAGTTAAATTAATAAATAAATATTATTTTTAATTTTATTAGTACGGCTGCACCCAAGAGCTCTTATCGGCAAACCACTTCTGGAATTTATAACTGCATAAAGTGATCAATGTAGTGATAAATCAAGTACAAGAAATAAGTGAGTTATTGATAAATAAATAGAGCACTGGCTTTCATATTCAATTAATTGATTTTAAAAAAAAAAACTTATAACTTTTATTTCAAACTTTGTTTATTGATTTTGTGTATCCTCAAGCTTCACTGGAATTTGAACAAAATTTTATTAGCCAGTTTTGAGAGGTTAAAAAGAAAACACGATTCTTTTAAACACTTGATAATTATTTTGAAAAATTAAGTAATCGCTGTGCTGTCTCGCTGACATAAAAGCAAATTTTCAAAAGTATTTTACTCTATCTTACCCTTTTGAAATTATGATTTCAATATCACAATCAGCATTAATTTTTATTAAACTTTCAAATCACATTGAAAATAAATTCTGACCACCGTTAAAAAATTTCTTAATTTCAACAGATTTTGTTAGTTCAAAACACTATCAAATTCTTAACGTTGATTATAATAATGAAAACGTATTTTCAAAACCAATTGAAGGCAAAAAAATTATTCATTTTTAAACATTTGAAATTTCCACCATTTTTAAACTGTTGGAACGAATTTTGCTGAGTAACGAACTTGTGTAAATTGTTTCACCATAATTGATTTTTGTGCCAAGGTTAAAATGAAATCAGACCAAAATTGTGAACATGAGGGTGCACCCCTCTCTCTCTCTCTCACACACACACACACATATATATATATATATATATATAGTTAACGATCTCTCAAAAAGTGATCTAGTGGTCAGGATCAGTGCTCTGGTCTGTCTTACCATGATTGCTGTTCCAATAGCTGATTTTTCATTTCTCAAAAACAAAATTTCATTAAAGTAAGTTAATTTGTTTAGTTTCCAGCATTGACATAATGACTGACTTTTAAGTAAAACCCATTATTTTGAACTCAAAAAAACTTATGTCCTTTTTGTGAATAATTATAACTATTATTTTAAACTTTAATGGTCTCCTAGGTGCATGATAACATTACACAGCCCCATTTTTAATTTTTTATATAAAAGGAATAATTGATTATTAATAATAAAAAATAATTATTATTAATAAATATGCTAAGTTGTTGCCAAAACCATTAGGTCGTACTAATTTTTCACAGTAACATTAACTTTCAAAGAATTAAATTGGTGAAAATTATTATTAAATACTGTAATAATTTTCTTTATTATAAATATTACAAAAGATGGCAGCACATGATAGAGGCATCTTGTAAAAGTGATAAAATATTTAATTAGTTACGTCAATTCTTTACTAGAGCGCAGCACATTACATCGATTCAATTAATCTTTCAATTAGCTGAGAAAAATTCCCGCTCACTTGTACTATTACACTATATAAGCTTCCCATTTAAAACTTTTTTTATTTTAGAGGGAATTTTTACTGTGATTGGATATAAATTGGCGGGAAGTTATAAAATTTGTATTAATACAGATACTTTCATCTGTAATGCTGCTATCTGGTAAAGTTTTTTCTAATTCTGATTTATACAGAGTAATAGTTGTAACGATTGTACTGTTTATTGAAGTGTAGATCTAATAAATTATCTCCTGTCTGCATTGTGCTGCTACCTGGTGAGGTTTTTATTCTTAATTTTTGTTTTGAAGGAATAAGACATTAACAATAATTAGACTAACTGGAAAGTGCTGCTTTCTTCATTTAAACTAAATAATGATTGTATTTTATAACATTCATTGTTTATCCAATGAAACAAAACTGTTTGTTGACTTAATTTTATCTAAACAATATTATGTGATAATAATAATTAATATATGTTTTATATCAGTTCTTTTTAAACAACAAGTGGGTAAGAGTAATTAATTATTACTGATTATTAATATTAACAAAGCTTAACTTTATTTCTGTTATATTTTTGGATCTCAAAAAATACAAAAAAATCTCAAAAATATAATTTTTCGATTATCCAGTGTAGACTGGCAGATTACAAAAGGAAAATATAACTTTTAATTAAATTTTTAATAAATGGTAAAAACATTGTAACTATTGTACTAACTTTGCACTGAGTATTTGTTTAAATTCGGTTTAAATAAAGCCTTTGAGCATCAAAATAATATTTCTTCAAAAATTCTGGTTATTTTAATAGTGGTAAATTAATCTATAAATAATAATTTATTTAACTAGGTTGTCTTGGATGTTTTAACCTTGTTGTCGTGGATGTTTTGTTAAATTTTATAATTATACAGGCAGTAAGCATAACATAATTTTTGTTGTAAGTCAAGAGATCAATATACCATAGTGAGAATCTTCAGTTGACAATCTGACTTTTCAAAATGGCAGTGACTGCAGAAAGTTTTCGGTGGTTAGATATTTTAGAAAAAGAATATGATAAGGCATTTGTCGATTTAGATCTGCTAATTGGTATGTTAAAACACAATACTTATGTTATAATATGAATTATGCATTTGAAAATATATTATTATACTTATTTCAATAGTATGAACTTGTGTCGGTTTTAGGCTAGGCTCATATTGTTTAGTTATTTATCAGTGAACACGTCAATAATTACATGTTTAATTAGTTCCGCATATATTTTAATTGTTCCCATTATTTATTATAAAACATGAAATATTGTTGCTTTTGCTAAGTTTCAGTGAATACGCTTTATGCTACACATCTTTGTTATTGATTCATTACAATTAATTTGAAATATATGACAGGTTCTAAGTTAGGTAAAAGATGTTGTATACATTCAAATTTATATTATGTAAAAAATCTGTTGTTTATAATAGTTTTTGATTTTATTATAAATAAAACTCTGTAGGCAAAATACTAAGGTGAGAATTTTAATCTGTAAACATCACAAGATTTTCAGGATATAAATTGTTATGGATTTATATTTAAAGTTTGAGTTACTAGATAACAATTTTAGTTCATATTTTTTGTCATAAATATTAAATTGTTAAGAAATATATAGTTACTTTTAGTCACTATATACTGGTATTGTATTAGTGTATTTGTTTAAGGTTACTAGGTAGGCTACCTTGGTCTGTATAAAGGTTAACAACAGTCTAGATTAATATCATCAATATTAACATGTTTTTGTTGATTTTTCTTAACAGTAAACAGTCTCAAAAATTGATTGATTTTGAGATTTTTTGAAATTCAAAATTTCTGTGTAATTAGATAGATTTGTTATAACTCAGGTATCTTTGTCTGAAATAATAGTTGTTTTATTTTAGATGCAGGTTTTAATCATTAAACTGGTTAACTAGGCTTACATTTATTTTATTACATTCAATTTTGTTCTATTTTTTATAATGTAGCTTGTTTTTTTCTTTCTTTTTTTTTAGATGGGCTACTATTAGGCTAGTACATTTTTAGTGATAAGAAGTACTTTTTATAAAGTAATTCCTATTTTAAAGATCTTTGATATGTTTCTTGAAGTCACTTCAAGTGATTTGTTGCCTGTCAATTCAAATAGAAATTCTTGCAAGGTAATAAGCCTTTGGCATTATTATCAATAATAATAATGTATGTGAATCATTGGGCTATTCATTTACTAAATACATAAACGTTTATGCAGACCGATACCTAATTCATGTTGTTAATCATTCTGTTATGTAGGCCTGTTATTATTACAGTTGATTCAGATATTTGGCATCAGTTGTGTATATAAAGCAATACACAGCATTTTGAGAATCTAATTGTATTGAAAACCTAATTATACAACTAGGACATGAGCATAGATATGTTACATGTTGTTTAAGTCAGGTACTTGAAAACAAGATTTGATCAATATTGTCAAAACGTGTATTGTTCTATATAAACAAATAATGGCAAATGTATGAATAAATTGTATTAAGGAACTCAGTGGTCGATGTGACTAAAGCACTGGTCAATCTACAGCGTCTAAACTGTGTTCCTTAAGTTTCTTAGTTCCAACTGCAGTACTCCCGTTGCTTTTTCCTTACCGTTTACGCTGATCCCTTATTCTCATTAGTATGGACTTTAAGCAAAAAAATAAAATGTAAACTGTATTAATAATATAAGGTTGAGTTTGGCGAATAAAATATTTATTGAATGAGAACTTTCTTTTTTAAGTACCTACTGTAGCTAAATGACAGTAAATTATATAATACAGCAGACAATAATAATATGCTATATATCTTTTATTAGCAACAACTCAATTGCCAGTGTGTAAAACTTCTGCACAAACTGGAATATAAAGTTTGCACGGAAAATAATCAGATATTTGGAAAAATTGTTATTGTTATATTATAATTAAATGTATACCATAGGCTATGAAATATGAAAAAAAACCAAGTAGAGTTTTTGTTCTCATGATAATGTTTACTTTCATCTGTAATGCAGTATATATGTTTTAAAAAAAATAGTATTAATTACAGGCTTTAATTATCAAAGTTTGGTTTTGCCTTAATAGCATTTTAAATACATAGTTGTTGAAAATATCAATGCATGTTCTAACCTGTCAGTATTCATTTAATTGGTAAATGTATCATTAAAGCTCTTTTGTCGGGTTTCATAATTTTTTTACCAAAACACTTTACTACATGCCCATTAGTAATAATACAAAATATAAAAGTGCAGAAAAGTTAAAAATTGTAGAGCAAAACCTACTGCTTGAAAGTATAAACATATTTTTCATTGTGAAAATTATTGATATGATTGTGAATTATGATATGTATAATTAATAATCAAAACAATGGAAACTTCTTTTTTATGTAACTTAAAAACTTAAACTAATACGGTTGTGTGTGAAAACCTAACTGTAGGTCAGTCGCTTACTAAGAACACCTAAGGGACAGAAAGAAAAAATGTGCAAATGAGAAGTCGAGTCCTCACTCTCTTTCCACAGCTCCCTCCTTTATGTCTTTATCACTGAGTATCAACAGGTTGTAAAATCACACTGGCATACATATGTATCAATTCTCGACCAGGTCGTTTACTAAGTTGCTATACTATAAATATAGTTTTGAATGTGGTAATGCGCGCATGATTACTGCCTTATTTGGCTTTGACTTTCGGTGACCTTGGTAAATCTAGCATGCTTGATGCAGTGTATTATAATAATAATGACTTCACAATATAGTTCTGTTAAAAATAGCATAAAATCATAAGTTATCGTAAGAAATTTAGTCTTCCTTGTGTGAACATGTGTTAATAATTAAGTATGTAATAAAAGACAAAAAAAAATTGAAAAATATTCAAAAACCGCTAGTAAAAGTGGTGCAACATCACAAATACTAAGTCAGTAAATAAAAATAATGCTTTTATTCTTAGCATCGTTTGTTAATTACTTTTCATTGGCTTGAAAAGTGAGCTCCTTACTGCTTTAAAGTAACAAAGATTAACAAGATTAACAAAGTAAATGATAAATTGTGTATAATGTAAAGCACAACGGAATTATTTTTACTTTGTCATTTATTCCAAAATCGTTTTCAATTTTTATTTTACTTTACAGGTGATTTGGACAGCGATGAACCCGAACTGGTTTACAATGCTCGTAAAAAAATGTCTACATTAAGCTCGTGTTTCGCTCAGCTGACTCATAAAGCTCAGACAATATTTCAAAACAGCGCTAAACTTGAGGTAAGGTATATAATTATAAATATACCGCAGGGTCTACAGTTCTTTGAAATAATAGTTTAAAAGTTTTTTAAATTTAATCAAAACATTCAATTTATTCTATTTTTTAAAATTTTTATGAGAAATAATTGTGTAATTATTTTTTTAAGAGGTAATCTAATTTATTTCGAGTAGTAGGATAGGCCTAATCTCAAGTGCGGGTAGAGTTAAAATGAAATAATTTTGCTCTATTTTAAAAGTTTACAGCTTTATTTTTCCAGTAAGCCTTGCAACCGTACAAAAAATTATTTGCTTCACTTTTAATAATTTTTCCTATTTTAGTAAGACTGTTCAAAAGTTCTTTGACTTGTGTCAAAAGTAGACAATGGCCGACTTAGGTTGGTTGATTAATGCTAATTTCCTTAGCAATTAAAAAAGGTTTTTCACATGCTTTTCATTTATAAAAAAAGTAATAATAAAACTGACATATTCATTAAATTTGAGTAGGTACTATTTATTATAAATTGGTTGCAGACCCACATATAAATGTCCGTAGGCTTATAGTAGTTTATAGACTATTTCTTTATCTTAACGCAATACATCGGTATTGAAACATATAAATCTGTATCCACATGCAAAACTCACATTTATCTTATCACACACTTGAACTGCTATTATTATTATCATCAGGGTTTTAATTTTTGCTGCAATCACTGTGTCTAATTTCTAAGTACAATCTTGCAAACATTATGAGTGTTCATTTTATACTTTGTGTTTTAATGCCTATAAAAAAAAACTGCCTCGTAGTGTTTGTGCAAAGATTGATTTTTGAATGTTACGCATTTTTTAAATTTTTATTCTTTTTTGAGTAAATGTTTAATTGACGGTTATAATAAGCACGTTCGGTAGTGCGAACCAAAAGTGAGGATAAAAAAATTTGGAGACATCCGATTTTTAAAAAAATTTCGTCAAAATAAAATCAGGCAGAATTTGTAATAAAAGGAAGTTGTAGGCTAATGTGTAGACTGACTTTACGAATCATCATTTATGATAAAAATTTTTAATAAAATCGGTTATGACGGTTAATGTTAAAAATAGGCATTGTTGGATTTTTATCAGGTAATTAGAGATTTTATTACCAGTAATTTCCATACGAGAATTCTTGCAGATATAGGTCTGTTTCGTTTTGATTGTTAGAGTCCATGGGATTGAGACATAAAGTTTGCGTAACGTTTTTGCTTTATATACATCGTAACTTGAATAGCGAATTATTTTAGTAAAAGAAATTATCTTCACTCGACCAATATTTACACTTAGCTGAGTGAGTAAACAGTTGAGTGTTATCTAAATGAACTGTTTGCGTTATTTGAAAAGCAAACTGAAATGATAAGAAGTAGAACTGTAAAAAGTTGTTTAACTTTGGCTTTAGTATTTGTTGGTGTTTGTAATCTTTATTAAATATTTAATTAAGGATCTTCATTGTTTTTGTTGGTAGTTCAGTCATAATGTTCCTATAAGCCGGGCAACTGTTTATTTTCATTTCACCTTAGTTAATAACTCGAACTGTTTCAAAACGGTGGTCATTTTATCTCATTCTTTTATGAAAATTGATTTTATCTTCATAATAAACGTTGAAATCTGGATTGATTTGCAGTGTAGGTCGTTTTCTGGTATTTTGTTTTCGCTAAAAGTTTTTTACATGTCCAGAAGCAATGATACAAAATATAAAAGTGCAGAAAGCACAGGACGTACGATACAAATCAAAAATAAAAGTGTATTGCATAAACTCAAAATTGCTACCACGCAGGTAACATGTTTGTAATCGCAAAAACGATAAAAAAATATTTTTTTTGAAAAAAATACTAGATTTAACTCACATGGTTGTTGGGTGGTGAACGTAAAGATACAAAAAGAGGTACATCGTAAAGTTTACAAATAACAAAGTCCATTTTTAAATGTTTTCGTTACAAGAACAAAGAGTAGTGGCTGTCAGAATGTGTAACACGTATGAGCAATAAATTCATGTATGAAGTTTGGTGTGTTCAGTGCAATGATGTCACAATATTGTTCTGTAAAAAACAGCCTAAAATTGTAAGTAATCTTTAAAAGAATTATTTTCCTCAGGTGAATATGTTTTAATTAGATAAGAAGATATTAAATTTTAAAAAAATCAAAATCATTATTTCGAAAAAAAAACAGCCTACACTGTATAAATCTGCTTAACTGCTTAAAGTTTAACGTGTGAATAGTGCCGAATGTAAATGTGGATTCCTGCAAATACTAATTTAAATGTATTGTGTAGTATGTTGTTAAAAAATTGTTCAACAAAATTAAGTCAATTACAGATTTAATTATTTATACTTTGAAAGTAAAATAAAAATAAACTTTTGCCGTTACTTGGTGAAACTTCATGATATCTAAAGAAGTTAGGACACGTATATAGTTTCACAAAAATTCTTTTTTATTCATATTTAATAAAAAAGAATGTTTGTGAAACTATACTTTTCCTGGAAAAATTTGACCATTTTCAAGTTAACACTTTTTTCAGTTCACTCTTGAACCTTGAATTTCTTTTTAAGTTTGTTACAATGAGTTCAGTTATAAATCTTTATATGTGGTAAAAATTTGTGCACAATCTGATGAACAGATTTAGAGAAATTATGTTAGTTTTTTTTTTTTTTGTCGGTAGCTTCTGTACTAGATGTTTTTTGCAATTATAAAAATCGTTTTTGCAATGTTTAATGTTGCTTGTTTAATGAGCTTTGTTTAATGTTTCGCTATTGCATAATGCAAATATAACTTAGAAACAGCTGTTTGGTGAAGTTAAAATTGTACTCCCGCTTCTGACGCTTTGGCAACGTAGCTTTGTAGTTTTGAGCTTTTTACATTCCTATGGAAGATACAGTCTTTTACTACAGTCATCTAGCTGTAGTTTGTACAATAAACTGTAGTAAATAAAACTAGATTAGTCAAATAAACTGCTAGATACAAAGGCATAACGATTGCTACTTTGGAGTAATTAAAAATATTGGTACCATATCGTAGTACAGGCTTTATCTAAAAATAATTATAATTGCTTTTCACTTGTAATTGCAGTTACTTAGTGCATAAATAGCCTACAGAAATATATTTTTATACTGCTGCTTATTCTGTGACATAACCTAACAGTAATTCTTTTATTTTATATTTTTTTGAAAATTTGATTTGAAAATCATGATCAGTGTTAGGTTAGGTTAGGATGTTATTTAAATTTTGAAATATAATGAAAATTTTAAATGCTTACGTATGTAGATTTTAATACAGGTTATGAATGTGAAAATCAGATTTTCATAACAGTATAAGATAAAAAGTTATGAATATTTTAAAATTTATAGTATCTGCACTTTTTCCAATGGATATTTACTAATAGGATGCACAATCAAGTCTTTTTATACGCTCTATCGTTAAATAGACTGAACCTTTTTTTTCGTCATATAAAAGTTTAAATAATTCCTGAAGGTTTTTGTACATTCAAGCAGGAAGTGCTGTTAATTCATACAACCATGTTTATATCAAGTCAGTTGTTAAGAACTTGAATTATTAAGCCTGCAGTAACTTTTTTTTTGCGTGGATAAAACAGCACTGTATGTTGTCAACTTGCTGTCATTTTAAGTCGAGTGTGACGGTGGAGACAATTCCCTGGCTAAAGATTGGGGAAACACTTTCTCTCAGGACCAGATCCTGTACTGACAAGGACACTTATTCAGTTAAACAGGAGATTACTGAAGCAGGTCGTTGCCATGATCACCGGACACGGCCACATCCGGAATCATCTACATAAGGTTTGATTGTTACAAATCTCGCCTGAGTATCATTTGTCTGAGCAGGGTGTTGAAACCGCAGCACACATACTTGATTGCGAGGTCTTGGAGGCCAAAAGGAGACTCTTTGTATCTCAGCAACCAGATCAGGAGTTCAACCAGGACATCTTGCACAAGATCCTGAAGCTCATTAAGAGGACTGGAGTCGGTTTAAGGTGAAGTGATAGGCACAAAAAGCTTTTAAGCTGGCGTGTCGGGGGCCACAGAGCCACTGTTAATCTCCAAAAAGGAAAAAAAATCGAATATGGCAAGCTGACTGGTTTTTTTTTTTTTGTGTTTAACGTCCAACTTTTGTGCACACTTGGGCTAATGCAGACGATGGGATGATTTATAGCGTATGAAAATACTAAGCCCTGGCCGGGAATCGAAACCGGGTCTTCGGGGTGAAAGCCCAGTACGCTATCAACTAGGCTACCGAGGCAGCTATGTCTGACCGGTTGATCTGGCAAGAACCAGGCAGTTTTAGAAGAGTCTAAAAGGTGGTTTTCCTTGTTGAAGCTTTCGTTGCAGTGTGAAACCATATAGAGCAAACCGCATAGAGATGTAACATAGTACTTCATAAGTTCACATATTATTTTTTTATGGTTTAACGTTAGTGACTAGACTAATAAAGACGAGATCAGTAAACACATTGAAAACTAGATTGATAGGAACTAGATATGAACCTAGTTCAACTGAGCTACGAGTTCTCCCGCACAATGTGGTTTCGTATTTCTGATATGAAGGCTAATCAGATATTCAGTCAGTTTCATACTCCCTCTCTAAGAGCTTGATTTTTGAAATCCACTTGAGAATGAATAGATTGAAACACAAAAGAAAGGCGCTCGCTAGCTGTGGTAGTATTATGAAACATTTTATGGATGATGAAAAAAATGCAACGTTTGTACAAATTACATAAGATTGGCCAGAAAAATATTTTTAGACGCTGCCATATTTTAGAATAGTTGTTTAACTTCCTTGTTGAAAGCCCTTTTGTTAAATTTCGGGTTGTTTATTTATATTGTTTGAGGATGACAGCTGTGCAGAGAGAAGGTAGAACTTGAAATGGCTAAGAGTGCATTATTTTATATTTTTATTAATATTTTTATCCGGATAAGGTAGACATTTAAAATTTTTCTATACAGTTAAAAGTGTTAATTCCATTTAATGATGAACAAGTACAGGAACCTTTATACATTACAAAAGTCAGTTTATTGAAACGTTATTTGTAAAAATGTTAAGTGAAATTTTATTTTAATTTTGATGTTAAAATCCTTTTTGTTTATTTGCACCCTCAAATATCATTTCAGTTGACTTCACCGCGCTGACTGTAATCTATCAGTCAGCAAGTTACAAATGTTTTCTATCTCCTCGTATATTTTTCGTGTTTTTATGACCGACTTAATCTTAAGCAGCCTGTCACTTCCGATTAAATCCAACATTTTTTCGTGTGTTTGATCGTCACTACCGTAGCACAATGTTTTTAAGTAGTTAATTTGTGCGTCTTGTTCTGATTTCGGATCGTAATTGTCGATTATATTTGTCAGGTTTATTCCTTTTTGTATTTTTATTATTAACGACAGTAATTGTACTTGATTTAAAATTGGATTCACCGGTCGATCAGGCGTTGATTCTGTAGGTGGTTTGATTTCTGTAACATTGCTTACAATATTAGTTGGAATATTTTCTGTCGTTTGGTTGTTTATAGACGCTAATCTGATTAACCCTAAAAGATCAGTTATTTTGCTCAGTTTATTCTTATCATTTTGTAAACTGTCTGTTATTTGTTTTACGTTTACGTTATCGACTTTCTCTTCCGCTTCTGTGTTTTGAATAATCGCTTCGATATTTTTAAGGTTTATGCTGTTGTTCAAAAACAGTAACAGTCCTTGGATTTGCGATGTTGTTAAATTCGGATTTAATAATTCCATTAATTCTTGTGTCGTATCGTCAAGCATACTCTTCGATTTCGAATCGTATTGTTCTACAATAGTTGAATCGATGTCGGAAGTTGCATTGCCGTAGAGTAAATTGTCCGATGTTATTTTTAGAATTCCTTTACCGTGCGTATCTTCCTCTTCAGGTTTAGTGATAGTTAAATTGATAGGAGGTAAACGTATCTCAGTTATATTGATCGGAGTGAATTGTTTGTTTTCATCTTCAGTTGACGCAGACTCGGAGTAAACTTTCCCGCTTAAACTCAAGTCTTGTATTTCGTCTTGTATTTCCTGTCAAAATAACAACAAATATCTGTCACATGAATGTTACAAAATGTATTGTTGATTTAATAGAAAAGTTATCAGATTTAAATTAGATATATTATTATTTAGTAATGAAAATGTAAATATATTTTTTTAAATCAGTGACATTCTAATCATCTTTCTTAAATACTGAATCAACAGTAGACATCTATCTTGTAATAGAACTATTTAGCTTTAAAAACCAGCAAATACCTAATGACCAGTGGAGAATATTTAGAACATTTTGCACATAATCTACGGAAAATGTCCAGAAAATGTTAGCATGACGGAAAAAAAGGATAAAAACCGTTATAAAATATGCCCAATATTAAAAATCAAAAATATAAAATTGCCAAACATAACCTCAGTCCTAAGTGAGAAACGTGTTTATAAAAGCGAAAACGATAAGTTTTGTGTGTGTTATTAATAAATAAATTTGTGTACTAAATAATGAAAATAATATTTTTTTCTTTAAAAAAAAGAACTGCATAACCTAACCCGACTTGGATGTTACTCGTTTAAATACAGCGATGAACATTAACACGTCGGGTTGGAACGAAACTAACGTTTCTGTATCATTTTCACAATTATTGCCAAATTATAAAAATTAACAGAAGTCCCTAAACTGCATTTTTGCTTGATAATGAAAGGAATATAGTTTTTCTTTTTTTTAAAGAAAAAAGCTTTAAAATTTAAACGGACGAAAAGAGCAAATCACAAAGTTCGCAAATAATGGCAGCCATTTCTTTGAACTATGTTTTCAGAACTGATTTATTATAAAGTTCTTATTAATCTAATGAAGCAAATTTATCTTACAAAGTAAACGTACAAGCAAATCCATGTACAGTGCAAGTACATTCATGCAAAGTAAACATCAATACGTCGGAATATAGGTTAGTAAATAAATAGCTTAAAGTGTAATTTCTTTTGCATTTACTATAATAAATATCATCTTCCATGCTGTAGGCCTAATATCTCTCAAGGAAATGATATAACACATAATATTAGAAAAAAATCGGTGAAATAATGATTTTCACAAAAGTCTCTAAAGTACATTTGTAATACCATAAAAGCATTACAAACTTTTTCTTATTTTGTTAGTTCTGCACACAATACAGTGTTGCGAACCTACAAAAGATCATAAAATTGCCTAATTTCTTAAATTCCGGTATCAATGGTAGTTAGGGTTTTTTTTTTTATATGTACTCCTACACTGTTACATGTATTTAATTTTAAATTTGCTACACGCATGTTGAATTTCTGTTTATGAATAAAATTACACATTAGGCCAATTATCCAGTTTTTTTTCAATAGCTTCAAACTGGATTTTTCAAGTGACCTATATGTTTTGTTGAAGTGTTTATGAGTAAAATTTGGTTGAAATTGGTAGAGCCAGTTTTAAGAATTTTTGACAAAAAAGACCCGAGCAAAATTTGTTACTCTACACGTACGGACATGCCATCTTTACTTGGCAAATTTTATTGAACTCCGTCTTTCGTTTAGTCCCCAGCGATGTGAGTAACATACGTCTGTCTATTTTATTAATCACCTGTAAATTAGCCTCCGTTCGTTCTGCGATATTTACAATGTTTGTTTGTAGTTGTTTGTTCGCATCGCTTGTCTCTTTGGTCAGTGTAACCACCATGTTGGTTGTATGGCTGACTGTTCGGATCAGCTGATTGTGCTGCGATTTCATCAGCTCCATCGTTTCCACTAGTAACTTGTCGATGTCCTTTGTTCTGGAAAAAATGAGTAGATTGAGTCAGAACATTA
>CM040185.1:94256122-94281122 GCA_022606455.1 Callitettix versicolor
GATGAAACATATTACAACAGGTTATAACAGGTTACAACATATTATAACAGGTTACGGATATGATGTTGAAACTAAGGCTCAATCATCCCAGTGGAGACATTCTGGCTTGCCAAGACCGAAAACTTGTCAAGGCTCGACAAGTGCGGTCGAACATGAAGGTTATACTCACTGTGGTCTTCGATATTAATGGCATAGTGCATCATGAATTCCTGCCACCAGGTGAAACGGTCAATAAGGAGTACTACCTATAAGTTCAACACCATTTGCGTAAAGCAATCCGAAGAAAACGCCCGGATTTGTGGAAAAACAATTCATGGCTTTTGCACCACGATAATGTACCACTTAATGCATGCACCATGATAATGCACACTTCATTGCTTGTTCATGAATTTTTGGCCAAAAACAGTATTGTAACGATGCCCCGGCCTCCATATTCACCAGACATAGCTCCGTGTGACTTTTTCCTATTTCCAAAAATAAAGGGCTGTCGTTTTACAGCCATAGATGACATTAAAAGCGCATCGCTGAAAGAACTAAAGGCTATCTCAAAGATCGAGTTTGAGAAGTGTTTCGAGGATTGGAAGAAGCGCTGGCACAAGTGCATAATCTCCAATGGGAACTATTTTGAACAACATCAAATGTAGAAGAATAAATAAATATTTTGTTCAAAAAATTAAAATTCTCGTTACTTTCTGAACACACCTCGTATATGCGAGCATAACACAAACTGCGTAGCACTTGTAAGACATTTATGTTGCTGGTTAGAGAGAGAGAGAGAAGGGGGGAAGAGGATTTTAAACCATTCTTTCCTTATGATATTTTCTCTCTCTTTCTAATCTGACTGTGTGCTGAAAAGTTGTTTATATCTAGCTGTGTGAGTATGATTGTGGAAAGAGTTTAATATTGTACTTAAATATTTAATTCTGTTCTAAGACTGTCCTGCATGCACTCTGGAAGAACAATTCCCCATACACAGATATTATCAGTCCATGTAGGGATATTTTTCAGTTTGTGTGTGTGTGTGTGTGTGTGTGTGTGTGTGTGTGTGTGTGTGTGTGTGTTTCATTAGAGCATATATTTTAAGGTTAAGTAAAATACATTGTTGTGGTGGTTTTCGTTTATTGTAAATTTGTGTTTTAAAATGGAGAATGCAAAAACAATACACAAATAATATTGTATAAATAGAGTTCAACAAACTCAAACGTATTAGTCAAAAAAAAAACTTTGTAATTAGGAAATCTTGAAAGGTTCTTTTTCTTAAATTGAGCAACAGAGATTTTGATCAAATTTTTATAATACATGAAGATCAGATTGAAATCAGAAGACAGTTCAAATTGAATTGATAGTAGTCAGAGTTTTAGATTTTTTTTATGCAACTGTAAATTGATTAAGACCGATTTTGAGAAATCAAGTCATTTTGTGTATTCCTCATTGTTGATTATCCGATTTTTGTTGATAGCTAGCAAACTAGATTATTCGGAGAGGTTGTATTATTTGAACATTAAATAGTTGAATTTATTGACAGGTTATTTTGAGCAGAAAATGCTTTCATACAAATAAAAAAATTAGTATTTTCCTAGAGTGGTTTTGCCAGCGATCAAGAATTTTTTGTTTACCTCAATTTAACCTTTTGGGTGTGGAATTTCGGAAAACCTTTGTGCGACTGCAGAATTTGTTTGATTAAATGCTCAGAGCATTTGTTGTCTGTAAGACAACATTCTTAGTTTTCAATATGATTAGTTTTTCTTTTGTACGTTTTAACGCCTTATTTTAAACTATCCGGAAAACATACACAGACAGTTTCACAGTATTTTGTGAAATTGAGGTAATTTTAAAATTTAAATTATAAAAATAATTTCATACCTTGTTGCTTATCTTGTGTGACTCGACGCCAATTGTATCCGTCAAGTCTTTACTGGTACAACCGAGCGGGCCGTCGTTTTGGCTGCCCCACATACCGACACTGTTGTTCAGTTTGTTGCCGATGTGTTCTAGCGAACCGGAGATCTTTTGTAGTTGATCACGACTGGGTGATTCGGCAAGGAAAGTCTGTACAACATAGGTTTATATTTAGTAAATCTTGTCCGATAAAATAATATTCAGGGCAGGCGTAGGTCGGTCATTATTAGAACTAATTTAATACTTATTCAAAAAAAGGAAAAATGTTACATTACATTTTGGTGTTATCAGCACTTTTAAGCAAGTTAGTATTGGTTCCTCAGGGTACTGTCCTGTGCCCACTTTTATTTTTGATTTATATCTGATATTTTTGAATACTGTGAAGATATGTTTGCTTTTGCTGATGAAATTGTTGTTTTATTTTTTAATAATACTTGGGCTCTAGCTGAAAATAGTATGAACCAAATATTGCAGAAACTTAGACTGGTTTACAAGTAACAAATTAACTTTGAATGCAAATAAAACGGAACATATCACATTTGGTTGTTACGCTGATGGTGTCCCACTTTGTACAAAAATAACAATAAATGGTACCCCTATTAAAAGAACTAATATTACCAAATATTTAGGTA
The DNA here is from genome assembly GCA_022606455.1 of Callitettix versicolor. NCBI lineage: Eukaryota > Metazoa > Arthropoda > Insecta > Hemiptera > Cercopidae > Callitettix > Callitettix versicolor. Next base: position 94,258,654 of record CM040185.1, read on the forward strand.
TTTTTGTGGATATAATTTAAAATGGGATATTCATAGGCAATATATAATAAAAAAAGCTAGATTCTTCTTATATTTAGCATATAAATTGTGTTACCTACCTAGTAGAGTTTTAGAAACTATTTATTGTGCATATGTGCATAGTCTTATTAACTATGGTCTAATTATTTGGGGTGGTGCGTATATATCGGAACTTAAACAGCTTGTAAATCTACAAAATAAATTTATTAAGTTGTTAAATATTCCAACTATCGAAGAGCTGTGTGCAGCCAAGTGTGTTATGTTTCACTATAAATACTTATGTGCTACTTTTTGTGACTCTACCAGCAGATCAAGAAATAAGGACATAAACAAAAAAACTATATATGAAAAAAATTGTATATACACTGTAATAAAATATTTTCATTTATTACCGAATGATCTAAAAGATCTAAAAGTATCTGACAGGACAAAAAAGAAAATAATTTTTAAATACTTTGAGTATAATCTATAAACAAACCATGAACGCATTTAAATTGTAAACTATAGTGTATATTTATACAAATATTTTTTCTTTTTTCTTAAGTTTTAGTGTTTAATTGTTAGTTTTTAAGCTATGGCTACTGAGCTCAGGGAGGCACTTCCTCTCTCTTCAGGATATGTGTAACTCCTTCTGGAGAAATATGTATATATAAAGCCAATAACAAAACTTCAAAGTCAAAAATATAACTCCAGAATAACGCATTTTTATCTTATCAAGTATGTTGTGTTCAGAGTTGATTATAATATAGAACTGTGTAAATGGTACAACAGACTGCAAACCAGTATAAAATTTGTCTTAATCGCTAATGGTAAAAGTCTACATTCAAAAGCTAACAGCATAATATTGCTTCAAAGTCTACAGGTTTTCGTAATATAAGTAAAACTGAACCAAATCGATGTACAAATGAACCCGTCTCACTTTTTATTTTTGCTTAACATTCATAATTTACACCAGTTAGACAAATGAGGATTAGGGATCGGTGCTAACGGAAAGGGTAAAGTTTACAGTTACGTCAGTTACTACAACAGTTTGAAATGTACGACCTTGATGTGCATGAGTTCAGAGGCACAGCAGATTGATTGTATACACCGTGGACTATCAGCGCTTTTACCACTTTAACCTTACCACATATTTTAGTTCATTGAGTCGCTAACACAAAATCGAGCGACTCATACTTGAACTGCAGCTCAGTCTGTTTATGATAGCAGGCAGTTAGCTATGCCAACCGGAGCTTGCTGGTCCTAGTTACTACAAAAGGTTTTTATACAGTACATACAATACTCTGTCTGTATTATTTTAACTAGCGTAAAGTAAAAATGTTAAAACATTTTCTTTTTTCAATTAAAAAAATGTACTGTCGTGGGATGGCCGGTACGGAAGACTTGGAGTGTCTGTGGGGCTCCCTGCAGACATGAAAGAGAGCCCTGTGGGCTGCTCAGCGGGCCAGTGACCAGTCCAGGCCACAAAGTATTTTGCCATACTGGTACCACAGGTTCATGTACAGGCCCCCCGGGAACCTCCCTGGGTGCACGATGGTTCTTGTTGGATTTGTGGGGGTAGTGGGTGTGCTGAATGGTAGGTTTTTTCTTCTTCTGAGTGGTGATGGTGAGAAACTCATGCGGTATATACACCTGATCCTTTAGCAATGTCTTGCACTCAACGTAGTACTTGTCGTGGGATGGTTGACTTGAAAATTTGAACTGAACGGGCATTAATTATAACAGCGTTCATTATTAATTCAGATTTTTATTCATGAACTTATTTATATTCAGTATGCAAGATATATTTAACTGTGAACACTTTAAAGAATTTTGTGTATAACGGGTCTGGTATGTATTACAGTGGTGTTATTTATAACGAAAATATTTATTAATCAGCTTATTTATGCACATAATTTTGAACAAATATTAAAGTAAAACTAAACAGACTGCGTAACCGTGACGGCTAAAACCTTACATTATCACCATCAGCCTGAGTATGTTAGGTTAGATTTGATTACAGTTAGGTTAGGTTAGGCTCAAAATAGTTAAATAAATTCTACAGTGGGTTTGATACATTTATAGAAGTTTTCACTTCAAAAGGATATTTACATTCCTAAGACACCACATTTCAATCACCTGGATTTTTGTGCACCTTCTTCACACAGATGACATTGGAATTCTCGATTAACCTGAATGTGGGGTCATACTGCCTCTTCCTTGTATAGTGAGAAAATAAAGTGTGGGTAAATGTTAAAATTTAAAACTAACGTTTCTGCACGTTATTTTGCTAGCATTTTATTTTTTACCGTGAAAGAAATTGTAAAGTTTTATAAATTCAGCTTAATGTTTTGATTCTAGAACGACATTACTGGCACGCTTCTGAAAAAAATTTAAAGTTACTAGGACTTTGGCTTCAAAACCTAACAAAACATTACCTGAAAGTGCTGTTGTATTGCTTTATGGGTAGAATTGATCTTTTCATCGCTTTGTGACGAGTGCATTTTTAGTTCGTCCAGTGTCGCAACGATTTCGATCATCTCAGACTGTATGTCCTCTTGTTGCTTCTCTATGCGGTTCAGACTGCCTTCGACAATATTAGTCTGTAATATTAGGAGAAATATGTTTTGCGTTTTAGGAAAAGAAATTATGCATCATAAAATTACTGCTTACGTAAAATTTATTAAAATTAAGTTTTTTCCATTGATGTAATTAGTAGCACATTTCTACTTGAAAATGAACGTCAATTTGAGTGTATCCCAGTAAGATTAGACCGAAAATATGAAATGAGCACCTCTAAATATTGTTTTAAATATCGTAAACATTTTCTGTTTGGTTGTACGCTAACATTTGTAATTTTTGATTTGATCAAATAAATTTCACAAAAATTAATTTTGATAATAGAACAAACGAGTTTGTGTGTCCATTTAATGAAGGCTCATTCTCTCAGTAGTTTGCAAGTCAAAATAGGTTTAAAACTGCAGTTACTGCCACCAGCTTCACTGTTTTTGTAAAACACTTGTCCCGCATCCTCGTTAGTAGGTCTATAATCAGCATAAATTACAGACTTTTAAGGAGAAAAGCATTTCTTATCGTAAATTTTTTGAAAATCTAATATCTCAATTGAAATCAATGTTACCAACCAGCATTTTCAAATTGCCAATTAAAAAAAACGGTAATTAAAAATTTCGAACGGATTTTTCTGTGTCTAAACTGTTACTAACATTGTTTCTTGGATTGTATGACAATTTGTCCCAGAAAATTGATCCCGGACGTGCTCGTCTCAGAAAACTCATCCCAGACAATGTTCGCATCAACGTCACTTGCCAAGTTCACTTCAACTATGAAAATCAACGCCATTGTCCTTGTGTTTACTGTAATTATGTCATATTTGGTTCAATCAATCTGAATAAAATTAAAATTTTATCAAATCTTTACAAGTTTTTGTCTGTACAATTCTATAGTTATAGGTTTTTCTCTATGTTCAGTATAATGATCTGCCTTCCCTAGCTTCATCAATTCTACTTTCGTTGACGCGTTTTGGAGAACCTCCATCTTCAAAAACGATAGATGTAGTTTTTGAAGATGGAGGTGTTCCGAAACGCGTCACTGAAAGTGGAATTGGCGAAGCTAAGGAAGGCAGATCATTATACTGAACATAGTAACAATAATCCTAGCAGAAAAGAAGAAGAATATAAAAAGAATTTATAGGTTTTTCATTAACAGTTATTCTCAAATTTTTTAAATTAACCTAATTTAAAACACAGTATTAAATTCGGACTGCAAGTCTCGTTTGAAAAGACGGAAATGATGCCGACCTTCCGAATCGAAACACCAGCCATTCAACTGAGCAATGGTAAACAAATTAAGATTGTGAACAAGTTCAAGTGTCTTGGAGAAATTATAGCCTGGAATACAGATGAGAAATAATCGATAGACAGCAGAACATACAAACTGAAACAAGCGCAACGACTCACCTGGCCAACCTACAAAAAGAAATCGCTCTCAATGAATGCCAAATTTCGACATTATAATTCCGTTGTTAAACCTGAGGCAACTTATGCTAGTGAAACACTCTTAAAGTTGAAGATTAAATCAACAACTGATAAACTGCAGAAAGCAGATAGAAGGATCATCAGAACAATCATTAACAAGAAACACCAAGTGGAGATTAGTACCGAATGAAGCGGTATATCGAGAAAGTGAGTCAATAATAGACATGATGTGAAAAAGGAGAATTGCTTTTTTCGGCCATATAGCGCGCCTTCCAGAAACCAGACTGGTGAAACGGCTATATAGCTATTTCTGGAAGATTAAACGCAGAATAATTGGTTCAAAGAGATCCAGCGTGATTTGGATTTGACGGTGCCTCAAATTGAAGGTAGAGCAGAAAAGAGGATTCTAAGGAATATCTGCGATTCAAGCTAACAACATTTGAACGAAAGACCTACACCACAACTGATGAACAAAGGGCAGCCAGGTCGGACAGGATGAAGAAATTTTGGGAACGGAAGAAGACGCTGAAACGCCTCTCAATAGCGACTTGGAAGTGTATGGACTGATTAAAGTGCTCCAATGAGGCGTAAACTAAAGAAAAAAAACACAGTATTTGAAACATTGTGCTAGGCATTGTAAGCAAATTAATGGAACTACATTTTACTATGATTACAGTCATTTTACATCATTATGTTTATAGATTTTTCATATTTTTTCAATAAAATGGTCAGATTTTATGAATTCGGAGTACTGTAAAATTGCATGGAAACAATCAAACCGTTTTAAATTTCAAATCAGCTGATCCGTTACTCACCTCTAGTTTTTTAATGAGCAACTCCAGCCTCTCTTCAGTGTAGGAAAGGCGTCGAGTATATCTGTCGTAATTGCTGTCCATTACTTCTCTGATTTTGTGCGACAGTTTTTCTTCCGATATTTCTGCTTTCAGGTCACGTGAATTTAATTGCTGGAAGAAATGTTTATTTTAATTATTAGTTATTTGAATAAATTGTGCAGTCGTTTTCGCTTTTATTTTTTGCCATTGCAAGATGAACTATTTGGAGCGACCATCAAGGTGAAACGCAGACCTGGGACCTCGAAAGTAGCACTTCAGGATCAGGCCGTGAAAGTTTTTAGACACACACACACACACACACACACACACACACACACACACACACACACACACACACACACACACACACACACACACACACACACACACACACACACACACACACACACACACACACACACACACACACACACACACACACACACATAGACACACACACACACACACACACACACACACACACACACACACACACAGACAGACAGAAGACACACACACACACACACACACAGAGACACACATAGACAGACAGACACACACACACAGACAGACACAACACACACACACACACACACACACACACACAGAGACACACACACACACACACACACACACACACACACACACACACACACACACACACACACACACACACATATTTAAACCAGAGGCCCCGTGCGAAATTTCGCACTATGAAAATTTTAAGTAAACACAGCCGTTTTGAATAAGTATTTCATTTTCTTTAATTGATTTTTTTGTGTTTAACGTCCGACTATTGTGCACACTTGGGCTAATGTAGACGATGGGATGATTTATAGCGTATGAAAATGCCAAGCCCTGGCCGGGAATCGAACCCGGGTCCTCGGGGTGAAAGATAGTACGCTATCAACTACGCCACCGAGGCGGTTTTTTCTTTAATAGAAACAAATACAAAGTTAGTTAGTTAAAGTTAGTTGATTTAGTAACCCTTGAAAAGGCTACATACAACTTGTCTGTTAGTAAAGACGGCATTTGGTAAATACAGTCCTGCTCTGTGAAATGTTTACAATCCCTGCGACTTATTTATAGTGATAGCAATTTTAATAGGTAACTGTCTTTTGGTCAATTGAAAAGGCATGTTTGATAACCTCAAACTGTATTTTGACATTTTAATTGTACTTCGTATTTTATAAAGTTCGTATAAACATTAGATAAATGCACGATGGAAGGAGAAATCACAAATAGGCCTATATTTGTGTAAAAACAGTGTCCAAAACATGTGTTTGGTATTCGAAATGCTTGTCCCGGTTTGTACGATGGGCAGGGATAGGGGACTGTCAGTAGCGTCACATAACCTATGATTTAATGACTTTTAAGTAAATATTGAAATTTTTCTAAGCACGTTATGCAAAAAATGGCATTTGTAATGGGATTGTCTATTCGTGATTAATAAATTAGCTTCGTAAAATATACAAAATATTGTCGATTTGTGATGCCGCGCATGCGCATTCATGATGCCGTTTTGTCTGTTACAGTGAAAAGTGTCTTTTATGTTAAAATTTCCCACAAACAGTAAGTTTTAGCGCAAAATCGTTTTGCAATGTCATAAGCCGGTTAAAAAATCTTTCTAACGTTACCTCATTTATGTCTGTACGAATAGCATGTGCTCAGAAAAAGGGATGTTGGCTCGAGAAATAATATATATGAATATTTGTTTGTGTCAGCATACTTCGTAATTTTGGTCCAGTTTGATTCAAACTTGGTGCAGCAATCATAGCTTGGGCATGTTCGTGACTCGTCAAAATTAGTTTTACCGTTCCTAAAAAGCGTTTATTCAAAATTTTTCAAATTCATAACCATTTTTAAACGTACTTTTTTTAAAAATTGTTTTCCCTGTCGTAATACATTTAAAATCCACGTATCGTAGTGATTTAAAAATTTTAAATTCCGTTGAGAATTAATCGGAAGACTGACTGTGTTTATTTTCGTATTTTCAGCTTAATTTAAAATGCCGTTTTATACAGGTTACGAATGTATATAGCCTAAATATTCTAGATATCAGGATCGGTGCTCATTTCAAGGCTTTGGCCTTACTCCAATAGTCCAGTAGTTTATTTTCCAATGGAGATTCGCAAATAAAAAATTATGGTAAAACTGTACACTATTCTAGGCTGTGCAAGTGAGGTGAAATATGGCACCCTGCCAAAGTTACGGTCGAAGTTTCCCGATCATTTCCGAATACGTTCGGATTCGCTCGTATAAATCTTATTGTAATTGTAATAATAATGTGTAATTTTATTTCGCTGTTTCCTTAGGCTTGTACGATTTAAATACACTTTAGCCTTGGAAATTGGCGCGTGACTCTGGTACAAAGGTTATGAATGGTGTCGTTCATACAAGAGATAACAGAGAGATGCTATTTATATCGGAAGTGTTGGTTTTTTGCCCGATCGCGAAAAACTTATCAGAAGCAGAGGCGTGATAAGGAATGCAAATAAATCTAGTAGCCATCGTGCCTCTGTAACGCGGTAGTTTTCCTGGTTGATAATCTGGCCGGATGTTGGACTGAAGGGCGCGGCTTTTCAACGACCCGGGTCTGGGTCTTAACAAGATGGCCGCCCCCCACTAACCCATTTCCCAATGGAAATTCACTACTAAAAGTTTGCACCAAATTAGGTCCATCCGTATCTGTAATGATGTTCTTTTTTAAGTACGTACAAAACAAACACCACTGTTCAGTAACTTGTTCAATTGTTATGTCTGCCAGTAAACGTTCCCAGAAGAAACAAACAAACAGCCGTTTGTCGCTGGACTATTTCCAGTAACACTCGAACAAGTAACTTGTTTTCTTGTTTAGGTTTTGAAGGGATAGACAAGTCTCAAATACATGTAGCATTTCCGTTTAATAAAATTACTTTAATAGTAACGGAACACCTACAATTAATTACGTAGTTCATATGCAAATAACAATTAATTATGTAGTCCATATGCAAATAACAATTAATTATGTAGTTAGTGTGCAAATAACTTTTTTTGTTGTTATTTTAAGGCGAAAAGCACATTGACGCTATTATCGCCTCCCTAAATGTAAGTGTGAGAGTAAAGTGTTAAAGTCGTAAGTGTAGTGTTGTAAGTGTGTGTTAAACTCGGGTACCGCGAGGGACGTCTAAATCCTCTCAATAGGTGCAGCTAGTCTGCACCCCTGCGGGGGTATGCAAATAAGAATTAATTATGTAGCTCATATGCAAATAACAATTAATTATGTAGTTCGTATGCATATAACAATTAATTATGTAGTTCATGTACAAATAACAATTAATTATGTAGTTCATATGCAAATAACAATTAATTATGTAGTTCATATGCAAATAACAATTAATTATGTAGTCCATATGTAAATAACAATTATATAGTTCATATGCAAATAACAATTAATTATGTAGTCCATATGCAAATAACAATTAATTATGTAGCCTACATGCAAATAACAATTGATTATGTAGTCCATATGCCAATAACAATTAATTACGTAGTCCATATGCAAATAACAATTAATTATGTAGTATACATGCAAATAACAATTGATTATGTAGTCCATATGCAAATAACAATTAATTATGTAGTCCATATGCAAATAACAATTAATTACGTAGTTCATACGCAAATAACAATTAATTATGTAGTCCATATGTAAATAACAATTATATAGTTCATATGCAAATAAAAATTAATTACGTAGTCCATATGCAAATAACAATTACGTAGTCTACATGCAAATAACAATTAATTATGTAGTCTATATGCAGATAACAATTAATTACGTAGTCCATGTGTATATAAAATGTACGAAGGGCTGTTTCCCTAAAAAGTCTTCATTCAGGAGCTTCTGAATAAAAACTGAAAAATTTTCCGAAATTTCTCAAAATTGGTTATCAAATTTTTCTGTACAAGGTGATTCCAAACTGTACGGCGTACTTCCAGTTTTTCGCCAAACGCCACTGCCCGATCGTTTGAAATTTGCTACGGAGATCACCTTGTATAAAACATAAATGACGTATGTGTAAGATTTTTTCCTATTTACTTATTTAAAGATGGCGGCCTCTTATTTACAAAAACGAGTGTAGCAGTTTTATCCAAACGCACTGACCGATTGTTTTGGAATTTGGTACGAAAGTACCTTGTATGAAAGTGACATATTGCAGCAGTCGTCATGGTAAGACCCAGGTCTGGGACCTAGAAATGAGTGCCTGGTCCTTTTGTGGGGGGTCTTTAAAAAATGCAAACAGCCAATATTTTTGTTCGCGCGCGCGTGTGTGCATGTTTTTTTTTAAGGCGAAAAGCACATTAATACTATTATCGCCTCCCTAAATGTAAGTGTGAGTGTAAAGTGTTAAAGTCTTAAGTGTAGTGTTTAAGTGTAAGTGTTTCTGAGATTCGGGTATCGCGAGAGACGTCTAAATCCTCTCAATAGGTGCAGCTAGTCTGCACCCCCCTGCGGGGCTATGTGTGTGTGTGTGTGTGTGTGTGTGTGTGTGTGTGTGTGTGTGTGTGTGTGTGTGTGTGTGTGTGTGTGTGTGTGTGTGTGTGTGTGTGTGTGTGTGTGTGTGTGTGTGTGTGTGTGTGTGTGTGTGTGTGTGTGTGTGTGTGTGTGTGTGTGTGTGTGTGTGTGTGTGTGTGTGTGCGTGCGTGTGTGTGCGCGCGCGCGCGTCATTGATAGATTGATAGTTCTTTAGAACTATATAGATAGTACATACTGCTCTTCAAAGAAGATAAATATTTTCAACTCACCCTTTCGATTTTGTCCAGCCTGTCCTGAAACATTGTGTCCAGCCTCCGTATCTTGATCTCCAGTGCCTCCAGTCTGTCGTCTATCTGTTCCAAAGTTACGTCCCACCTCACGACTCCCAGGTTCCTCAGGGTCTCGTCTATTGATACCATCAGCCCTAGCAGTGACTAGTTGCAAGTAAAACAATACAGTTAGTGTTTCCGCAGTAAACTAATGGGGGAGTCGTTAGATGGATTTATAATTCAGATTTAGAACACGAAATCGCGCAGTGTACTTCGTTTGCTGACTTGTTGTAGCGAGATGCCATCTCACCGACTCCACTTTTAGAGATGGAGAATAGGCGACTTGGGAGATCAATTTGTTATTATAGCGTGCACTGGATGTTCAGCGATCTGATTGACATAATTTACTATGAACGTGAGCGTTCTGTGGTATTGTAGTACGAGAATTATGCTGCAATCAGGGTTGCCAACTTTTAGTTTTGAAAAATCGGGACGGATGGGGGAGGACTATAATTTGCAATTTTTTTTTGTAGCGCAACACAGTCTATTAGCTGACAAAAAAATAGGTCCCCAGTATTATTTGTTTTAGAAATTTATATCATTCGGAAAAATAAAGTAGCTACTCACGGAATGCAGCTGTTTCGCTAATTTGATGACGTGATGGAAGCTAATTTCAAAACGTAACAGTATCACAATAATTTTGTATCGCGCACATTTTTGCAAGTTGAATTCATTGTCGTAATCAACATTACAGTTTGCATGAATTGGAAATAACACAATAAACCCTGCCCGTTGTTAGATTCGTTTTCGTGTTTTCAGTGGCAGTTGACAATTTAAATGCTAATTTACGCGGACTTTACGCTGATCACGATGGTGAAATCAGATTTTCAAAAACGTTTAAGATTTAAAAAGTGTTTTGTTCGAGATTTTTAATGGCAGAATTACAGTTTAACTGTTTTTACTGGGCAACGAACTTGCCGAACCTCGTACCAGCATGATTTTTAATAAAATCCACAGCCAAGTTTTAATGAAATCAACCGCCAAGTTTTAATGAAATCAACAGCCAAGTTTTAATGAAATCAACCGCCAAGTTTTAATGAAATCAACCGCCAAGTTTTAATGAAATCAACAGCCAAGTTTTAATGAAATCAACAGCCAAGTTTTAATGAAATCAACCGCCAAGTTTTAATGAAATCAACCGCCAAGTTTTAATGAAATCAACCGCCAAGTTTTAATGAAATCAACCGCCAAGTTTTAATGAAATCAACCGCCAAGTTTTAATGAAATCAACCGCCAAGTTTTAATAAAATCCACAGCCAAGTTTTAATGGAATCAACCGCCAAGTTTTAATGGAATCAACCGCCAAGTTTTAATGAAATCAACCGCCAAGTTTTAATGAAATCAACCGCCAAGTTTTAATGGAATCAACCGCCAAGTTTTAATGGAATCAACCGCCAAGTTTTAATGGAATCAACCGCCAAGTTTTAATGGAATCAACCGCCAAGTTTTAATGAAATCAACCGCCAAGTTTTAATGAAATCAACCGCCAAGTTTTAATGAAATCAACCGCCAAGTTTTAATGAAATCAACCGCCAAGTTTTAATGGAATCAACAGCCAAGTTTTAATCAAAATCAGCAGCCAAGTTTTAACCAAATCCACAGCCAAATGTTAATGAAATCAATTGTCAAGTTTTAATCAAATCAACAACCAAGTTTTAATTAAATCAACAGCCACGTTTTTAACCTAATCAACAACCAAGTTTTAATGAAATGAGCTGCCAAATTTTTTTAGAACATTATAAACATTCTTTGTAATAAAATTATTTTAATTGCACGAAACGGTTCTGGATTTAATTACCGTATAAGAGCTAATTATGTAATTAAAAGTTAAATTTTCCATAAGAAAAAATATTCATACAAATGATTAAAACATTTTTTACTTTCTGACAATCAGAAATGTTTTATCCGCGTTTTAATGAAACATTAAATGTTTTCGAAACATTATTGTAGCTTATAACTGTACGTTTTCAGTAGTTTGTGGTTCAGTGATGACCAACAAATTGTAAACATTGTTTTAAGTTACGTAATATTAGCAAAAGATACATAATTGCTTTTGATTACAAATGGGAGGGTGTTTAAAAATATAAAAAAGTATAATATTGTTTTTTGTTACGTAATATTAGCAAAGGATACATAATTCCTTTTGATTACAAATGGGATGGTGTCTTAAATTTAAAAAAGTATAAACATTGTTTTAAGTTACGTAATATTAGCGGAGGATACATAATTGCTTTTGATTACAAATGGGATGGTGTCTTAAATTAAAAAAGTATAAACATTGTTTTAAGTTACGTAATATTAGCCAAAGATACATAATTGCTTTTGATTACAAATGGGAGGGTGTTTAAAAATAATAAAAAAAAAAGTATAATATTGTTTTTTGTTACGTAATATTAGCAAAGGATACATAATTCCTTTTGATTACAAATGGGAGGGTGTCTTAAATTTAAAAAAAGTATAAACATTGTTTTAAGTTATGTAATATTAGCGGAGGATACATAATTGCTTTTGATTACAAATGGGATGGTGTCTTAAATTTAAAAAAAGTATAAACATTGTTTTAAGTTACGTAATATTAGCTGAGGATACATAATTGCTTTTGATTACAAATGGGATGGTGTCTTAAATTTAAAAAAAGTATAAACATTGTTTTAAGTTACGTAATATTAGCGGAGGATACATAATTGCTTTTGATTACAAATGGGAGGGTGTTTAAAAATAAAAAAAAAGTATAATATTGTTTTTTGTTACGTAATATTAGCCAAAGATACATAATTGCTTTTGATTACAAATGGGAGGGTGTTTAAAAATAAAAAAAGTATAATATTGTTTTTTGTTACGTAATATTAGCAAAGGATACATAATTGCTTTTGATTACAAATGGGAGGGTGTCTAAGAATTAAAAAAAAAGTATAAACATTGTTTTTTCTTACGTAATATTAGTGGGGGATACATAATTGCTTTTGATTACAAATGGGAGGGTGTCTAAGAATTAAAAAAAAAGTATAAACATTGTTTTTTCTTACGTAATATTAGTGGGGTGGTACATAATTGCTTTTGATTACAAATGGGAGGGTGTCTAAGAATTAAAAAAAAGTATAAACATTGTTTTTTCTTACGTAATATTAGTGGGGGGGGTACATAATTGCTTTTGATTACAAATGGGAGGGTGTCTAAGAATTAAAGAAAAAGTATAAACATTGTTTTTGGTTACGTAATATTAGCGGAGGATACATAATTGCTTTGATTACAAATGGGAGGTGTCTAAGAATTAAAAAAAAAGTATAAACATTGTTTTTTCTTACGTAATATTAGTGGGGGTGGTGATACATAATTGCTTTGATTACAAGTGGGAGGGTGTCTAAAATATTAAAAATTATGATTACGTATGAATATTTGAACGACCGCGTTAATAAGGGTTGTATACAAAATTACCCTTTAAGACAGGAAATAAGGACATAAGCAGACCTGACTGAATCAACTCTCTCGCTAACGGAGCAGTGTGTAAGATCCACGGCTATGCGAAGCGTGGATTAGGCCTAATTGAAGGAATTTTTTAACTCCAAGCCCGTTCGTGGTGCTTGTGGGTCAGCTTCCGTTATATCAGTAAATATAAACAGAGAGTAAGTTAAACAGTGACGTCATCGGATGATTTCATTTAGCGACTTATCTGTTAACCTCTGCGCGTTTTGTTAGCCTAACTACAGTTACCACTTCATTAGCCTATTCTGTTCCTCGGGATTGTACTGTAATTGGCTGAGAATGTTACAGATAGCGGTAGAATTATCAGAATTAGTGTCGGCACGCAGCTGTCTCGCTGACGTGATGCGAATTTCAAAAAACGTTTCCGTTCTACACTTACCGTCGTAATCAGCGTTAAAATCTGCATAAATAGCCTTCAGGTTCGTTTCCGTATATTTTATTTTAAGGTTTGGAGTCGTGGCCACCATTTTGAAATGTTTTAATGGATTTTACTGTATAACGAACTTGACCTAATGAGGGCAAGGCAATGGAATCCAGGAAAAACAAACTTGAATTGGCCTTCCAATTGACGAAAGAAACATACAATAAGAAATCCCTTTCATGGGGGTCCAAAATTAAACATTATAAAACAGTGATCAAGCCGGAAGCACTGTACGCAGCAGAAACATTAACCATGAATCGCATAGGCCAGATAGAAAAGCTTGAAATAACGGAAAGGAAAATCTTAAGAAAAATTATAGGAACAAAATGTCAGGATAATAAGGTAGTATATATAAGAAATGAAGCTCTCTACAAGAAAATTGAATAACTGTCAGATACTATGAGAAAAAGGAGAATAAATTTTCACGGCCATCTTCTTAGAATGGACTGCAATAGATTGACGAAACAGGTGTTTGATTTTTTCCATAATCGTAAAACAAAACCGAACTGGTTTAAAGAAATTGAAAAAGACCTAATAGAATTAAAAATTACAGAAAATTCACTGCTTGACCAAACTGCTAAGATAAGTACCAAGGACGAAAGAATAAGATTCCAAGATAAAACCAAAATAAGACCTAAACCTGTCATTTCGGAAGAGGAGAGGAAAATAAGATCGGAAAGAATGAAGAGCTACTGGGAACAAAGAAAAGTACAGCGCGCAAGAAATGATTGATTCAGCGTACCCCAAAGAGGGTGAAACGAAAAGAAGAAGAAGAAGAACTTGACCTAGCCATTGCCAAAACTGATTTTCGTGCTACGTTTATATAAATTCAAACCAAAATTTCGAACGTGTGCGTGCGCGCGCGCGCGCGTTTGCCTGAATTTGTGACAATGTTGGAACTTCAGTAAAGTGCATCACTGACGGATTACACACTTCCTAGAAATGCGTTAGTGTAATATTAGAACTAGGAACACTCTCTATAAATAGTAGACTTCATCAATGCGATATCAAAGTGCCAGCTGCCCCAGTAAATAAATTGGACCAGGCAAAATTACTTGAGTGTACGCGGGTAACGCACTTATAGATTAGTACCTGAACGTATGTCGACATTTTTTCCAAAACAAATCGAAAAATCGACAATGGGAAAGTCCTAATTTTTTTTTTTTTTTTTTTTTTTTTTTTTAACGTCCGACTATTGTGCACACTTGGGCTAATGCAGACGATGGGATGATTTAGCGTATGAAAATGCCATGCCCTCGCCAGGAATCGAACCCAGGTCCTCGGGGTGAAAGCCTAGTACGCTATCAACTAGGCCAGGGGTCTCCAAACTACGGCCCGAGGGCCACATCCGGCCCGCGGAGAGCTAGCATACTTGAAAACTCCTTTTAGAGAACATATTTTTTATAGCAAATTAAATTTAGTTTACTGAAGTATTCTAATTTTATGTTGAATAATTATTAATATGACATCTACATTGATATGGTCATGGGCTAACTACTCATAACATTGTTGTAGGCTTATTGTTATTGTTTTTGTGATAAGTTGGATAAAGAAACACAGAATTGTAATGAGTAAAGACATGTATAATATGCAGAAAATTTAACTTCAGTATATAATAACTAACAAATTATTGAAATGAATCCAACTAACATTTTATACATTTTAAATAAAAACATAACTTATAACAACGTTGCGTACTTTTTCGGACTTTTTTTTTCATCAGTGGACTATTTCACTTTTTACCACCGGCAACAATGATAATATGGTTTTGGCCCTCGGAACTTACTGGAGTAATCAGTATGGCCCTAAGGCTGGAAAGTTTGGAGACCCCTGCACTAGACCACCGAGGCGGCGAAAGTCCTGAAGGCATGTGGAATGGGTAAATCGAATAATACCCGCCTGAAACACGGTGCTGAGTTTTTTCGATTTAGTTCGCTGCCTGTAAATTTAAATTGAAATTAGATTCGCCGAGATTTTCCGTCGATAGTGTCCGAACTGGATTGTAGGTTCAATGTCGGAGCATGCGTACAGCGTTTGTGCGCCGTTTGTTAGAATTCTTTGTTTTAAAAACACTCCCCCCCGCCTATTTTAAACTGCGACTCGTGTAATTGCCGTATTGGTGAAAAATGCACTTTACGCAGTTTTGTCGGTCGGTGTAAGTAATGTAAAATATAATAAAAGTGAAGAAACAAAGGGAAATTTTTTAAAAAATGAAAATAATAGAGAGGCAAACATAACCTCGAAATAGCGCAAAAGTACTTAACTTCTTTTTTATCGCGAAATATATATATATATATATATATATATATATATATATATATATATATATATCGGTGGCCTAGTGGATAGAGTACCCGGGTTCGATTCCCGGCGAGGGCTTGGCATTTTCATACGCTATAAATCATCCCATCGTCTGCATTAGCCCAAGTGTGCACAATAGTCGGACGTTAAAAAAAAAAAAAAAAAAAAAAAAAATATATATATATATATATATATATATATATATATATATATATATATATATATATATATAAACTAACACGTTTTTTATGTAACGAGTATTGCGTACAATTTACTAACTGTACAATTACATGTTATGTTCCATGTATGTTATTAGCATAATAAGCGTAGCTTAGTGGTCAGTTAATAGCGTAAAATCGCCACTTATCGTAATAAATTTAACCTTCCGCGGTCGAATATCTCTTTAATTCGGTAATAAAGTACATAGCTTTTAAAACAATGTAAAAATCATACTAAAAGTGTTTCAACTTCATAACTTTTTTTTAATTTTAATTTTGTACGATATTCATCCACTTTAAAGTTTGAAAATCGGAATATTTAATATTATTTTAAACTTTTGTAGACCACACCAACGTTAAAGCGAGAGATAGCCTATATTTACGTACATTTTTTTAAAATGTTACTCCAAAAAAAATTGATTCTTCCAAGGGAAAAAAGTTTAACTTTTAACGTAGATTTCATTCTTACTTAACGATACAGTAAATTAAAATAAAATCAAAATTTAGGTACAATTTCTAAAATATTTACGAATTTTATGTATAATTGAATTATAACATTTAAAATAAATCAGGAAATGAAAATAGTATGTGATTATTATTCGCATAAAATACTCAATTACTACATTTTGTTACCAATTGTTATTTTAAAGCACTTTTTACCTGTTGCGGCGCTATATTACGATGCCATGAAGATACTGGCGTCTTGCTGTCTGCCGCTGCGCACACTAGAGGAATGAGCCACAGCACAGGGTACACACACATGTATACACACCGACACATAGTGTCCGACTGTTTGGTCCTGTACCGTACACAACTCTCATCGCGCGCCACTCCCTCCACACTGTCACGCAGTGTACAAGGCAGCACATGCTGCATGTTGCGGCGTCTTGCTGTCTGCCGCCGCGCACACTAGAGGAATCAGCCACAGTACAGGGTACACACACATGTATACACACCGACACATAGTGTCCGACTGTTTGGTCCTGTACCGTACACAACTCTCATCGCGCGCCACTCCCTCCACACTGTCACGCAGTGTACAAGGCAGCACATGCTGCATGTTGCGGCGTCTTGCTGTCTGCCGCTGCGCACACTAGAGGAATCAGCCACAGCACAGGGTACACACACATGTATACACACCGACACATAGTGTCCGACTGTTTGGTCCTGTACCGTACACAACTCATCGCGCGCCACTCCTCCACACTGTCACGCAGTGTACAAGGCAGCACATGCTGCATGTTGCGGCGTCTTGCTGTCTGCCGCCGCGCACACTAGAGGAATCAGCCACAGTACAGGGTACACACACATGTATACACACCGACACATAGTGTCCGACTGTTTGGTCCTGTACCGTACACAACTCTCATCGCGCGCCACTCCCTCCACACTGTCACGCAGTGTACAAGGCAGCACATGCTGCATGTTGCGGCGTCTCGGTGTCTGCCGCCGCGCACGCTAGAGGAATCAGCCACAGTACAGGGTACACACACATGTATACACACCGACACATAGTGTCCGACTGTTTGGTCCTGTACCGTACACAACTCATCGCGCGCCACTCCTCCACACTGTCACGCAGTGTACAAGGCAGCACATGCTGCATGTTGCGGCGTCTCGGTGTCTGCCGCCGCGCACACTAGAGGAATCAGCCACAGTAGGGGTACACACATGTATACACACCGACACATAGTGTCCGACTGTTTGGTCCTGTACCGTACACAACAACTCATCGCGCGCCACTCCCTCCACACTGTCACGCAGTGTACAAGGCAGCACATGCTGCATGTTGCGGCGTCTTGCTGTCTGCCGCTGCGCACACTAGAGGAATCAGCCACAGTACAGGGTACACACACACATGTATACACACCGACACATAGTGTCCGACTGTTTGGTCCTGTACCGTACACAACTCATCGCGCGCCACTCCTCCACACTGTCACGCAGTGTACAAGGCAGCACATGCTGCATGTTGCGGCGTCTTGCTGTCTGCCGCTGCGCACACTAGAGGAATCAGCCACAGTACAGGGTACACACACATGTATACACACCGACACATAGTGTCCGACTGTTTGGTCCTGTACCGTACACAACTCTCATCGCGCGCCACTCCTCCACACTGTCACGCAGTGTACAAGGCAGCACATGCTGCATGTTGCGGCGTCTTGGTGTCTGCCGCTGCGCACACTAGAGGAATCAGCCACAGTACAGGGTACACACACATGTATACACACCGACACATAGTGTCCGACTGTTTGGTCCTGTACCGTACACAACTCTCATCGCGCGCCACTCCTCCACACTGTCACGCAGTGTACAAGGCAGCACATGCTGCATGTTGCGGCGTCTTGCTGTCTGCCGCTGCGCACACTAGAGGAATCAGCCACAGTACAGGGTACACACACATGTATACACACCGACACATAGTGTCCGACTGTTTGGTCCTGTACCGTACACAACTCTCATCGCGCGCCACTCCCTCCACACTGTCACGCAGTGTACAAGGCAGCACATGCTGCATGTTGCGGCGTCTCGGTGTCTGCCGCTGCGTATTAGAGGAATCAGCCACAGTACAGGGTACACACACATGTATACACACCGACACATAGTGTCCGACTGTTTGGTCCTGTACCGTACACAACTCATCGCGCGCCACTCCCTCCACACTGTCACGCAGTGTACAAGGCAGCACATGCTGCATGTTGCGGCGTCTTGCTGTCTGCCGCTGCGCACACTAGAGGAATCAGCCACAGTACAGGGTACACACACATGTATACACACCGACACATAGTGTCCGACTGTTTGGTCCTGTACCGTACACAACTCTCATCGCGCGCCACTCCTCCACACTGTCACGCAGTGTACAAGGCAGCACATGCTGCATGTTGCGGCGTCTTGCTGTCTGCCGCTGCGCACACTAGAGGAATCAGCCACAGTACAGGGTACACACACATGTATACACACCGACACATAGTGTCCGACTGTTTGGTCCTGTACCGTACACAACTCTCATCGCGCGCCACTCCTCCACACTGTCACGCAGTGTACAAGGCAGCACATGCTGCATGTTGCGGCGTCTCGGTGTCTGCCGCCGCGCACACTAGAGGAATCAGCCACAGTACAGGGTACACACACATGTATACACACCGACACATAGTGTCCGACTGTTTGGTCCTGTACCGTACACAACTCTCATCGCGCGCCACTCCCTCCACACTGTCACGCAGTGTACAAGGCAGCACATGCTGCATGTTGCGGCGTCTCGGTGTCTGCCGCCGCGCACACTAGAGGAATCAGCCACAGTACAGGGTACACACACATGTATACACACCGACACATAGTGTCCGACTGTTTGGTCCTGTACCGTACACAACTCTCATCGCGCGCCACTCCTCCACACTGTCACGCAGTGTACAAGGCAGCACATGCTGCATGTTGCGGCGTCTTGGTGTCTGCCGCCGCGCACGCTAGAGGAATCAGCCACAGTACAGGGTACACACACATGTATACACACCGACACATAGTGTCCGACTGTTTGGTCCTGTACCGTACACAACTCTCATCGCGCGCCACTCCCTCCACACTGTCACGCAGTGTACAAGGCAGCACATGCTGCATGTTGCGGCGTCTTGCTGTCTGCCGCTGCGCACACTAGAGGAATCAGCCACAGTACAGGGTACACACACATGTATACACACCGACACATAGTGTCCGACTGTTTGGTCCTGTACCGTACACAACTCTCATCGCGCGCCACTCCTCCACACTGTCACGCAGTGTACAAGGCAGCACATGCTGCATGTTGCGGCGTCTCGGTGTCTGCCGCTGCGCACACTAGAGGAATCAGCCACAGTACAGGGTACACACATGTATACACACCGACACATAGTGTCCGACTGTTTGGTCCTGTACCGTACACAACTCTCATCGCGCGCCACTCCTCCACACTGTCACGCAGTGTACAAGGCAGCACATGCTGCATGTTGCGGCGTCTCGGTGTCTGCCGCTGCGCACACTAGAGGAATCAGCCACAGTACAGGGTACACACACATGTATACACACCGACACATAGTGTCCGACTGTTTGGTCCTGTACCGTACACAACTCATCGCGCGCCACTCCCTCCACACTGTCACGCAGTGTACAAGGCAGCACATGCTGCATGTTGCGGCGTCTTGCTGTCTGCCGCTGCGCACACTAGAGGAATCAGCCACAGTACAGGGTACACACACATGTATACACACCGACACATAGTGTCCGACTGTTTGGTCCTGTACCGTACACAACTCTCATCGCGCGCCACTCCCTCCACACTGTCACGCAGTGTACAAGGCAGCACATGCTGCATGTTGCGGCGTCTTGCTGTCTGCCGCTGCGCACACTAGAGGAATCAGCCACAGTACGGGGTACACACATGTATACACACCGACACATAGTGTCCGACTGTTTGGTCCTGTACCGTACACAACTCTCATCGCGCGCCACTCCTCCACACTGTCACGCAGTGTACAAGGCAGCACATGCTGCATGTTGCGGCGTCTTGCTGTCTGCCGCTGCGCACACTAGAGGAATCAGCCACAGTACAGGGTACACACACATGTATACACACCGACACATAGTGTCCGACTGTTTGGTCCTGTACCGTACACAACTCTCATCGCGCGCCACTCACTCCACACTGTCACGCAGTGTACAAGGCAGCACATGCTGCATGTTGCGGCGTCTCGGTGTCTGCCGCTGCGCACACTAGAGGAATCAGCCACAGTACAGGGTACACACACATGTATACACACCGACACATAGTGTCCGACTGTTTGGTCCTGTACCGTACACAACTCATCGCGCGCCACTCCCTCCACACTGTCACGCAGTGTACAAGGCAGCACATGCTGCATGTTGCGGCGTCTTGGTGTCTGCCGCTGCGCACGCTAGAGGAATCAGCCACAGTACAGGGTACACACACATGTATACACACCGACACATAGTGTCCGACTGTTTGGTCCTGTACCGTACACAACTCTCATCGCGCGCCACTCCCTCCACACTGTCACGCAGTGTACAAGGCAGCACATGCTGCATGTTGCGGCGTCTCGGTGTCTGCCGCTGCGCACACTAGAGGAATCAGCCACAGTACAGGGTAAACACACATGTATACACACCGACACATAGTGTGCGACTGTTTGGTCCTGTACCGTACACAACTCATCGCGCGCCACTCCCTCCACACTGTCACGCAGTCAGCACATGCTGCATGTTGCGGCGTCTTGGTGTCTGCCGCTGCGCACGCTAGAGGAATCAGCCACAGTACAGGGTACACACACATGTATACACACCGACACATAGTGTCCGACTGTTTGGTCCTGTACCGTACACAACTCTCATCGCGCGCCACTCCCTCCACACTGTCACGCAGTGTACAAGGCAGCACATGCTGCATGTTGCGGCGTCTTGGTGTCTGCCGCTGCGCTCACTAGAGGAATCAGCCACAGTACAAGGTACACACATACGACACTGGTCTTCCACTATACACACGTCTTCTCCTGGCACTTCCTACACACTGTCACGCTGTGTATAAAACGGGCACAGCTATCAGCCTGATTGTCAACTATGCTGGAAGAGATGTTGCACGTTTGTGGACAGGTTGGCGGTTATGGTAAACGGTTGGTCAAACGGTCGGTATAGATCAAAACACTTTTGTTTTTCGGTGGGCGGAGCTTCATGTTGGTAACCCTGTTGTAACGTCTGTGGAAAAGTTTAAACAAGGTTGGCAACGTGAGTAGTAAACTTGCTCTTTTGTTGAACGGTGGTTGTTGATTTGCGATCGGTTTTCACTTAAACATGTTTTTTTTGTTCGTTAAAAGTTATTACATATATTATATTATGTCAATACCAAATATGCCAATTTGGACCGAGTTTTTGAAACAAATTAAAGAACTTTCCCCGCTTTGGAAAGTAAAATCGGAAGTGTTTAACGGTAGAAAAAAAAGAGAAATACTTGGTTAAAACTGTTGGAAATTTACCAACAACACTGAACTGATAACACTGCAAGTCTCAATCATTGCACATCAGTTTTCAATACTTTGTGTGGATAAGGCAGTGAGACATTCTTAGTCTTCGAAGTTCTGTCCACTTGCTAAATACCGCAATGTTACGGAAAGCCGTTCATTCGCCGTAATTGCACATCTCCTGATAATGTCCGTCTTTTCAATAAGCAGTCGCACTTTATTCAACAATTCTTCGTATGATTTACTATCTATTCGTAAAAAAATTTTTAAATCTCCAGGTGCAGAGACGCGAAGTTCACTTAAAAAATTCAAATGAGAAAACTCAGGACGTTGTAAGTACCACTCCTTTGGCCACAATTTTCTCCTCT
>CM040185.1:94286122-94296122 GCA_022606455.1 Callitettix versicolor
AGAAAATAGGAACTTACGAACAGCCCAATAAAAACGCAGTTCAGTATTCAGTAATTATGAGGGAAAACGCTAGAAAATAGGAACTTACGAACAGCCCAATAAAAACGCAGTTCAGTATTCAGTAATTATGAGGGAAAACGCTAGAAAATCGGAACTTACGAACAGCCCAATAAAAACGCAGTTCAGTATTCAGTAATTATGAGGGAAAACGCTAGAAAATAGTAACTTACGAACAGCCCAATAAAAACGCAGTTCAGTATTCAGTAATTATGAGGGAAAACGCTAGAAAATAGTAACTTACGAACAGCCCAATAAAAACGCAGTTCAGTATTCAGTAATTATGAGGGAAAACGCTAGAAAATAGGAACTTACGAACAGCCCAATAAAAACGCAGTTCAGTATTCAGTAATTATGAGGGAAAACGCTAGAAAATAGTAACTTACGAACAGCCCAATAAAAACGCAGTTCAGTATTCAGTAATTATGAGGGAAAACGCTAGAAAATAGGAACTTACGAACAGCCCAATAAAAACGCAGTTCAGTATTCAGTAATTATGAGGGAAAACGCTAGAAAATAGGAACTTACGAACAGCCCAATAAAAACGCAGTTCAGTATTCAGTAATTATGAGGAAAACGCTAGAAAATAGGAACTTACGAACAGCCCAATAAAAACGCAGTTCAGTATTCAGTAATTATGAGGAAAACGCTAGAAAATAGTAACTTACGAACAGCCCAATAAAAACGCAGTTCAGTATTCAGTAATTATGAGGGAAACGCTAGAAAATAGTAACTTACGAACAGCCCAATAAAAACGCAGTTCAGTATTCAGTAATTATGAGGGAAAACGCTAGAAAATAGTAACTTACGAACAGCCCAATAAAAACGCAGTTCAGTATTCAGTAATTATGAGGGAAAACGCTAGAAAATAGGAACTTACGAACAGCCCAATAAAAACGCAGTTCAGTATTCAGTAATTATGAGGGAAAACGCTAGAAAATAGTAACTTACGAACAGCCCAATAAAAACGCAGTTCAGTATTCAGTAATTATGAGGGAAAACGCTAGAAAATCGGAACTTACGAACAGCCCAATAAAAACGCAGTTCAGTATTCAGTAATTATGAGGAAAACGCTAGAAAATCGAAACTTACGAACAGCCCAATAAAAACGCAGTTCAGTATTCAGTAATTATGAGGGAAAACGCTAGAAAATCGAAACTTACGAACGGCCCAATAAAAACGCAGTTCAGTATTCAGTAATTATGAGGGAAAACGCTAGAAAATCGAAACTTACGAACAGCCCAATAAAAACGCAGTTCAGTATTCAGTAATTATGAGGGAAAACGCTAGAAAATCGGAACTTACGAACAGCCCAATAAAAACGCAGTTCAGTATTCAGTAATTATGAGGGAAAACGCTAGAAAATCGAAACTTACGAACAGCCCAATAAAAACGCAGTTCAGTATTCAGTAATTATGAGGGAAAACGCTAGAAAATCGAAACTTACGAACAGCCCAATAAAAACGCAGTTCAGTATTCAGTAATTATGAGGGAAAACGCTAGAAAATCGGAACTTACGAACAGCCCAATAAAAACGCAGTTCAGTATTCAGTAATTATGAGGGAAAACGCTAGAAAATCGAAACTTACGAACAGCCCAATAAAAACGCAGTTCAGTATTCAGTAATTATGAGGGAAACGCTAGAAAATCGAAACTTACGAACAGCCCAATAAAAACGCAGTTCAGTATTCAGTAATTATGAGGGAAAACGCTAGAAAATCGGAACTCACAATCAATTGCCTAAAAACTGCTAAACAGTTCGATTCAGTTAGTAACTATATTCGATTCGTAACTGCAGATCCTAGCTCTAGCTCTACTAACGGCTGAGGTACGAGCGCTTCCCCAGACCGACAATAGATCAGTTTTAATAAACACCGTTCCTTAAGTCGTAATTCGCTGTTTTATTCGAATGTGTGAAAGTTTGTTCAACATTCTTGCACTATTTATTTTGGTTTTACGTGCAGACAGTCCGCATGTTTGTACAAACACAGGACCAGCTGTTGAATTCACAACAGTGTTGCCACATTTTTCAGAAATAGACGTAGCCACATAACATGGTACATATGGAAGGTCCAGCGCTTACGTCACCAGGCAATATAGCTCTGGGAATAGGAATACAGCGATGTTTGTAAATATAGTCTGTATCAATGCCTGGTTTACAGTGAGTGATTCAATTGGCACTTTAACTTGAGGAAATTTTTGTGGATCCAGTTTAGGTTTTCCTCCTGTGTGAGTCTTTAGGCCCACTTCCAAGGCGACGCGACTGCAGATGGTTGATATTCCACTGACTGTGACCGACACAGTCAACAACAGTAGAGGATAGTTGAAAATATACTGGCGGCAACTATGGTTTGGATTTGTCAGCAGTTATTGGATTGTGAATGCTATCACTGCTACTGAGAACACTGTTCTTAGCAGTGAACAGTGAGCAGTTGTGATTGCTCTTCAATAGAAGTGACACTGTGAATGCTATTACTGCTACTGAGAATTCTGTTCTTAGCAGTGAGCAGTTGTGATTGCTCTTCAATAGAGGAGAGACTGTGAATGCTATCACTGCTCCTGAGAACACTGAGCAGTAAGCAGTTGTGATTGCTCTTCAATAGAGGTGAGACGGTGAATGCTATCACTGCTACTGAGAACACTGTTCTTGGCACTGAGCAGTGAGCAGTTGTGATTGCTCTTCAATAGAGGTGAGACTGTGAATGCTATCACTGCTACTGAGAACATTGTTCTTGGCACTGAGCAGTGAACAGTTGTGATTGTTCTTCAATAGAGGTGAGACTGTGAATGCTATCACTGCTACTGAGAACACTGTTCTTAGTAGTGAACAGTGAGCAGTTGTGATTGCTCTTTAATAGAAGTGACACTGTGAATGCTATTACTGCTACTGAGAATACTGTTCTTAGCAGTGAGCAGTTGTGATTGCTCTTCAATAGAGGAGATACTGTGAATGCTATCACTGCTCCTGAGAACACTGAGCAGTAAGCAGTTGTGATTGCTCTTCAATAGAGGTGAGACGGTGAATGCTATCACTGCTACTGAGAACACTGTTCTTGGCACTGAGCAGTGAGCAGTTGTAATTGCTCTTCAATAGAGGTGACACTGTGAATGCTATCACTGCTACTGAGAACACTGTTCTTAGCAGTGAACAGTGAGCAGTTGTGATTGCTCTTCAATAGAGGTGAGACTGTGAATGCTATCACTGCTACTGAGAACACTGTTCTTGGCACTGAGCAGTGAGCAGTTGTGATTTCTCTTCAATAGAGGTGACACTGTGAATGCTATCATTGCTACTGAGAACACTGTTCTTAGCAGTGAACAGTGAGCAGTTGTGATTGCTCTTTAATAGAAGTGACACTATGAATGCTATCACTGCTACTGAGAACACTGTTCTTGCCACTGAGCAGTGAGCAGTTGTGATTGCTCTTCAATAGAGGTGTGACTGTGAATGTTATCACTGCTCCTGAGAACATTGTTCTTGGCACTGAGCAGTGAACAGTTGTGATTGTTCTTCAATAGAGGTGACACTGTGAATGCTATCACTGCTCCTGAGAATACTGAGCAGTAAGCAGTTGTGATTGCTCTTCAATAGAGGTGAGACTGTGAATGCTATCACTGCTACTGAGAACACTGTTCTTAGCACTGAACAGTGAGAAGTTGTGATTGCTCTTTAATAGAGGTGAGACTGTGAATGCTATCACTGCTACTGAGAACACTGAACAGTAAGCAGTTGTGATTGCTCTTCAATAGAGGTGAGACTGTGAATGCTATCACTACTACTGAGAACATTGTTCTTAGCACTGAGCAGTGAGAAGTTGTGATTGCTCTTTAATAGAGGTGAGACTGTGAATGCTATCACTGCTACTGAGAACACTGTTCTTAGCAGTGAGCAGTTGTGATTGCTCTTCAATAGAGGTGAGACTGTAAATGCTATCACTGCTACTGAGAACACTGTTCTTAGCAGTGAACAGTGAGCAGTTGTGATTGCTTTTAATAGAGGTGACACTGTGAATGCTATCACTGCTACTGAGAACACTGTTCTTGGCACTGAGCAGTGAGCAGTTGTGATTGCTCTTCAATAGAGGTGAGACTGTGAATGCTATCACTGCTCCTGAGAACACTGAGCCGTAAGCAGTTGTGATTGCTCTTCAATAGAGGTGAGACTGTGAATGCTATCACTGCTACTGAGAACACTGTTCTTAGCAGTGAACAGTGAGCAGTTGTGATTGCTCTTCAATAGAGGTGACACTGTGAATGCTATCACTGCTACTGAGAACACTGTTCTTAGCAGTGAACAGTGAGCAGTTGTGATTGCTCTTCAATAGAAGTGACACTATGAATGCTATCACTGCTCCTGAGAACACTATTCTTAGCAGTGAGCAGTGAGCAGTTGTGATTGCTCTTCAATAAAGGTGACACTGTGAATGCTACCACTGCTACTGAGAACACTGTTCTTGGCACTAAGCAGTGACCAGTTGTGATTGCTCTTCAATAGAGGTGACACTGTGAATGCTATCACTGCTAATGAGAACACTGTTCTTAGCACTGAGCAGTGAGCAGTTGTGATTGCTCTTCAATAGAGGTGAGACTGTGAATGCTATCACTGCTACTGAGAACACTGTTCTTAGCACTGAGCAGTGAGCAGTTGTGATTGCTCTTCAATAGAGGTGAGACTGTGAATGCTATCACTGCTACTGAGAACACTATTCTTGGCTCTGAGCGGTGAGCAGTTGTGATTGATCTTCAATAGAGGTGACACTGTGAATGCTATCACTGCTACTGAGAACACTGTTCTTAGCACTGAGCAGTGAGCAGTTGTGCTTGCTCTTCAATAGAGGTGACACTGTGAATGCTATCACTGCTACTGAGAACACTATTCTTGGCTCTGAGCGGTGAGCAGTTGTGATTGATCTTCAATAGAGGTGACACTGTAAATGCTATCACTGCTACTGAGAACACTATTCTTGGCTCTGAGCGGTGAGCAGTTGTGATTGATCTTCAATAGAGGTGACACTGTGAATGCTATCACTGCTACTGAGAACACTATTCTTGGCTCTGAGCGGTGAGCAGTTGTGATTGATCTTCAATAGAGGTGACACTGTGAATGCTATCACTGCTACTGAGAACACTGTTCTTAGCACTGAGCAGTGAGCAGTTGTGATTGCTCTTCAATAGAGGTGAGACTGTGAATGCTATCACTGCTACTGAGAACACTGTTCTTAGCACTGAGCAGTGAGCAGTTGTGATTGCTCTTCAATAGAGGTGAGACTGTGAATGCTATCACTGCTACTGAGAACACTGTTCTTAGCACTGAGCAGTGAGAAGTTGTGATTGTTCTTCAATAGAGGTGAGACTGTGAATGCTATCACTGCTACTGAGAACACTGTTCTTAGCACTGAGCAGTGAGCAGTTGTGATTGCTCTTCAATAGAGGTGAGACTGTGAATGCTATCACTGCTCCTGAGAACACTGTTCTTAGCACTGAGCAGTGAGCAGTTGTGATTGCGCTTCAATAGAGGTGAGACTGTGAATGCTATCACTGCTACTGAGAACGCTGTTCTTAGCACTGAGCAGTGAGCAGTTGTGATTGCTCTTCAATAGAGGTGAGACTGTGAATGCTATCACTGCTACTGAGAACACTGTTCTTGGCACTGAGCAGTGAGCAGTTGTGATTTCTCTTCAATAGAGGTGAGACTGTGAATGCTATTACTGCTACTGAGAACACTGTTCTTAGCAGTGAGCAGTGAACAGTTGTGATTGCTCTTCAATAGAGGTGAGACTGTGAATGATAACACTGTTACTGAGAACGCTGTTCTTAGCACTGAGCAGTGAACAGTTGTGATTGTTCTTCAATAGAAGTGACACTGTGAATGCTATCACTGCTACTGAGAACACTGTTCTTAGCTGTGAACAGTGAGCAGTGAGCGGTTAGCACACGGCATCACGTTGTATTATCAGTAAACTGTTCTCTAAACTGTGATTAAATCACTGTTACTGTTCACTGCTCAGAGCATTCACTGGTAACAGGAAAACATTCTGTCATCAGTCAATGTTCGCTTGTGCTGCGTTCTTGCGGAAGTATTTATTAACAATACTCAAGTCAGATGTATTGGCGTTTTGAAAATACCAAAACAAACCGTGACAGACGTCAAATTAAATTTCTTAATTTTAACCGTTTTTGAAAATTCAAAATGCTAACTTGTGCAGTTTTTAACGGTGAAATAGGAATGTCAAAGAATTAAAATAAAAATGTTACGATTTTTTACGATTTGAAATGGCCGTCAATTTGATACCGTTTGTTCACGAACTTTTCTCAAAGTGTTATCAAAATCATTTCGCGAAATTTGAATGAAATCGTGCTGAAATTGCGAACGTGAACGTTCTAAAACACTTACGTTCTATTGAACGACCATTCGTAAATTACGTAGATTTCAAGGTCCCGGGTTTGGGGTCTTACCGTAATGGCTGCTCCGCTAAACAACACCGACAGACCATTAATAAATGGTTTGGGCACTTTCTGGTTGTGACAGTGGTCGAACCACACCAGATGTCTGTGCAACGTGTTTCACCGCGGACTTTCCCATCGGAGTGAAGTAGATAAGGGAACAGAAAACAGACATGTCGCCAGAACCACTCGGGAGCCAGTGGGTGGGTGGTCCTTGGTCCTAGGAATACCGTGTTACAGCTCGGGTAACATAATTACTATAATAATTTGAGGTTTGGTTTGTCCAAGATGTACACAAGTCATGGCTGATTTGCTTACATCCAGTATGTCATTATTCTGAAATACTAATCGTGTGTAATTTGAGGTTGACAGACTTTCCCTTCCGCAGTTGAATTATTTAAAATAGTATTAAATAAAATACTTAGAACACTAAAAACTTAGGTATTGCTATTCTATAAGAAAAATTGTTTCACTGACAATAACCGGTAAAATTAGTTCTTGGAATTTTTTTTAGAATTTGGGATTTTTATTCACTAATAACATACAAATACGATGCAAATAAAATCACAGTTTAGGCTAACAAAGTAATACAACCAAATAAAAATTATACTTACAAAAGTGCAATAATAAATCATAAAGTAAGATTGTATATTCTATTAAATATAGCGATCAAAAAGGAGTAATAAAAATTCAAATAAAAAAACTTCTTAATAGCAATTTGAAAAAAATATTAATAAAAATAAAAGTACCATCTGAGGGCGTAAGTAGCTCTTATGTGGATACCGGAAGGAAAAAGTATTCTTTTAAGTTATATACAAGTAGAAATAAAACGAAATGTATACTTCACAACACACACACACACACACACACACACACACACACACACACACACACACACACACACACACACACATATGTATAAAAATTGTATATGCAATATTTCACACAGTCGTAATCACACAATAGACATACACAACATACGTACATCTCAATTTAAGAAAATCAAATTTTTAAACAATTGCTATTGTACTGTAATAAATCATGCGATATTTTCTTAGGAAAACCAATGTTTTCAAACAAGTAGGAAAAAAATTACAACTTAATAATCCTTTAATTTTATTTTCCTGTTGCAGGAAAAACCAAAGAAACCTGCTTAGAGCTTTGCAAACGTAGAGATGCCTAAGTAAAAGTGTTTTTAATTATTTAAATAAAGTCGACAAGTGAGTTCTGTTCACCTATTTCTAATAACAGCTTTTTGAATGACTACAGTTGGAATTAAAGTGTTCAAATAAACGCCACCCTTACAACTTAATCCATAACATAAACCACACAATTTTTCTTCATAAATTAGGGTTTAGCGAACCAAGGAATTTGAAATTAAAGAAATTTAGGTCCGGAACTAAATCGAATAAAACCCGAAAATGAACCCTGACCGCCGTCAGAGCAATTTACAACGACACGCTCTAAGTGTGTTTTTTTAATTGAAATTTAGTACACTACGTCAGTTATGAATCTTCCTTTGAGATGCTCAAAATTTGAGTAAATCTGTTGAACTGATTTTAAAGAAATTTGGAAGATTTTTCTATTTGTTGGATGATAGCATACATTACTTTTTTTTGGTACTTAAGGACTACATCTCAGCAAAGTTTTATCAAAATCGTTACAGACGATTTTAAGAAAATCCTATTTTTGTTAATTTTTTAAGGATTTGTTTTTTGTTTTAGACCTATAGACTACACCTGCATGTAGCGAAAACTCGGATTTTGCTTCGGGAACAGTCGAATTTTAGGGTTTGTGGGAGTATTTTTTGGTTTGTGGGAGTTTTTTTGTGGTTTGTGGGAATACTTTGCGGTTTATTGGAGTATTTTGTAGTTAATCGGAGTATTTTGTGGTTTGGTTAGGGAAGGTGTAGCAAGGGGAATTAATTGTAAACTGCTGCTGGTTTTTTTTGTGTTTTTCATGTACAAAAATTTTTTTTGTTGAAAATACCTTTTACAGTAGAGTCTCGATTAACCGTCATCCTCTGGACCGTTGATTGACGGATAGCAGAAATATACCGCCCGTACTTTCGGTGATCTATAAAAATAACATACTATACCCTGTTTACAACACAGAATCGCTTGTTATTATTTTTAAAAATGTAGTAAAAGTTAAATTTTCTATTTAATTACGAATTTTACAAATTTTACATATATAGGTCTTTTATCCGTGCTTAACTTTTTAAAAAGTATTCACAAAACAGAGTACTCATGTGACTTAAAGTGATCGACTTATACGCTGAATGATACTATCGTAAATAGTGAGAGAGCGTCTGTCTTTCAATAGAACTATTCATGCACTCTTTCCGAACTTGTTGGCACTATTGTAAGTGTTTTATCTCCTTCCACTAGATGACTGGATCATTTACGTTTCTATTAACAGTATTTGCTTATGGTAGTAATTAGTGTCAGCTGCCCGCCTGCGCTATAAATAGGTTAAGTCCAGTTACAGTATTTCTTTTTATATAGAAGGTTACTTTTATTATTTATTGCTGTTTAAAAATGTCAGATAACAGAATTATGATGGTTAATCGAGGCTATTGTATTTCAAATTTGGCTGTAACAATTTTGATTAAACTTTGCTTAAAATGTAGCCTTAAGAGATCGAATAATATGTATGGTTTGCTGTCTCAAAAATATTTTAAAATCAGTTAATTAAAAAAAATAATAGAATTTAATAAAATAATAATAATATCCTGGAATTCCAAACTTAAGCATTATAAAACTGTGATCAAACCAGAGGCTCTATATGCATCTGAAACTCTTACACTCAATAATAAGGGATTACTGGTCAACCTGGAGAAGAAGGAAAGAAGGTTAATAAGGAAGATATTAGGCCAAAACTTTAGAAATAATAAAGTTGATTTCTAATAAAAACCTGTATCTCAAAATTGAGAGACTCTCAGATAGCATGAGGAAAAGACGACTTAGTTTTTATGGCCATATTAGTAGGATGAACAGCAGTAGACTTACTAGGCGGATCTTTGCTTTCTTCAGAGATCGGAAAACGAAGAGTAATTGGTTCAGGCGGGTCCAGGAGGACTTAACTGAGCTGGCGATATCAGATGAGATGATTGACGATGTACTTAAACTGCGAAAACTTTTACATAATGAAAACCTAAGGTTCCAAGAAAAACCAACATCTAAAAGGGGCGGGGCAGTCTCGGATGAAAGAAGGAAGGCAGCCTCGGATATAATGAAGCAGTATTGGATACAGCGGAAGGCAGCTAACGCACATCAAAGTAATTGATTTGGCGTACCCCAAAGTGGGTGATCCGGATGATGACGAAGAAAATAATAAATAAAAATTATAATAAGTAAAATAGATAAGAGAAATTTATGTTATAGGAAGAACTTGAAAAAAGTAGTGGTGTTATTTTATTATTATGTTACTCTAAACCATCATTTTATTTTATTTCAAATGTGGTTCATTGATTTGTGTCAGTGATTGTATTATGACT
>CM040185.1:94301122-94463622 GCA_022606455.1 Callitettix versicolor
TCACAGCGCTCCAAAAATGTCAAAGAATGTGCCGTGTGCTTTGTTTTGTGTTCCTGTGTCAACATTTTTGGCACCCATCTTGCACAAATTTTTTTTGAATTGGGTTTTGTCAGAAACAATTTTATAAATTATTGATCTTGAGACTTAAGGTCAATAGTGAAGCACCTGTTTTGGCAAATTTCCTCATAAACCTTTTGTGTCGAGTCTTCGTTCATGACAGTAAGGCGAACAGTTTGTTCTTCGTCATGAACATTTGTCTTGCCTTCGTTAAAAAGCCTGCGTTACGCACATTGTCATCATTCATTACACCTTCCCGATAAAGCTGCCAGTGAATTTCAGCAGGCACATGTACACATGTCTTGTGTTTAGAAATCGTATTCACATTGCACTTCACAATCAGCAGAATTCATTATCGACATGTTGACAAACAAAGCAGTATTACGCAACATCAATATAATCAGACACGAAACATACTGTCAGAACAGTTAGACTTCTTAGCATTCTTAGACTAGCTGAGAAGGCTGACTTGAACAGACGTCATGTGGCAACTTGTATGGACACGTTGCACATTTTTTACTTCAAAATGACTTTCGTATTTGATTTTTCATATTAATGCAACAATGTATCTTTACTACAGAGTGGCAAGAAAGTAAAACGTGAATGGACAGTTTGGGTTTTATTTAAAAACACTATTTTCAGTGTGTAAATGTTTGAAATGTTTCTTTCCTTCAGGTCTGGATGTTGATAGAATGGTAATGTCACTGGAAAACTGGAAGTGTCGCTTAGAAATGGAGAATGAAACTCTACGCAACACTTTGGTCAGTTTACAGGCAGAAGTGTGCGGCGCTAGGCTGGCGGCAAGATATCTCGACAAAGAACTGGCTGGCAGGTTGGTTAGATTATTTTACAGTGACACAATTCCGCCAACCTTTTAACAATTATATATCAAATTTGTTTATAAAAACACAAATAATTATGTAATTAACAACATAACAATTATAACGAATCGCTTTAGTTCTTTGTTGTCCAGAATACATAAATATTTTAATATTAAAAATTAAAGTACAATTAATGATTTATTTGTTATTATTTTTATTTATTGTAATCAGTAGCAATAAGCAGCAAACAAGTCCTCAGTTGAAATAGTGTTATTGAGAAAACAGCTGTTTTGTAAATCAGCTGTTTACTCCATCGTAAGCATAGTGCAACAGTATTTCTGTTGCATTCTTACTCCTTATGTTTTTATGTATAGAGCAGATGTATTTGTTTCATTCCTATTGTATATTCCTTGATACAATATCAATAGCAGATTGATATTGTATATTCCTTAATTTTAATTGGAATATATAAATGTTTAAGTGTAAAGAATAGAACCTTGATTATTCGGACAGTGGCTTAAACGGGTTGGGATTTTCATTAACCCTCCAAAAACTATATTGTGACTTAGAGTCGATAATTTAAAAATGTCTTCTATGGTTAACAAAAAGAAACATGTTTAATCTGTGAAAGTCAGCTGTTAGTTTTCGTTGACTTAAAGAAGTTATGTTAGTGAGACTTTTCTGTACAAATGGCAGTACAGTATTAGCACAGTATGATTTTTTTTTACTTCGAAGTTAACATTAGATTAGGGAGCAATCAACAATTACCGTTGGATGAAGGTAAGAGAAAGCAGTCTATCTTATCAGTAGTGTGGTTGTTAAGAGCTATCAATAGTTCATCGATGGTCGTTAATCAATACTGTTGATTTATCGATAATCGTACATTCAACTAGATATGGGTAAATAAATATCCTTATATAAAGATGTGACCAATGTGTAAGTTGTTGCCGTTTCCATTATAGTCTGGTTTGCTTCTTACGTTTGTGCGTATATGTAAATATTTTATAAAAGAATCATTCTTTAAATTTGTTCAATCTGTCATTTTTATTCTTACCAAATTGTTAACATTTCACTATGTTGAGTATAATTATCTGCCTTCCCTAGCTTCGTCAATTCTACTTTTGTCGACGCATTTCGGAGAACCTCCATCTTCAAAAGAGTATAGATATAGTTTTTGAAGATGGAGGTCCACTGAAACGCGTCAACAAAAATAGAATTGATGAAGCTAGGGAAGGCAGATCATTATACTCAACATAGTGACCATAATCCTAGCAGAAAAGAAGAAGAATATAAAAAGAATTTTTTAACATTTTACGTGCAAAGTACAGTACATATTAATAAAATGCATTCCTCATTATTGTAACTGTGATAATTGTTATCTGTCTTATTGCCAGCGCCTGCAGTTATCCTTGTTCTTCCTCCTCTTAATTAACTCGGATAATCGAGGTTCTGTTGTATTTATATATTCTTACTTTTTTAAATAAATATTTTTTTCATGACCGCTCTAGTAGGTCAACTCGTAATCGCATTGTGTTTGTGTGCCAGGATAAAGCAACTCCAGTTACTAGGTTAACTCTTAATTAACTAGGTTAACTAGCAACTCTTAATTAACTCGGATAATCGAGGTTCTGTTGTATTATATATATTCTAAATAAATATTTTTTTAAATAAATATTGTGTTTGTGTGCCAGGATTTTCATAACTAGCAACTCTTAATTAACTCGGATAACGAGGTTCTGTTGTATTTATATATTCTTACTTTTTAAATAAATATTTTTTCATGAATCTAGTATTGTGTTTGTGTGCCAGGATAAAGCAACTCCAGTTACTAGGTTAACTCTTAATTAACTAGGTTAACTAGCAACTCTTAATTAACTAGGTTAACTAGCAATTCTTAATTAACTCAGATAATCGAGGTTCTGTTGTATTTATATATTAATTACTAGGTTAACTTTTTAAATAAATATTTTTTTTTCATGACCGCTCTAGTAGGTCAACTCGTAATGGTATTGTGTTTGTGTGCCAGGATAAAGCAACTCCAGTTATTAGGTTAACTCTTAATTAACTAGGTTAACTAGCAACTCTTAATTAACTCAGATAATCGAGGTTCTGTTGTATTTATATATTCTTACTTTTTTAAATAAATATTTTTTTCATGACCGCTCTAGTAGGTCAACTCGTAATGGTATTGTGTTTGTGTGCCAGGATACAGCAACTCCAGTTACTGAGTAGGTCTGATATGACGGGAGACGCTCGGAACAAACTGTGGAGTCAGTTAGAAGCAGAGATCCTTGTGCAGAGACATAAAACTGTGATGCGAGCAGTAAGACAGAAGGACCACCGAGCACCGCCCCCTACGAACACTGGCAATGTTCGCACAGTGGAGTTGCACAGGAGGCCTGATCAAGGTCTAGGCATTTCAATAACGGTTAGTTGTAGTTACTTGTTTCTAGCCTGTGTCTAACACTTAGTATTTATACACAATGTAAACATCATTTATATTTGTTAAACTTTATCAATCGTAGCTAGCTCGTTGATGTGTTGGAAGCAAATTTCCAAAAAAATAAGAATATCACATCGTATAACCTTTATTTTTTTTATTTTTCACTTTTTGAAATTTAGATTTCACTGTTGTAATTAATGGTAAAACTATAAATTTGCATTAAATTTTTTTAATGACATTTAATAATATAATTTTTATATTTATTCGTTAACGTTGATATCGGTCAATTTCATTTTTATATTTTTAATTAAGTTTGAAAATTTGTGTTACGTAGTTTTTTTATACTATTACTGTGGTGAAGTCAGATTAAAAAAAGTTTAAGAAAAATATGTATTTTTTAATATTCGGAATTTGTTTTTGCCATTTTGAAACCGTTGAACAGAACCAAAATTGCAAACTCGATAAAGCATTAACATTTTTCAAAACATGATCTAAAAATCAGGATCGACACTTATTTCAAGGTCCCAAGTCTGGGTTGTACCATGATGGCAGCTGTAACAACTCAGTTTACAGTGGAAATTTATAAATAATTTGAATTCAAAAAAGTTTGTGCATTGTTTGTGCATGTTATTTATACTAATTTTTTTTACCAGAACATAAATACAGCTTGATGATGATTATATACTCATTTCAAGGTCCCAAGTCTGGGTCTTACCATGATGGCAGCTGTAACAACTCAGTTCACAGTGGAAATTCATAAATAATAATTCAATTGAATTTGAAAAAGTTTGTGCATTGTTTATGCATGTTATTTATACTATTTTTTTTACCAGAATATAATGACAACTTGATGATGATTATATGGTTTGCTGTATTTGATTACAACAGGGAGGCAGAGAACATGGGGTGCCTATATTAATCTCGGAGCTAGAACCTGGTGGTGACACTTCAGAACTGTTTGTCGGAGATTCTGTTATTAGTGTTAACGGCATCGATCTTAGGCAGGTAAGAAGTCATGTAGGCACAAGAAATATTAAGAATTGTCTTTTAAAAATAGAAGTGGACTAATATTTAATCAGAATGTATAGTACGAATACATTGTACAAACTACATTTTAATGGGAACGAATTTCAAATTTGCACCTCATCTATGTTTATTTTGTCGCACTATATCACGTAGTAAGAATACAACACAATATAAAGTGCTGTGATTGAGCAAAATTTTTACTTTGAAATATGTGTTTCTGAATTATAAAATTTGTTTGTATATTTATCTATTTGTCTGCATGTGTGATCAAAAGAAAATAACCGATTTGGACTAAATTTTACATACCTTTAGTTTGTGATATTTTGATTATGTACATTTTCATAACTAAAATCAGAGTATCAATATTTAAAACATTTTGAAAGTATGCAGCTGTCTTGCTAACAGAAGTAACAATTAGATAACATTGAAATAATTCTTTTTATATTCTTCTTCTTTTCTGCTAGGATTATTGTTACTATGTTGAGTATAATGATCTGCCTTCCCTAGCTTCGTCAATTCTATTTTTGTTGACGTGTTTCGGAGAACCTTCATCTTCAAAAACTATTTCTATACTGGTCACCAATATTATGGCCCGTCCTATTTATACTATCTCCACCTCGTACCCCTCCTCTATTCAACACGTGTACATTAAACCTGACGTGCTCGCTTCTGATTCAAAATCATACGTTTTCGCTCGTTTCTGATTTGCTCCTTTTAAACTTTCTCTTCAACGGTCATCCCTCCTGTTAATTTTTGAAAATTTTTAAACGTAACATCTGCTTGCGACGATATCTGTTCATTTATTATGTTTTCTCCCTTTAATTTAGATTTAAAAATTTCCAAGTTCTCTAAAATGTTCACACGTCTTCATTTCTGCCATATGCAGTACTTTCATGGATTCTATTTCTCGAGGTATGTGTCCCTCTTTTATTATAGCAAAAATGATTCAAATTATGCGTCACATTTAATAAAAGAGTATTAAATTATGCAGTCACATTTAACTGCGTACACTCGCTATTGTCAATCAGACGTCGCCATCTTGAAACGGAAGTGAACGGAAAAAATCGTACACATACGACGTTCGGACTTTATACAAGGTAACTTTGTACCAAATTTCAAAACAGTTGGTCATTGTGTTTGGTCACAACTGTGTATAAACAAACAAACAAAATGTCGAAAGGTTGAGTTGAAATACAGACCTAGCTTAGCTTAGTTTTAAAAAAATTATTTATTATTATTATTATTATAATTCTCTCTTTATTTGTTTCACCCAACTTTGGGGTACACTAAATCAATCACTTTTTAATGTTCTGTGCCTTCCTCGTAGCCCAGTATTGCTTCATTCGTTGTGATCTTGCTTTTTTTTCTTCGTCAGAGATTTGGATCGTTCGCTTGGATTGACTTTACCTTGGAACCGTTGTTTTTTGTCCTTGATTATTGTTTTGGCTGTTTTGATGTTACTGAACAATCACGCACTATCATTAAACCTTTAGTTAATTGCCATACATAATTAAATATAGTTTTATAAAAAAAATCAATGTTTTAAAACTTTATGGTTTTGGTAGCAACTGTATTTGCTTTATTTTTTCTGTGAGTATAATTTGTGCATATACACGAGTAATGCATTTAAAACACTACACAGAGTATCTGTAATTTTCATTGGCACTGGTGAACTGGGGTAATTGTTGTGGTAGTTCTGTATACCAGCACACATTGTTTATATAAAAAAAAAACTTAGCTTAATGTCTGATCACCAGCTTTTTCAAAATTGTTTCATTTTGGACAACTTAATTAACCCTTTCAGATCCATGGACTTTTTTTACACAAATTTTAATATTAATTTCAGTAATTCAATATATTTTAAGATGAATACACATATTTTATGAAAATTATATCAAGTGAACACACACAATATACAGTAAACAATGTTTTGTGTGTGATTTTAAGGTGAAAAGCAAATTGAGGCTATTATCTCCGCCTTAAATTTAGGTTTAAGTGTGCGTTAGACTCGGGTACAGCGAGGGACGTCTAAATCCTCTCGATACGTGCAGCTAGTCTGCACCCCCTGCGGGTCAAAACTCTTGGTCAGTTATGCAAATTACAAAGAATTTGTGTCCTTGAACAAAGGACAAAGAACACGTGTCCTTGTCAACTTCCATCCAAACTGCCCATAATTTATTTTAAGGTATGCCTCTCCCTCTGTCAGACAGACAAACTCTTACGTGAGTTGCACAGAAAAATCAACAGCCAATGGGGGTTTTGAATCCGCTCACGCCTAGCACACTGTACTTGGCCAGATATGCCCTAGACCGCTCTGCCGTTTGATCAGTCTGAAATTGTTTCGTTTAACAATTCTCATAAGTTGTTTTTAATTGTTAGATAACTTATTGTTTTACTGTTTCATTTAATTTTTTTTTTTTAAATCAAATGTTTTTATTGATTATCCGGTTAGTGAAAACCGGATGTTAGCACTAAAAGACGGCTTGTGACCAAGTTATAGTTGGTTGATATATTATTTTTATGTATTATTGTATTAAAAATATTTAGTGATGAACATTTGTGCATTAAAAAAATGAAGAATCCGGTAGGTACGAGTACTTTAAAATATAGTATAAAAAAGAAAAAGAAAATTACGTGGTTTCACTTATCTCTGGCCTATTGTAAGTGGTGTGGATTAGTCAATAAGTAACGTGCTGTCTGAAACAAGTATGGCATTTTAGCAGAATGACAAATACGATGTCCTGTCTGTCAGTTGCAGTAATTATGTGTGAGACGTAATCACAGCCAGTAACTTCCATGATTTTCTTACGTGAAATGTTCGTTTTTCGTTGTTTTTAGTGTTTTGAAATTCGCTTCCATCATACCAGAAAGTGAATTATTATTATTATTTATTATCTGTGTGTCACAGTTATTTTTTTTTCTATATAGGTACTTAACGGAAAAAATGTTCATACTCTTGCAAAATGTATCGTTCATTTGGAAGCTATACTCAACTTTAGCGCTTACCCAGTGTTAAAATTAGGATGCCAGAAAGAAAGGTTAAACGCACGTAGTACCAAAACCTGACATCTGAGCGCTCTGAATTTGTTTTTCTTCTACCTTTAGTTTATAAATTGCTGCAGTGACGTGAATCAATCTAACACTGAAGGTGTCTAATTAATATCGTTAGTGATTCATACATTAACCTAACCTAAAATTACATGGTTCATTTTCCTTTTGATAAATAGGGTTCTCCATTTTCAATAACACAATTTCCTATACAGCAAGATCAATGTATTAAAATTTTTTTTTTTTTTTTAACTTCCGACTATTGTGCACATTTGGGCCAATGTAGACGATGGGATGATCTATAGCGTATGAAAATGCCTGGCCGGGTATCGAACCCGAATCCTTGGGGTGAAAGCCTAGTATGCTATCAACTAGGCCACCGAGGTGGCTCAATGTATTATAGACCCAAGGAATTACTGAAAGCCAAAAAACTAAATTTGAAATTCGTCAATCAGTGTCGCCTTAAGATTATATTTTCCAGATACTTTTTGACTAAATGTTATCAAAAATTGAAATGATAAAGTAAAAATACTTTAATCAACCTTAATGACAGTGTGTGTATATAGGCTAGCCACCAGGAAGCTGTGAAACTGTTGAGTAGTCAGATGGGTAATGTGACGCTGAAAGTACAATATTTAGCCAACGGAGGGGAAGAGAGTGAGGAGGACACTGACCTAACTAATCTCAGGTAAGGTTAGGATAAAAAAAATTGTTAATGTTTAGTTATTAGTTTTAAATATTATAATGAGGTCACAGCTGAAGAATGAACACTATTGACAAAGACATAGGAAAATTACGAAACTGCTTATATATTGCAATAAGACAAAGTAGAACACAGTTCAAAAAAACACTTGGGAAGAAGTAGGGTGGGGACAGTTGATTCCGAGGAGACCGGAACGTTGGTAGATTTTGGGGGGCAGTCAATTCTGTGGAAACCCAAAGGGCTGTACGTCGGGACATATTAGAGAGAGCATTCCAGCCAGGCGGTGCTGAGAAGTGGCGAATCGGCAGTTTGCAAGTAAACAAAATTTGCGTACACATCTTCCCCTTTTTACTTTTCTTTTGAATATATTAGGGTATATTTCAGGGAAACATTTTAAAGAATAAGACAGTAGTGTTCATTCTGGGGTTGTCATCAACAGT
Organism: Callitettix versicolor; assembly: GCA_022606455.1. Classification (NCBI taxonomy): domain Eukaryota; kingdom Metazoa; phylum Arthropoda; class Insecta; order Hemiptera; family Cercopidae; genus Callitettix; species Callitettix versicolor. Next base: position 94,309,661 of record CM040185.1, read on the forward strand.
AGTTGTAGTTACAAGATAAATGTAATGTAATACATTTAAATATATTAAAGGATTTTTTTATTGAACCACCGATAATTAATTCTTTGCAGGACCTTGTCTAAGACATTATTAACTCTTTTCTCCAGATTCTAAATGTGTGATAAGTAACTCATTCAGACATTTTTAAAATGTACAATTTGCCAATTTCATTTTGTTGACATTCAAACTACAATAATTAATGAAATACTGTCTCAATATTTATGAAATTATTTCCGTATTCAGTTGATTTAACTTTTCAGATCATTTTAAATGTGCATGAAATGTTACGCCTATAATAGGTGCTAATCGTTATATTTTAGCCTGTTATGTATATCACCTCGTCCTGTATCTACTTTTCTGTTTGAATCATTTTCATTTGTAGCTGAAATATAACAAATTTGTTAAAATATATAGCTCCCCTTAATTATAACGATTTATTGTTCTCTTAATGATAGTAGTGATATTAATGATAAAATGATATTAATGATAGTAATTAAATATTACATGTAGTTTCATTTAGAATGTTGAATAAAACTGTTATCAAATGATACAGATATGGGTTTTTCCATGAGTCCACCGATGGAAGCTACTACAGGATAAATGGATTTGCTGGAGATATTGAGAAAAACAATATTACCCCTACGGCACCTCGCACGCCTGACTCTTCAACGAGGTAATAGTTTAGTTTTCAAAACTAGTTTACGTTTTAGAATAAAACTGTAAATTATAAAATTGTTTTGGGGTTAAAATGTTTTGGTTGGAGATGTTTGTACATTTGGTGTATTCAGCTTTAAACTTTGGTGTAATGTTATTTTGTGATTCATTAGTTATGTTATTGCAAATATATGCAACATTACAATAATTTTTATGAATAGTGTTGTATTACCTTATATGCAATTGTTTTGCATTAACACTTTGGTTCTCCACTATCGCTTGGGACTAATCCTTCTTTTCACTATATTTAGTTCATTTTAAAATATAATGTAGTAATAATTAAATCAGTGTAGAAAATAAAATACTATACAATACTATAAATACTAAAATACTATACAATGCATATTCCTTAAATTTTGTAAACTTATGTTAAGCAACACCTCATTTTAAAGGTCTTCATTGTAGAAAAAGAACAGCGTAACATACATTGTGCAAAGTACATTACAAAAATTTCAATCAGCGGCATTTTTGGAATGGGGAATCATTTTAAAAGTTAGAAATCTTTAATTTTCAATATTCTTTTTTATTGTTCTTTTACGTTCCTTTAAAATGTGGATAAGGTACGTAATGTTATATTTAAGATTATGTCAAAGGAAAAATACATTTTTATGCCTTATGCATATTTCATAAGACTGGTTTTTCTTTTTTCTTCTTTTTTTAATTAGTTTTATCACTTGATGTATTTCAAATAGTGTAAGAAAACAACAGTTTTGAAAGTGGGTGTACTTGAAATGCATCAGCGAAACAATGCTAGGAGTAGTAATGAGTATGAATAAGGTTTGTTTTAAGAACATCAAAGCTGGTCGTGTTTAACCATGTGAAGAAATATCGGTTATGAAACTTTCATGGAAAACAGATGCACCACATGGCCGCGCATGTCGTTATTAGTGTAATTTATGTTCAGTTCATTGCGAAGGCTATCTTCAATTGCACTACTTGCAAGTTTGTTTTGCTTTAATTAAAAACGGTTGTTAGCTTTTAATGATTAGGAATTAATTTTTGAACTGCATTCCCTGAATTATCCACATTTAAACTGTAAATGGAGTCGCAGGTTATTAAAATGTAGCATTTTATAAAGTTTACAAATTATATTTTATAATTGCACAGGGAAACCTTGGACGTGTTTAAAAACATAAGTGCATGTTTGTTATTGATTAGAGGAATGGAATAGGTATGAACTGGGAATGAAAGCCTTTTGACAAGCTTGAGGCTATGTTTCGACTTGTTGTTTATTGGATTAATCATTGAACACTGATATTTCATTTGAAAACTTTGTAATATTTTTCATGTATAGCAGTTAGACAGCATTTAAAACGTACAAGTATTAAATATATTTTTGGTTAATGTTTACTTCCTACACTTTCTCATTTCTCCATTTATAACCTTAAACAACTTTCTTAAAATTATTCCCAAAAATCTTCCTGCAGTTTTTCTCTAGAGAGCACCCCTCATTAGTTTTCTTTCTAGCTTGGCAGCCCTCTTTCTTGTCCTTATCCTGCTGTTTATGTGCATAATCAGCCGTTGAGTGGTAAATTTCTTTGTATATTCTTTTCCGTCAAACATCGTCACTTCCTATTCCCCACTGCTTATTCCTCGGCACACCTAACCTAGACGTAAAACACTGAAGCATCCGGTAGGACCCAAGTTTAATTCTATAATTTTTTCAGAGCTGGATCTGAATGCAGCTATTCCAGCAGCCCTACGAACCGTCCCGCCACCGCTCCCGAAGAAGAAAAACCACCGCCGAGTCTGCCTACTACAACCGAATCCACAAATCCTACTAGTCAAAACAATAGTCCACTTAATTTCGGTGTTACAACATTACAAAAAATCTTCCGTTCTTTGACACCAAGCGGTGTCTGGCCGGACGGTTCAGATGAGAAACAAGCATGGACGGACAGTGATGTGAAACTAATCGACAATAAGGTACTTAGTAAAGAAACTACGACATTCCCTGTGCTCGATAGTTCGCCTACGATTACGCTAGAGAAGAAAACCGCTGGACGAGATACGAGTCAACTGTTTCATCCTGAAACGGAAGCTATGACACTCGTCAACGGGTTAGGCGATGCTAGTTTTGGTACTCCAGTATAATTTATCCTTTGTAAAACATAATTTCACTGCTAGGTTAGGAACATTTGTATAAGAAAAGTTAGATTTAAAAGCATTGTTATATGAATAAAATATATAGCACCGAATCAGAATATTAATATATCAAAGTTTTATTTGACTGTTGCTATTTTAAAAATTTAATTTAGATTTTTCGTTAGTTAAGTGTTTTTTTTTTTATTATTGTATCATTAATAAGTAAAATGGTAAGTGTACATAAAAATAATATGAACGTTTTATTCTAAGTTTGTATTATATTACGCAATATCAAAATACGCTCTTGCATATACTACTACACAAGGTATTATGAAATTTAGTAAGTGCTTCTTCCTTTATAGTGGGCTCCATGTGGACATATCCAAGGAGGTTTAACAGCAAAATATTAGCGAATATCGATTAGAAAATGAAATATTGGAGCGGCCATAATAATATGTATGTATTAGCTTTCTAGTGTTCACCGTAATTTTGGTCCAGATTAATTCTATCTTGACGGAGAAATTGCAGAAATTGGTTGGACAAAGTCAATAGCCAGCAAAATCTGTTTCACATTGCCATTAAAAATTCAAATTTTTAAAAATTGATTTTTCTGTTATAAAATTTTAAAGTTTGCCGATTACTAGCTTACAAAATAGCTCTATTGTTAAAATCAGTTTTTTTATGCAAACCTGAATCAAATTGTGAAGTTGGTAACGTATATAGATTTTATGCAGCCTTTTAAAATGTGTTCTGTGTTTTATCCAATAGCTCATTTTGCAATGTTAATTCGCTAATAATTGTTACAGGAGTCGAATAGGGAACCAATAACATGCGTATAGTACAATACAAAGTAATTTGTGATTGTTGGTTTTTTCGTTAATTTTTTTACTTCAAATTTTTTAAGTTTGTATTTAAATTGTTTTTAGCAATAACTTTTGCGATGAAATGTTCCTTTATAGCAAATATTTTAATTACGTGATGCAGCTATTCTAGCAGCCCTACGAACCGTCCTGCCACCGCTCCCGGAAAAGAAAAACCACCACCGAGTCTGCCTATTACAATTGAATCCACAAATCCTACTAGTCAAAATAATAGTTCACTTAATTTCGGTGTTAAATCATTACAAAAAAATCTTCCATTCTTCTTTAACAACCATAATTTAAAATTTGATGTGTAACAGAATCTGTGTGTTAAGTAAAACTATCAAGTGAAGTAAAACTCTCTATTTAGATACAAAAAAAAATGTTTGAACAAAAGGTTTTAAATCGGAAAATGATTTTGAAGATAACATACTGGAGAGTGTTTTATTTAAATGTTTTGTGTTGAAATCCGTCGCCAACAAACACCGCTGTAATTTGGTTAAAATTCAAATTACACCGTTAATTGTAAATTAAATAGAAAAAAATTAATGCAAACACTATTTTGGAAAGGAATCACAACAGAAATTGAACAATCAAGAAAAAAAATGGAAATTAATTTTGATTCACAGTCACAGTTGTTTTGACATACTGTGTTGTTTGAATAGGTAACATTTCACTAAGTCATCACTTAATTCTTGATACCATCATGTCTCTGTTTGTCTGATGTCCATAATATTTTTTTCCTGAGATCAGGATAATTTGTGATCCAGATGATTAGGTTATGGTTAATTGCAGTGTTACTGTACTTTGTTTTTAGGAAAACAATTCTTTTCTGCGCTAACTTGCACGATCCTAACCTGCTGTCGTGTTATTGTTACAATCAAGCGATGCTAAAAATCAAACAAATTTTATCTATAACCTCTATGAGTATTCCTGCATTTTATATGTGGTTTCTAAACCATATTGTCCTTTTTCTATGTGAAGGACTAGATATTTTCCCAAAAATCTAGTCTGTAGATGTTACAATTTTTCTAGTCCTATTTTTTTGTCATTTTTTTTCAAAAAGTACACCAGAATTTCAGTAATCCAAAAATAAGTTAATTTTTTATTAAATCCAAACTGGCTAGAGCTCTAGTTAGTTCAGAATTTTAAGGTTCGAAAAATTCTGTTTACTACTTTTTCACTTCTTGCTCTCTAATTTTGTCTTGTTTACTAAATTGTTTTTTTGTCCATTCTCTCTAATTTTGCCGAAAAACTTGATCCGGAGTGGTTTATATCTAGTTGAACTCAAACATAAATTGATTAATGCTTTACTTTTAGATTACAAAATTGTAACTCTGCTTGAAAAATGAATTTTTAAAAAATTGCTGTATTTAAAACAATAATTTTATTAGTGATGTAACGATAAGAGATTTCAAACATTTAAAGATTAAGGTTAATTTTGTTAAGCTGAACCTTATGTGAATTTAAAATTTAACATATCGAATATTGTGTTTAATTTATATTTAGTAGAGTATAATGTGTAATATGCTTCCTTTATTAATAATAGTTAAGGAAACAATTTTAGTATTTTTTGAAAACCATATTTTAGGACGGTGAAGAAGCCTGCGATTTTGTATCTGTGATATTACTATTCTTGTAACAAGATGTTTTAGGTTTTGAATTTGGTTGGTACAGTTTTTGAATTGTTTGTTAGTATATTATTAAGGTTGATGATTGTACTGTGGTTATGGCGTGATTCGAAGAACATGTGATTCCAGATGTTTTCCTTAAAAAAATCATTTGTTTTATTAATCATTATATGAAATTTCTTTTGATATAAATCAGTGTATACATGGGTCAGAATTTCTGTGGAAGGAGCCTTAAACTGGAGCGGGTTTAAACTGAAAGTGCGGTAGCGGGTACTTTTCTAAAAACATCGTTGACTCATTATCTGACTATCACTAACTACCAGGAAATGGTGCAGTTACTGGTAATGGGACATCTATATGCACAATATTTCCATTTTAACTGGAGCAGGTTTAAACTGAAAGTGCGGTAGCGGGTACTTTTCTAAAAACATCGTTGACTCATTATCTGACTATCACTAACTACCAGGAAATGGTGCAGTTACTGGTAATGGGACATCTATATGCACAAAATTTCCAGTCTATTTATAAGAAAGGACATGTTTTTGTGTCATCAATTATAAACAGTAAAATCTCTATTGTGGATCTCTTTATAGTGAACATCTCTCTAACGGCAATATATGTCGGTCTCTTTATAGTCCTATAGTAAAAATATCTATTGTAACTTTCTCTGTCGAGGCCAACAAAATTCCAGGAGTCTCTTTATAGTAGCGAAACATGCACAATCTTCTAGCCTGTTTCTGAGAGTGCCAACATGTCATTCGCGTATGCCTCGACTGAATCAAGTGTTTTGTAACTGGTACATTTTACAAGTAGTGCAGTACTTTTATACTTTTACAATACAGTGTAATGACGTCTAAACGGAAAATATTATCGATAGACGTAAAGGTTACAGTTTTGCCTGAGTTAGAGAAAGGTGTGAAGCAAGTAGATGTTTCCCAAAATTTTAATTTAACTAGTTCTTCTGTTGACACGATATTGAAAAATAAAATAAAGAAGGCTTGTAATGAAGTGAATGGCTTCAAGAAAATTGAAGAACCAGAATTTGAAGGAATTGAAGAAGCGGTTCTGCAGTAGTTTTGGAAAAATTTCGCCTTTTTCTCACAGTGACAGTGTTTATTAATAAATACTGCTTTTTAAAGACTGTACGTCATATAGTTTTCAGTATTTGATGCCCTCAATACTTCAAATTCTAGGAATCTCTCTATAGCAGCGAAATATACGCGCTTCCTGCTCTTCTACTCTGTTTCTGAGCATGCCAACATGTCATTCACGTAATAAAAGCAATGCGTAATGAAAATAGCACATTTTATACATGTTCTTTTTTTGAGCTCTGTATAACAGAGAAAACTAACGTTCCCTTCAACGCCGCTATAGAGAGATTTTACTGTATAATGAAAGTACAGTAATCTCTTGTTATCCGTGGAGATTGGAACCAATATCTTCTTAAAATATCCTGCAAAGCTTTGAGACGTTATAAAAACGTAGCTGAAGAGCAGTATTATCTGTTTCTACGTATTAATATAATTGAATAACCAATTGAAAAAACTGTTATTGAACTTCCACTTAAGTGTGTTAATGGATTTTTTTTTGTTACGCTCCAATAAACTTTGAATGCGTTTTAAAAAAACCTTTCAACAACTAACAAACTTAAAAGATTAAGTAATTTGGATTATGATCTATTCTTACCATCAGTGGTCTATCTACTCACCTCGTAAAGGCTACCGCGGTTTTAAAACTATTCCATCTTTAGGCCATAATACAAAATGTTATATCCCTCTGTTGAGGTCGTCACAAAGTTAAACATAATATTGAAAACAACACTAAGCACTAAACACAATTACACGATTAAAATACTCACGGTAAAATTTGATTTGGCCAAACGATACATGCGACTCGTATTTCGTTGCATTCCGGACTGCAATTTGGCCAAACCAAACTTTAGCATGTGTATTTTAATCGTGTAATTGTGTTCAGTGTTTGTGACGTATGTTTTTTATGTTTTGTTTAACTTTGTGATGACATTGACAGACGGATTTAACATTCTGTATTATGGCCTAAAGATGGAACAATAGAGTTTTGAAACCGCGGTAGCCTTTACGAGGTGACCACTGACGGGAAGAATAGGTCATAATCCTAATTACTTAAATATGTGGTCCGGTGGCTATGTTGCAATAATGAAATTAAAAGATTTAAGTTCTCTTCCCAATGAAGGATTCCAGTTCAAAGGCGTGATCACTCAATTATTCGACTTAAGAAATTTTTTTTTTTTTGAGAAATCTGGGTTACAGTTTTTCACTTCTACTTCATCTTCTGACATCAGCTCTTATAACAATTTCCCCTAGCTCTTCCATTGTTAACTAATGAAGATCATTTTTTCTATGCCAGTTTCGTTTCTATATCAGAACAAAACATAACATTTTATTTTATCCTATTACACCCTATAGTGCGTCCTTCAACATTTGATGCTATGTTTAGAATATTGGATATCGTATGCTAATATCCGTAATTCTGGTGTCAGATAAAACTTTTGGTCAAATTTGTGCTAACAGATTTTTGGTCATTGTGCATAGTTTTAATGTTAAATTGCATTAAGTTCGTGTTAATAATTATAATTTTAATTTTTTTTGTTTAACGTCCGACTATTGTGCACACTTGGGCTAATGCAGATGATGGGATAATTTATAGCGTATGAAAATGCCAAGCCCTGGCCGGGAATCGAATCCGGGTTCTCAGGATGAAAGGCCAGTACACTATCAACTAGGCCACCGAGGCGGCTAATTTTAATAATAATGATTTATTGTATTATTAAATGTCTTGTAGGCATTTAATGTTACAGTTTTAGGCGATAACTACCTAATAGATGTTATACTAAAAAAAAGCTTGCACGGATAATAAGGGATAACTGTAGAATGACTGTGAAAAACATTGAATTTGATAGATATATCCGCTTTCAGGTAAATTAAAAAAGTGGTTTTTACTTAGATATCGGTGTAAATTGATGGGAGGCCGAACTTACACCATATTTTTTCCTTAACATTTTTGTCTCAAATCCCTTTAAAAAAATGTATGTTTTCAAAATTGGCTCGAACAATTTTAATTGTGTTTGTAAGTATTCAAATGAACTGTGTTAAAAAAACCTGGTCAGAAACTGTGTGAAACAGTTATTACAGTTTTAAAAAAAAAACTAAAATTACTTTTTCTGATTTTCCTCGTGTACGAAGAGTTATAACTCAAGTTAGCGTAGCAAATTTGAAATAAAACTTGATTATGGTTTGTGAATAAACGGGAAAAATTAAAATTTAGTATTCTGATTTGAGTTATGATACCTAAAAAAATAACCAAAATATGTTGAACTAAACATTTTGTTCTATTTTAGGCAACCAGCCTAAAATATTGTATTATTCTATTGTATTAATATTCTATTAATTAATTGTATTAATATTCTATTGTATTAAAAATAGCTAATACAATTTTTGTGTGTTGAAGGAAAACATCTGTGTTCACAGTTTTAAAATTGGTAAATGCCTATCAATTTTAAAATTGGTAAATGACTGTTTATCAATTTAACCAGTACTACTGTTAACCTTCGAGCGCTCGCGCCATACGCTGTAGCAAGGACGCTCGCGTGGCGGCACTTACACCGCCACTGAAACTGTTTGAGTTTTCTGTGATATTATGCACTTTACCTTTATGAATCGCTTGTATTTCAACAAACAACATAAAGTACACATATTTGTTAACTCATTTTTTATTAACTTTAGAAAAAAACATAATTTTCAAATTAGAGGATCAGTAATGTCTTACTTGAAAACATTGTCTTGGAGTACAATATATACTAAAAACCACCAAACTTAAATCTAACACACTTACGCATTAATGAACTTTATAATTTTTCGTAATTATTTATTTTGCAAATTTTTTTAAAAACATATGAAACCAGTTCAACTGAAAATATCAAAATTCGTATGAATGTATATATATGTAGTTGTTCACCACAAATCGCCTATTGTTTTTGGCAATATGATTTATAATTATTGCAGTTAAAAGCTTTTCGTAAATTTGCACATTAAAAGAATGAATGTGATCTAACCCGACCTGAATATCTAGAATCTAAAAAATTTGAATGCCTACATATCTTCACATTCCTCAAGAATTTTCCTTATGTCTTCAGGTCTGCTAAGTCTCTCCCTATAAAAGACAAACACATATACATTATTATACATAACATATTGGTTATTTGTGTATTGGTATACAAAAACAATATTTATATACATTATAAAAACATTAAAAATATACTTACATTGTTCTTACTACAAAACACTGTTGACGAAACTGCTGGTAAAAACTAAAACAATATGACTCGCAAGGCGGCAACCACACCACACTGCCTTTGAACAACTGAACTATGTAAACACCACAAGACAGTTAGAATCGTGCTGCAGGCGTCATCACTTCTACAAATAGCTGGTCACAGAGCTAACTCAAAGCATATTGATTAGTCACGTCTTACCAAAAAGGCGGTGTAAATGCCGCCCACACGATCGCTCGAAGGTTAAAGTTATAATTTGTTTGATAATGGCAGTGGAATAGATTCTTAAGGTGGAAGTTCTTAGTCATTATAATATAATAATTGATTGCATTTTTGTATTTAAACATTAATATTGAATCATTAGACACTTTTAAGTAGAAAAGAACTATTGGAGCAGTTGTCGTGGTAAAACGACCTAAGAATGTCAGTAAGCACCATCCTGTTTTTAAAACTTGTTTTGAATGTTCATTAAAATTTGAAATATACTGTATATGTGAGTATTAGCACTCTGTTCACAATTTTTGTCAGATTTGATTCAAATTTATCGTTAAAATAGATTTTAGTAATGCCTTGGACAATTACTTTACCCCAAAATCTGTTTAACATTTCCAAAATGGGTGCCGTTTAAAAAATTATGCAACTTTTTAGGTTACACTTCTTATTGATTTGAAACTTACATTTTTCAGAAAAATGTCTAACGTCTGATATTTTGAAACATTTTTCGTGGTATGACCTTTTTCCAATCTCTCAATTTTTATAGAGGTTCTGATGGAAATTGGGTGCGCGTAAGTGTTAAAACACATTTTATATATTTCTTCTTCTTCTTTTCGTTTCACCCTCTTTGGGGTACGCTGAATCAATCATTTCTTGCGCGCTTTACTTTTCTTTGTTCCCAGTAGCTCTTCATTCTTTCTGATCTTCTTTTCCTCTCCTCTTCCGAAATGATAGGTTTAGGTCTTATTTTGGTTTTATCTTGGAATCTTATTCTTTCGTCCTTGGTACTTATCTTAGCAGTTTGGTCAAGCAGTGAATTTTCTGTAATTTTTAATTCTATTAGGTCTTTTTCAATTTCTTTAAACCAGTTCGGTTTTGTTTTACGATTATGGAAAAAATCAAACACCTGTTTCGTCAATCTATTGGAATTAATTCTAAGAAGATGGCCGTAAAAATTTATTCTCCTTTTTCTCATAGTATCTGACAGTTTTTCAATTTTCTTATAGAGAGCTTCATTTCTTATATATACTACCTTATTATCCTATTTTATATATTATTATATAAACATTTTTTAACAGTCCTGCAAAAATTGTGTTCCAGAGGTCGTGATTGCAGCACATTTCACTGTTCTGAGCTTGCGTCTTAAAGTTGCGTATATTCTTTTTTAAAGTAGTTTTTCAAAATAAATTCATTGAAACAGTTGTTACTTTGTGTTCTCATCTGCGAACCAAATGTCTGTACTGGTTTTCTTTTTGTAATTTATTTTATAAATGAACATGAAAACATCGGTGTAGCTGCAAGATAAAAATTCTAATTTTACCTTAAGAATTCCATATGCAACGATTTAACTTGCGGAAAAAACCCAGCTTTTGGCTTTTCTTCTAAAAAGAAAGTTTGGAAACAGATGCCATTTGGCCAGCTATGCTGATTCGACATGCCATACATTTGGTTCTAAATATATATTCTAACAAGATTGGTGATTTGCTCGTCATGAAACAAGACATTTTGCATCTGACTTGTCAGAATAATCTAGTTCGATGACGGTAAACGAATCGATTTCAAAGAACTTCCAACTTAAGTATTTAAAGTAATTAGTTAAATTTTTTTCTTGTATTTAACTTAGATATGTTAAACGTCCTGAGGAATAAGATTTAGGTAATTAAAATTTTGATGCACACTAAAAAATATATTAATTTATATTTATATATATTTAACCTTTGCTTGTGTTGTATCGTCTTTGTAATACCTGTGTTTAGGAGCATTTTTCAAGTAGTCTATCGATTTTTATTTTATACCGACATGGGGTTAGAGTCAATCATTTTTATCTGAAGTAAAAATGTCTTTACATTTACAAATGGTGCTATAATTTGTATACATTATTTATAGTTACATTTTTTTACTTTAAAAAAAGCACATTTAAATCGCTTTTTAATTATGTAGTATGTTCTTATGGTACGAACTTAAGTATTTTGCACTATATTTGTTCACAATTGTGATTTCACTATTTGTGGTTCTTGAGACACGTAACATAAATAGTTATTTGAAGTATGACTTTGTTTTATTTATAAGGCCTTAAAATTAACTTCTTTCTATCGCTAACTATTCTATCATTTATACATTTCGATATTTAAAACAAATGTTACAAGTACCTTAAGGCGAAATCTGGTACGATAGGTTCATTCACCTACAGTCGAACTAATAGCTCCAGTGTATGTGAATATAAATTTGTACAGCGAGAAATACAGTAAGATCGTGGTAAACTTCTTTTAAAAAATGTTTCACTACTGTACCGTCGAACTTTTATTTGTGATTTAAATTTGATACAAGAATACAGTTCAGAAGTGAAATTACGCTTTTCAAACATGCATATAAAGAGTGAAACTTCCATAGTTGACATATGAAATATTATTTTGCAACTTTACCTTGGTCATTGTACGAACACACTGCTTAAAATATACCATTCAAAGCAGGAAGGAGTTTGCAAATTTCCACTAGAAAATACTCAACGAAATCTGTAAAGTTGTCTAAAAATGGCGGCCATCCGTTACAGTCAGCGGTAAAATCTGCTTTAACATTTAAAATTTTATGAAAAATAAATGAATATGACATCAGTAATGTAATTTGAAAATTTAAAATGTTAATTTATGCAGGTTTTGCAGATGATTATACTGGATGGCCGCCATTTTTAAACAACTTTACAAATTTCGTTGGGTATTTTCTTGACGAAATTTGCAAACTTTCCTGCTTTGAATGGTATAATCAGCTTTTCGAAAATGCAAGATAGAAAATGTGATCGTTATGTGACATTGATACTTTTTGAAAATCTTCCATCAGGTCAGCTAAACAGCCGGTTGCTGAAATTATAAAGGCATGTTAGTATTTTTTGTGTTCTTGCTATTGTATTGATGAATCATTAATGCGACTTAATAATTCTTTGTGTAGTTCGGATTAAAATCTGGTCCAGACAATTTCAAGCTTACTGTGTTTCTTGTTATTTTACAATATAAAATATAGTTTTACATTTTATTTAAATAGAATGACAATAAAATGTACAAAGATTCCACCAATTCTTATCGAATAAAACTAACCGATTTTTCCTGACTACACATTTTTTTTTTTTTCGTTAAAAGCGTCCTTTGAATTTAATTTTCTTGTAATAAGTATTTTTGGAACAAAAAACTAGATGTATTTAGATAACAACTGAGCTTAAAAAAATAAAAATTAAAAAAATTTTCAATAACAATTTTTGTAAGTTTCAAATGCTTAGATTAGCAACATAATACCATAATATAATTTTTATTATTTTTTTCTGGCATGTCAACCATTCCGATTTTTCAATATGATTAGTGCAGTTTTGGGCTTCTTGCGCTTATCACAGATTACTCCACATGGAGGTCGTTGAAATATTTATATGTGAAGTAGGGAGTTGGACACCTCTTCTTAAAGACGTGGTACACTGTAATCTATACTGAAAGCCTAAATTGCATTGGTAGATATGTTAAAAAAAGTAATAAAATTAATATTATAAATCTCGCCAATCTGTAGGCCACAATGTTAACGTTAATGCTAGATTGCCTATCGTAAGCAACTAACCTAACCTGTTTAACTCAGCTAAATATCAGAGCATGATGCTTGTGTATATAACTAACACTGTAATAAAATAGTGTATAAATTTAATATTACAATCTCTAGCTTGGTGGTTTTCTTAATTCCTTTCCTTTTTAGGGTCCACAATTTTACGCAAAGAATTCTGTTTCCAAGCGAGCGTTTGGTAGTGCCTAAACGGTAAGTTTAAAAACAAAACCTTACATAGATTTGCCATTTTTTAATGTATCATAAGTGAAATCGTAGCAATTAGTGATGCTCAATTTTTGCTCATAAAAGTAATATAGATGGACATCTAAAAATAAACATTAATTTTTAGCAAATTTCCATTAGAAAACGAATTATTGGAGCAGCTATTTCGGTAAGACACAAATCTGAACATTGAAATGAACACTGATCCCTGACCTGGATAAGAAATTTTGAAGGGTTTTGAGGGTCATTTTTTAAGAGAAACTTTATTTAGAAGTGAAAATATTATTTTTTTTTACTTTTTAATGTAGTCTTTAGTTTCCATTACAACTACACTAGTTAAGTCGTGTCACAAGCTATTGAATTCCATCTTCAAAGAACTCTTTCGCCTGTTCATGTAACCACATGGTAACAGTCTGCCTCAGCACTCATTTTCTAAGCTTTCCTCCAAGAAATTCTGTAAGTTTTGGAAAAAGATGAAAATGTAATGGTGCAAATCAGGGCTGTATGGTGGATGGTTCAGTAATACCTATCAAAAGTTCACCAGTTGCATCTTTACCCTTGCCACTTAGTGTGAGGTCGAGCATTATCGTGAAGTATAACAGCCCTATTTGAAAGCAATCCCCACTGATGATTTTGAATACTGCTTTAGAGCTTTAGTAAAGTATCACAGTACTTTTCAGCATTATTGTTGTTCTTCGTGGCAGGAAGTCGTATCAGCAGACATTTTCCATCTCAAAATACTTTGGCCATGACTTTAAGATTAAGATTATTTACTTAGGAAAGGATAGTTCAACCCCAGGCACTGCGATTGAGGTATTGTGCAACTTACCTCTTAAAATACCTAGTTCAGCAGATTGGTGCCCCTAATAACTTCCAACAATCCACTGACTAGCTCACTCTGCTGAAGATCTCTAGGGTCTTGGAAACCAAAAACCTCTAGCCTCCTACTAGCAAGAGCCTCACAATCATAAATTATGTGACCTGCAGTTTCCTCCTCCTTCCTGCACAGTCTACACACGGTTTCTCTGTGGTATACACCTATCCTATTCATGTGCACCCTCAGACCACAGTGCCCTGTTATGAGCCCCATGATCCTCCTGAGTTGTGCTCTGCCCAGGACATCTGCTGTCTCTTTGATTCCTCCAGAAGGAACTTTGCTTAAGAGACGTTTACTATGGGAATGCCCATGAAGGTTGTCCCATCTTACCTGGTGTTGACATGTAATCCACCCATTAATAGCGGACCTGGCCAACGATAGAGAAATTCCTAAAGCCAGCTCAGGTCCGATAAACTCAGATGCAGATCCAAGTCCAGCCAGTCGGTCTGCCTTCTCATTACCCTCAAGTCCCCTATGCCCCGGAACCCAGTGAAGAGTTACTTGGTTATCCCAGGACAGAACGTCAAGGTTCTCCCAGACCAGCTCGGACTGTATTTTAGGATCTGCAAGTGCTTTTATTGCTGCCTGACTATCGGTATGAATATGAATACGTGCCTTCTTGAAGCCTCAATCCAAGTTCTCTCAAACACAGTCATTAATTGTCCATGAGTTTACACACTGATGGTTCTTGCTTGAATTTTCATAATTTTGTTGGAGAATTTGAATGATACTAATCACTGGATTGTTTAGTCTCTGGAGTGTAGTAAGCAATCCATGTTTCATTACCAGTGACAATGTGATTCGTTCTTGTCATAGTGCTCCAGAAATGACAAAGAATATTCTGTATGCTATGTTTGTCCTTTGTCAACATTTTTGGCACCCATCTTGCACAATTTTTTTTTGTTTTGGAGTTTGTCAGAAAAAAAATTTCGTAAATTACTGATCTTGAAACAAGAAAATATTTTGATGAAGCAAATTGATAGTGAAGTGCCTGTTTTGGCAAATTTCCTCGTCAACCTTTTGTGTCCTCTTCATTCATGAGAGTTGTACAGGATCGTTCATCATGAACATTTGTCCTTCCTTCATTAAAAAGTCTGCACTACTTACGCACATGATATTCTTTACAACATCCCCATAAACTTCAACAAGCTACTGGTGAATTTTAGCAGGACGAACATTTCTTGCATTTAAAAATCAAGTTACAAATTACTCTCCACAATCAGTGGGAGGATGCGTTATCAACATGGCGACAAACAAGGCAGTACTAAGCAACAACTAACACAAGCAGAGCCATGAACATATTCTCGGAACACTGGGGACTGACCAAGAACGGCTAACCTTGAATAGACAATGTTACTACCTGTGTGGATATAATTTTCAAATGGTTCTTACTTATTTATATACTGTACACATATACATATTTTTTATTATTATTTGCGTACAGACCCTGTTGGATCACACAAAGCACTCTGACTCATGTGTTTCTCCTTCTAATCCTCCACACCTTCATCCTGTCCCCATGGATCCTCTGCTCATCCGTCCATTTTACCCCTGCTCTCTTTGAGATTTCATTCTCCAGGATTTTCCACCCGAGCATCTTTCTTCTGTATGCGTTCCTATCTTCAATGTCTGTTGAGTCTATTTTTGCGTCATAGGTCTATCTTGACTTGTGTGATCCACAATGTTGTTGATTTGACTCTTTTTATATACTTAAGGATTCTGTTGGCAAGTGTCGTTGGGAGTCTACTGATGTGTCCATAGAATTGAAGCCTCCTTCTTTTGATATCTGCTGCCAGGTTCGATATCTTCTCTATAAAGATATAGATATACACTCACTATTGGCAATGATGACCTTCATGTTTTTCACTGAAAAATAGTATACATAATCACACACACACACTAGGTGCTTAGAACCTTTGCTGCCATCAGCTGTCAACCCTCAATTCTTGGTCCAGTTTGTGAAACAACTATTAACACTGTCTTAGGTAATACAGAATAATTACTAAACATGTTAATTACAATACTCTATCGTATATATAAAATTTAAACAATTATTACTGATTTATATTCATTTTAAACAAATAAAACATAACCTCAATTGAAAGTTTTTTTTTAACGTCTGACTATTGTGCACACTTGGGCTAATGCAGATGATGGGATGATTTATAGCATTTGAAAATGCCAAGCCCTGGCCGGGAATCGAACCTGGGTCCTCGGGGTGAAAGCCTATCAACTAGACCACCGAGGCAGCTACCCAATTGAAATAGTATTATTATTGTGCAAAATCAGCTGCTCAATAATATTAAGTCTAAGTGAATATTACTCACATTATCATAGTGGAACAATTTTTGTTGCTTATTAAACCTTATAGTTTTATACAGTAAAATTCGACAACAGAATTGCATCTAAAATCTCAAATTCCTTTTAAAAAATGAAGGGAATTAATAATATGTACATGAATATAAGGGTGAATCACATGGACTAGTAAGGAAGTAAATGCCTGACCTTGAAATGACTTCCCCAGCCACCGACTCCAGAGTAAATTTAACTAAACTGCTAATCTTAGCGCTGCCTAAAAAAAGTTTAGGATCATTTGGCCTTCAACATCTTCTAGAATCGATGAGGTACAAAAATGTATTAATGAGCAGGCTTAAAAAAATAAACGTTATTCAAAACTGCTCCCTCTCCTTTATTTCGGATAAGTGTACTGTATTTATAGAGTACATAAATTATATGTAGTAGCGCTTTATCATTTGCAATTAATTTTTGTCTGATTTGTTTCAAACTTGGCACAAAAATTAGTTTTGGTAATAGGTTGGACGAATTACGTTAACCAACAAAAATGTATACTTTTCTAACTACACTTTTTAAAATCTTATTTCACCGTTCAATTTACTAGGATATGAAAATTTAAAAGGCTAATTTACGCTGATTAGGATGGTGGAATCAGATTTTTTTAAAAAGGTCTGCGACGTCAGTGAGATCTGCATGTAGCGATTATTTAGCCCTTCTGTCCGTGAAACAACAGATCTAATATATCATATCCTTAGGCAAATTGGAAGATACTTACAGTGGCTTTTCTTAGTGTTCCATACTTTTTTCAGTATTTAGTGTTCCATACTGGTGTAAATTATATATTTGATCAATTTTTTTGGTGTTTAACGTCCAACTAGCAGTATTTCCAATGATTTTGTACTACTTGCCGGGAATCGAACCGGGTCTTTTAAAGCTTTTTTTTTTACTGCAGTATTTCCAATTTTTGTAAGTTTTTTTACTGGTGTAAATTATATATTTGATCCAATTTTTTTTTTTTTTGGTGTTTAACGTCCGACTATTGTGCACACTTGGGCTAATGCAGATGATGGGATGATTTATAGTGTATGAAAATGCCAAGCCCTCGGGAATCGAACCCGGGTCCTCGGGGTGAAAGCCTTTGCTATCCACTAGGCCACCGAGGCAGCTTCCAATTTCTTAGATTATTATACCACGCTGCAATTTTTTTTATTTTAGAATCCTTTTCTAATTAAAACAGTTACGCTTGCATAAAATCTTGGGGAAACAATAAAACACACAATATAAAAATGTCTAAATAAATATTTAATTAAAACATTATTGTATACATCATATGTAAATTCAGATCTACCATTAGAGTAAAATATTTTTCAAAAATATATTTAAATGTTACATAAAAATATTATGTTATTTTTTTTCTTTAACTTTCATGCATTTCATAATAAAATTTTTTAAAACAATAAATTATAATATATTAAATCTTATAAATATATAATTTAATTTATATAAAGTCAGATCTTATGTTTCAGTACAAATATAAAACACTTAATTTATTCGACCACATTACACCATGCTCTATTTTTTACAAGTTATGCTTCTGTATATCCTAACAAATGATACAGGGTGGTTTTGTGTCATATGAAACTAGTTTTATGGTACGCAACTAAATTTTTGTTTTCCGCCATAGATATTGAGTGACAGATAAAAAGTGTACTGTAGCATTATCTTCCTTTAGTTTTAAAAAATGCAGTCATTTCTTTAATCAGTCATGAATACAATGTAAAATATCACTTAAGGGGTGTGGATGTTTGTGTGTGGGTGTGGGTGTGGGTGTATGAGTGTGGGGGTGGGTGTGTGTTGTGTGTTTCTTAGTAAAAAAACTAAGAATCCATACCTGGCTTACAGGTTGTTGTAGAGCAATATACACGGGGTTGCCATTCGATCAGTTCCCCCCACAGACAAGTCCAGATATCAAAAGCTAAAATTGTTCCTGGATGGATTTACAATTTAAGGTTCATAAGTACAAGTAGAAAATGCAGTTTATTTTACATGTATGTTTGAAGGATTCAAATATCCTAATATAATATTTCAAGTAGCTGGAGAAGAACAATCATCGTACTGATAATGTTAGTTTTAACCTTTTTAAACTGAACATTGTTTAATCCACCTTGCATTGAAGCATATTTCAAAGCTTGGCAAACTGAATAATTTGCCAAGGCGTTAGAACAAAATGGCTTATTTTATTTTCTCCCTTAATGTTTTTCATTCTCAGTTATACGAGGGAGGGATGAAAAGTTTCCTGCCTGACCAAGAAAAACGATGTTTTTAAATTTTTTTTTTTTGCTTTATTTCTCAACATAATCTCCATTGAGACTGATAATTTCTCATAATGGTGTTCTAATTTAGTTATACCAGTTTTAAACGTAGATTCGTCAAGCTCCTCAAAATACTGATTTACAGCTTTAATCACTTCTTCATTGTTCCCAAATCTCTTACCGCCATGCCATTTTTTTAGATTAGGAAACAGATAATAGTCGCTGGGGGCTAGGTCTGGAGAGTAGGGAGGATGCGGCATCAATTCGAACTTCAATTCGTAGATTTTAGCCATGGCAACACTCAACAAATGCGCTGGTGCGTTATCGTGATGAAACAAAATTTTTTTCCTCGCCAAATGAGGTCGTTTAATTTGTACCTCCTGCTTCAAACGTTACAATAACTCTGCGTAGTATTGACCAGTGATAGTTTTACCCTTTTCAAGGTAATCAATGTATATAATTCCTCTTGCATCCCAAAAAACAGTAGCCATAACCTTGTTTGCCGATAAAATTGTTTTTGCCTTCTTTGGAGTTGGTTCCCCTTGTCCAACCCACTGTTTAGACTGTTGTTTATTTTCAGGAGTGTAGTGGTGGACCCAAGTTTCATCAACAGTAATGAATCGACGCAAAAATTCGTTTGGATTACACCTATACAGCGCCAAATTGGTGGTAGAAATGTTTTTTCGAAGCAATTTTTGGTCGAGTGTTAGCAAACGCGGCACCCATCTTGCACACAGCTTTTCCATGCCCAAATGGTTGTGTTAAATATTTCGCACACATTCAGCTGACATCCTACAGGTCTCAACTATATCATGCACTTTCAATCTGCGGTCTTCCAACACTATTTTATGGATTTTTTCGATCATTTCTGGAGTTGTGACCTCAACGGGTCATCCTGGGCATGGCTCATCAGAAGTGCTCACATGACCCATTTTAAATTCAGAAACCCACTGCTTAATAGTTGAATATGATGGGGAGGTAGGTCCTAGTGTTGAATCCATCTCTTCTTTTATCTGTTTTGGTGTAAAACCCTTCAAATAGAAGTATTTGATAACAGGATGATTTTCCAATTTTTCCATTTTCACGAAAACATCAGAGGTGTCTCGTTCAGTGTGCTCTCAAACGTAAACTAATTTGGCGATCGGGCTGAAAGTGTACATATAAGCTAGTTAGGGATAGTACTGTACGACGCCACTCTAAAAGTAGACTTAGTGGCGCCGTCTCTTGGTCAGGCCGGAAACTTTTCACCCCACCCTCGTACATTTTTGATGGTTCAGTTTTACTTCACGAGAACCTAACCTAAAAGGCTGGGAAAACTGATATAGCTCGTCTATCCGCTCGTGGCCTCAAACTAAAAAGGAAGGACAGTTAGTTCACCCACAAACTATATATAAAACTAGTTATAACCTCAACTTTTCACCATCCAACATTCAAAAGCATACTAATATAATAACCAACTAAAATAGCTGACAACTGAACTGAACAAGCCATCAAGTTCAACACATTTACATTACTAATCTACAAACACCTAATCTAAGCATAAGATTCAAATGCTTAGTTGTTAAAGTCGAACAGTAATATAGTGACAGCTGATTCATTACGTAAACACACGATTACCAACACTACTGTAAATAAACAAATGGACAACAGTACAACTTGACTTTGTTCTGCTACTAGCAGTGTGGAAGATCAGTAGTCGACTTATTTGAGTGATTTTTACAATCAAATGGTTTTTTTAGTATTATTCGTAATTACACATTACTGATTGGTACTTTTAACAGTTCCGCTTGTTGTCTCAGAACTCTTGAAATACTAGAAAAGCAGTTAAACCAGTAAATCGTACTTTTTTGAGGTTACTTTGTAACTCGATATTTTGCCTTCTAAATCCGTACAATATTTTGCCTTCTAAATCCGTACAAACCGTAACGGTTGGAGTCTCTACACTTGACACTGCAAGATTTAGGAAACATTAAACAAATAATTGCAGCTATCGATTTTATTTGCTCAATTTTGTTGTACAGCCGTCTATCAGTGCGCTTTCAGCAGATTTATTATAACATGACTATCTGCTATTGGTGGTCGATGTGATTAAAGTACAAATCAGTTTATGAACTGTGTATCTCACAGTAGGTTCGATGCTGTTACTTTTCCCCTTACCGTTAACACTGAAAATATATATTCCCGACTATAGTAGGAAATTTAGTAGTTTGTCAAATCTTTTACACAGTGATACACATCTACATCGCCAGAAATCATATTTTCAAAGTGCAAAATAATGAATAGAGATCTCCTTGTCTGAAAGGGTGAATTGATCGATCACGCCAGGAAATTATGAAGCTACCACAATTATATTGGCTAGAAGACAAATGGAGTAATCCAAAGGTCTGCCAATGGACAGGAAGAATCGATACTTTCCATATGCTTCCAAAATCATCTTGATCAAGTAGATGTTGATTGTGCATAGACAAATTGATTGTGTATATCAAATCTAGATATGAGTGTACTTACACAAAATAAACACGGTGGTTGTCATGATAGACGTTGCATAAGGATTTTGGGATTTCAACAAAAAGAGCTTTGACAATGGGTCTGCAATACTAGATAGCCTCCAAGATTGTAAGAAAATTCTACTTGGGTCGAGAACTTTCTAACCTTTTTACGAAAATATAATAATTGTACAGTACTAATTACGACTTTCTCGTAGCTTTTTAAATGCGATACTAGTAAATGGCAAAAATATTTTATTTTTTTAGAATAATACTTATTTGACTGTGGTGGGCGTGTTGAATTAGAACACAAGGAAATATGAAAACAACAAAGGAGCAGTATTTTTAGCCCGAGGCCTAAACAAACTTCAGGTAACCACTGCAATGTTGCTGCAGACAGTTAAATATTAGTACAGTAGTAGCATATTAAACACAAAACCTTTATTAAGTATATTGGGGAAAACTTTGAGAAATACTTAACTGTAAAAATGAATGTTTAACAGACGATAAAACCAACCGATAAATAAGATAAAACCCATTCTGGACATAAGGTGACCAATTTTTTCCACTTAGTAAAAAACACATACTTATTCCATAATAGGGCGAGCCTGCTTCAGATTTTGGGTCCTGGGCCTGAAATTTCATGCGGGGGTCATGACCGAGAGACATTCCTGAACTGTGATAGATACATTTGATTTGTAACAAAAAGAAGTAATCTGTTGATTATAGTTGTTACCTAGCCCTTCTGTACATACTTAAGGACCTGCTGTTACTGATAAGCATGTCTCATAGTACATGTTCTTGTGACATTGCTCTACTGACGAGCTTTACTCGTATTATATCTAACCAATATAATCTTTTACAAAGTACACTAGTATTTAATACTATTTGTCCAACTAATATTTATTAAAAACACTTATTATCGAATTAATTATCCTGCAGAAGAGTTGGCAAGTATTGATAAATGGGTATGGATTATTCATATATGTATTTAATTTTTATGGTTATTTTGGTGTACTGTTAACTCATAAAATATTCTAATAAATGCTAAGGAATGCTCTCACATTTATCTCTAACGTTCCATAAACGTACTTTCACTGTAAACGTAATCTCAACTCATTTTGTAATACATTTCCAAAAAAAAAGAAAAACACGACTCATTGTTTTTATTTTAATGTAGCACCAGATAAAAAAGCAGCCCAACTATTAAAATAATTTGTATTCGTCTTGTAAAACGTAATCTTAAATTTTGTACTAAACATTTCTTTACAATTTTTATATCAGTTCTGTTATTGCTGTATTTGATGAAAACAGTATGTGTATCATTTGTAAGTGGAACGATTTTGAGTCTTGTACCTTAACAATAAAAGCTTATAATTACAGCTTTTAAGACATATGTACACACTAGAGTTGTAGTTTATTTTATTCGGCATTAGTGAAAACTGTTGGAGAGTTTTTCTGCCGTCTCATTTCTCGGAAATGGCTGTACACCACCAGAACAGCATAGGCCACAGAAGCTAAAACAAAAAGCACGCATTTGATTAATATTAAACAGGATTTTTTTTAAAACTTCTCTTAGAGTTAAACACCATTTTTTTTCTATAAAATCTATTTTTAAAAGCTTAATGATACAGATATGCACAGAAAGTTTGAGGAATGAAAATTTTTATTTTCAATAAGATTTTTTTTTTTATTTTAAGACGAAAAACACATTGAGGCTTTATCGTCTCCCTAAATTTAAGTGTGAGTGTAAAGTGTTAAAGTCGTAAATGTGTGTTACACTCGGGTAATGCGAGGGACGTCTAAATCCTCTCAATAGGTGCAGGTAAACTGCACCTCCCTGGTGGGGATTTTCGATAAGGAATAACAAAAGAAACATAACACATGTTTAATTAATTCAGAATTAACATATTCAGCTAAATTAATTTTTCTAAACATCTTTATATTCACGTTTCCACTTTTGTTACCAGCAAATAACAATGCTCGGCCTAAAAACATTTGTTATAAGCTAAATAAAATGTTATAGATTCAATTCAGCATTTAACTACTAGCATATACGAGGTGTGTTCAGAAAATAATGAGAATTTTAATTTTTTGAACAAAATATTTAGTTATTCTTCTACATTGATGTTGTCGCCTTTAAAATAGTCCCCATTGGAGATTATGCACTTGTGCCAGCGCTTCTTCCAATCCTCGAAACACTTCTCAAACTCGATCTTTGAGATAGCCTTTAGTTCTTTTAGCGATGCACTTTTAATGTCATCTACGGCTGTAAAACGACGGCCCTTTAAGGTTCTCTTTATTTTTTGAAATAGGAAAAAGTCACACGGAGCCATGTCTGACGAATATGGAGGCTGGGGCATCATTACAGTACTGTTTTTGGCCAAAAATTCATGAACAAGCAATGAAGTGAGAGCTGGTGCATTATCATGGTGCAAAAGCCATGAACTGTTTTTCCACAGATCTGGGCATTTTTTTTGGATTGCTTCACACAAACGGCGTTGAACTTGTAGGTAGTACTCCTTATTGACCATTTCACCTGGTGGCTGGAATTCATGATGCCTATGCCATTAATATCAAAGAACACAGTGAGCATAACCTTTACGTTCGACCGCACTTGTCGAACCTTTTTCAGTCTTGGCGAGCCAGAATGCCTCCACTGGGATGATTAAGCCTTAGTTTCGACGTCATATCCGTAAACCCATGTTTCGTCACCTGTTATAATATGTTTCAGTAATTCTGCATTGTTGTTGACTTCATTTAGTGACTCCTGAGCAACTTCCATTCGCCGCTGTTTTTGTTCAAAATTCAACAATTTTGGAACGAATTTCGCTGCCACGTATTTCATACACAAAACATTGGAAACAATGTCATGACATGATCCAATCATAATGCTAACATCATCAGTAAACTTTCTAATTGAGATTCGGCGATTGTGCATAACCATTTCTTTCACTTTTCACGTTTTCATCGGTTGTTGATGTGCTGGGGCGTCCAGAGCTAAACCTTAGTGGCTGTCACAAACAAAGTCAACAATGAAAACAGCTGAAAGTTTTATCATACTTCAAGGGCATGTATACCAACATAATAAAAAAAATGTTTGACAATCGGACTCTCGAAGCCAGCGAAATTTAAAAATTCTTGCTACTGTATGTATATATATATATATATATATATATATATATATATATATATATACTAGCTGTTACCCGTTGCGGCTTTGCCTGCAATTATAATGTAAGCAATAAAATTTATAGTCAATTTTCAAAATCAGAATAGGTCATTTCATTTTAATATATTGCTATATACAATATTATATGATTTATGGTTTTCGGCAAAGACATATCAATTTTTGCTACTCAATACGCTAAAACAGGGTCATGTCATATTTTAATAAAATACAGTATTATTAAAAAGTCATTATTATACAATTAAACTGGAATAGTATTGTGTTTATCTCAGATACCTAAAACGTGTTCACACCAAATGTAATCTCATTTGGTCCAGTAATTAAAAGTGTATTTGAATAACAAACAAATAAACAAAAACAAACTTTCAGAAATATAATATGATTAGCTGTTACCCGTCACGGCTTTGCCCGCAATCATAATATACATTAAAGATCATGCATAACCGTGTTAGGACCAACAACCGTGTTAGTTAAGTTTTGGAGTAACTCTTTAAAAAAAAAATAAGGGTTTTTTCCTGCATCACCGTTTAACCCAACAACCGTGTCAGTTAGGATTGGTATTTTAGTAAGATGATTATATTTTAGGTTTGGTACTCTTTTTAAAAAAATATATAAAAGATTTTTTAATGCTTCACCGTGTTAGGCCTAACAACCATATTAGTTTGCTAATGGAGTATTCTGTAAAAAAATATAAAGATTTTTCACGCATCACTATGTTAGGCCTAACAACCGTGTCAGGATATGTAGCCTAGTATTTTTTAAAAAAATATAAAGGTTTTTTGACGCATCACCATGATAGATCCAACAACCGTGTCAGAATATGTAGTACTCTTTAAAAAAATATAAAGGTTTTTTCACACATCACCGTGTTAGTTAAGTTATAGAGTATTCTTTAAAAAAATATAAATTTTTTTCCATGCATAACCGTATTAGGCCCAACAACCGTGGCAGTTAGGTTATATAGTACTCTTTTGAAAAAAATAAATAAAGGTTCTTTTAATGCATCACCGTGTTAGGCCTAAAAACTATGTCAGTTAGCTTATGGAGTATTCTTTAAAAAAATATGAAGATTTATCACGCATCACTATGTTAGCCCTGACAACCGTGTCAGTTAAGGTTTGGAAACTCCTTAAAAAAATAAAGGTTTTTTTCACACATCACAATGATAGGCCCAACAATCATATCAGTTAGGATATGTAGTATTCTTTAAAAAAATATAAAAGTTTTTTTACACATCACCGTGTTAGGCCTAATAACCGTGTCAGTTAATATACTTAGTATTCTTTTAAAAATTTAAAGGTTTTTTTCACACATCACCGTGATAGGCCTAACAACCGTGTCAGTTAGGATATGCAGTATTCTTTAAAAAATATAAAGGTTTTTTACGCATCACCACGTGTTTGGCCTAACAACCGTGACAGCTGGGATATGTAGCCAAATAATCTTTAAAAAATATAAAGGTTTTTTCACGCATCACCGTGTTAGGCCTAACAACCGTGTCACTTAGGTTATGCACTATTCTTTTAAAAAATGGGCATTCCTATCACCCAAACCCGTGTTAGACGTATTTTTATTGTTTTACTGATCTGTAGATCAGTAAAACAATAAAAATACGTCTAACATCAGTATAACACGATACCGATTTTACGGTAGCAATTTTGAGGTTATGTTGGTCACTTTTATTTTCGATTTTTATCGTACTTCTCCTGCTTTCATATTTTGGATTTTTGCTTTTGGGCAAATAATAAAGCATTTTAGTAAGAAAAATATCGAAAATTCCAATAGATGCTGCACTGCATATTTACCATTTTTTTATATAATGTAATTACACAAATATATATACTACCTTACAATTAAAGAATCCTAATAAAATTGTATATTATATATATATTCTGCACTCTGCTTTAAAAACATTGAATAGTCTTAAATGAAAAATACCAGATTGTGATTATTAGATGAAAATGTAACATTAAAAACAATAATTTTGCAATAAATAAAACACGCGTAGATTAAGATTTGTAAAATGGGATTAGATCTATGTCCATCTCAGGTGCCTAAATCTCATGTTCAGTAAACAGTAATTAAACCTAACTATAGTTAACAGATGTTACAAAACTAAAAACTGATAATTATTTTGGGCTGGGTAAGTAGTATAATGATGTTTTGTAAAACGGTAATATGCCTATATGTATCTCTGATACTTAAACCATATACGTACCAAATTTCATCTCAATTGGTCCAGTGGTTAAAGCGTGATTGAATAACAAACAAACAAACACACAAACTTTCAGAAATATAATATGAATTAGATATATATATATATCAGTAATATTTAGTAAAATATCAACAGAAAATCAGCCTATTTTACAAACTGGGTTAATAAATTTTGATCAGGTATAAGATTTATTCATGAAGGCGTACGCCAAATTTTTAATAAATGAAATTCACTGTGAATGAATCGAAGTACTGTATATAAAAAATTAACCCTGACCACTATAAGGTTTTTTAAAAAAATTAATGTCATTTTTTTTATTAAAACTGGTACGGGTGGTTTGAGTTATGAATCTTTATATATGAACACAATCTGATAAACCAATGACAAAATAAACTTATGTCCCCCTTCAAAAAGTTCTGACACATTTTTAGTAAAATAAATTGAATGTCAGAAAATTATTGTATAAAGTTTTTGCAAAATTAATATTCTTCATATTAACTGATCTGGTATTTCCACAATTTGTTATTAGATAAACAAACAATTAAGAGGTTACAGAGTTTGATAACCTCTGTCACTGCAAACAAAGGGTCTATAGTGCAACTAAACTTCTAAGTAACTAGTTCAGAAAACTGGTTCCCTCAGTGAATCTGAGTAGTCCACTGACTAGTGCATTCAGCTAAAGATCCTCCGGGTCCTGAAAGACAAACATCCTTTGCTTACTGGTGGCAAGAGCCTTCCAATCATTGATTATGTGACCTGCAATTTCTTTGTCCCACATATCCTACATTCAGTTTATCTGAGTTATATACATTTCTATGCCGTTCAAATTTACTCTAAAAACCACAGTGCCCCATAATATATTCCATGGTTAGTTACCCTCTACACAGGGTCCCTACTTTGTTTAGCCAGGAACCTTTTTTAATAGTTCTTCCTGACGCAACCTTTCAGTTCTTGTACATGGTGTCCTGGTAGCACCGTCATCGCATCTCACCTCCAAGGTTTGATCCCTGGAAGGTCTTCTAGTTCTAGGTCTATTAGAAGCTCCTATGCTACGAGCCTCCTCTCCTCATAGACATCTGTACGTCTGCGTACAACAACACCTATGATTTGAGAAAGACCTTACTGATTTTTTGGGTGTTTGATCCCATCTCCTCACTTTTCCATTACAGGTTAGGTACGTCCCCCTAATGGGTAAGGCTAGATTACAACTGGAAGTCACCTGGTCTTCACAGTGTGCGTGTTAAAGTTTAGCTCTCTTTTAGCAATGCAGCTTTTGGTCACACTGTTCTACCTTGGCGTGGGATGTGGACAGTACTGCGTGGGAATTGGTAAGACCTGTTAGGAAGTGGATTAATAGCTTACATTAAGGCAAGGTTTGCAGCCCATCCTTTAAAATGATCAAAATGGAATTCACTATCAACTATCCCAACTTTGTTATTAGCCAGTAAACCTATTCTATGACTGACCTTGATACATACTTGGCATATACTGTTATAATATTTATTAAAATTATGAATATCTGCTTAATTTTAAGTCATAACACTAGAACAGTGATACATTATAGCATTCATTCTATGTAAAACATGCATGTTTTGTGCAGGGGGTGCAGACTAGCTGCACCTATGGAAAGGATTTAAACGTCCCTTTCAGTACCAGAGTCTAACACACACCTTATACTTACAACACTACACTTATGACTAACACTTTACACTCACACTTACATTTAAGGAGGCGATAATAGCTTCAATGTGCTTTTCGTCTTAAAATAAAAATAAAAAAAAATGTAAAACATGCAATATGGACAATGCGAAAGTGAACAAAAATTTTACATACATGAAAATTCCTTAAATTTGTTGTTGTTGTTATTTTAAGGCGAAAAGCACAATGAGGCTATTATCGCCTCCCTAAATGTAAGTGTGAGTGTAAAGTGTTAAAGTGGTAAGTGTAGTGTTATAAGTGTAAGTGTGTATTAGACTCGGGTACCGCAAGGGACGTATAAATCCTCTCAATAGGTGCAGCTAGTCTGCACCCTCCTGAGGGGCAAAAATTCCTTACAAACAATTAACTGTAAAACAGAGTGTTCAAAAAGTGGCAACAAGCTTATGGGGAGATAGCAAAGTTACATTATTCTATGAGTTAGTTACAAAAACTGCTTAAAGTGGGCTCCAATATGCGATTCACACAACTGAAAACGATGCTGCAAGTTCTTAAACCTGTGTTATAACGTTTCATGAGAAAATGAAGCAATACATTGTTTAAAATCTCCTTGCAATTCAGAAATAATATGAGGATGAGTTTTGTAAGCACCTTAAGGTGTACTCACAGCCAGGTGGTGATAAATCAGGAAACTAAAATGGCCACAACCCCTTGGAAATCTTTTGTCCGTTAGATATTGTTCCAAGAGTCATGGTGTTGGCTGTATCTACGTGTACTGTAGCTTGTCTACGGGGATGATATTCACATTCTGTTGCATAACCTGAATTAGCGTTCACTGTTTGACATGAAAAAATGCTACGAAGATTCGACTTCATGGCATTGCACAAGCGAATGCAACGGCTTTGTGTAGCAGATGTGGATTGTTTGTAGTTCGAATGACAATTCTTAGATTTTACATATCCACTAAGATGGAACGCTGCTTCGTCGAGCCAAAACCAATCACTGAGCTCTTCTTTACCAGACGTTACAGAGGAATGAACTACAGATGGAAAGCTCTATGTTTTACACTGTCTTCAGGTAACAATGTGCGAACAATCTGTGAATTTACGTATCCGTCAAGATGGAACCCTGCTTCGTCAAACCAAAACCAATCATTGCACTCTTTTCTATCAGACATTACAGAAGACGTGAACCACTGATGGAAAGTTTCATGTTTTACATCGTCTTCATGTAAAAGGTGTGAACAACATGAGCTCTATATGGATACATCTTGGAGAGAGGTGTTTTCTTTGATGTAAATGTAACAATACGTTGTTCCATAAGGTTACACTTTTTGAACACACTAATTTAAGTAACCAAAATAAGAGATAAAGTTCCCAATGAATCACTCAGTTACTTACCAACAATTAACAAGCTGATAAATTGGTAAATCGAGACAAAACGCACGTAGAATGTAGTCAAGATGAAAAATAAATAGATTGCGTTGAACGCAGTTGTCAGAATACACCAAGGCAGAATGTAGCTCTCCTTATGCTGAAACAAAACAAAAACGTGCTTGTGTCATTTGGCATTACATCTCGTTGTATTAAGGGTTCATAGGTTCTGCCTCCTCTAGTGCACAAACACTCAGCCTGAAAATTATGTTACCTTATATAACCAATGTATAATCTGACTAAATGAAAGTGCGGTCATCGTGAAAAACTCAGCCTTGGGATTACGAAAGATCTCTAATTTTTATATCGTTTTACATCAAAAAAGTAGTTTTTAATTATTAGCTACCTGTGCACATCACCGGAAACTAAACTGACTGACTGATAATGGCTTGTAGAACATTTTCTATTTTTTTAAAAAAACACTGTTTTTGAAACACACACACACACACACACACACACACACACACACACACACACACACACACACACACACACACACACAGTAAGAAAAATGTACCAAAACTCTTGGCCATGTATGCAACACAAAGAATTCATTTGTCACTGACAGCTTCCACCTGAACTATCCCCTATTTGTTTATGGTTGGCCTCTCCCTCTCCCTCTGCCACAGGCAAGCAAACTCTAAATGAGTTGCACAGAAAAATCACAGCCGATGCAGGGTTTGAACCCGTTCATCTCTAACACACTATACTGGCCGAGCATTGGACCTCAGACTGTTTGACAATCTGATATCTTGACATTTTAAGAAATCTCATAAGCCGTTTCTTGTTGTATGAAAAAAATTTGAAACAGTCCAAGAATAATGTGATCCTATTTATTTAAAAATACGTTAAAAATAAGACTTTTAAAAATCAGTTTTCTATAATTTCAATCAAATTTCGTACATTTTTTTTGTTGGTGTTTAACGACCGACTATTGTGCACACATGGGCTAATGCAGACGATGGGATGATTTATAGCGTATGAAAATGCCAAGCCCTGGCCGGGAATCGAACCCGGGTCCTCGGGGTGAAAGCCTAGTGCGCTATCCATTAGACCACCGAGGCGGCTTAAATGAAATAAAAATCATTCAACTTGTATATAATGCAAATTTCGTACAAATATAAACTGTAAGTAAACAAATATAAACACAACTTATGGATCGTTATATTTAAAAAAAAAAAAATCTAGTTTGAAGACAAAAAAATTTTTTTTTTAAATCAGTTCATTGATTTTGCCCAAATTTTGGTTTTACATATGTAGGTACATAACTTAAATCAGTACAGCAAATTTAAAGTAAAAGAAATTATGGTTCGAGAATAAATTAAATAATAAAAAATATTCTCGGATTGCAGAAGGGTTTGATTTGTTTTTTTGATTTACTCATAAATTGTTAATTTTTTTCAATTCTATTTTAATTTTGTTACATTGACTTGCCTTACGATTCTAACCTGACGAACCGATTTTTGTTGATATACTCAGAGCTGGACTTCCTAAGGAAATAAATGTATATGTACTTACTTTACTTTAGCCTACGCCTGTCCTCGGCTGCTCAGCCATTCGACGACGAGCCTCCCAGTATCTCTCAGTGATCTCCCCTGATGCATTCCGCAACTCCACACAGGACATCAGATGCTCGCCATCCATTCTGCCTGATCGGCATAATGGGCAGATATCGTCCCCCACCACTCCAATGCGGTGTAAGTGTGCCTGGAGATAATCGTGTCCGGTAGCTAGACGGAATCGGGCGACAGCAGCAGGCCTCTCCATATTTTTAGAAATGGGTCCCATTGAGGCGAGGCTTTCCCACCTTTTCCCCTTGCTTTGATCCTTCAGGGTTGCCTTTGAATAGGAGTCAATGGCACTGTTTATCAGGTTGCGGGCAGCACCAAGAGTCATAGGTATCGCTGGTTGCTCCGATAACGCCCCTTTTGCAAGTTCATCTGCCCTCTCGTTGCCAGGAACTCCCACATGGCTAGGAATCCACTGGATCCAAAGAATCCAGCCCTCCGAAATGAGTTCAGCCAATCTGGCACGACATCGAACAGTGCGGAGGCAGTCCGTTGGGGAATTGCTACTCAGGGCCACAATTGCTGCCTGAGAGTCAACAAAGAAAACCAACCTATCGGAGTCAGTGACAATGTCTGCAACCTGCAGGTCGCCGTAAATGGCATTCATTTCACCGTCAAAGTTAGTGGTTCCCCTTCCAACCGCCAACGATCCTCGAACAGGTGGCAGTGCCATCCCGCACCCGCTCCTCCTGCCTCCAGAGTATAAGAGCCATCTGTATATATATGTAACCATTCCTCAGGTGGGTAGATATTATTAATGGTTTCTAAGGCATAGATCTTCAGTTCTGAGGGGTTTACTTCTGCTTTGTTCAACTCTGGGTTTAGGTTTTGAAGGCTTAGGCGTATGTTTGGCAATGCCTTAACAACTACCGTGTAACTTTCAACAGGTGCGGCATTTCCTGCTGGTAGCTGGTATTTTTCTATTAGTCTCTCGGCATGCTCTAAAGGAGAGAGCTGCGTCTTGAGCCGCTGAGTTGCATGTCTGTAATTTGACCAATGATTATTGTCTATTCTTCTAGCCCTCTCCCAAAATTTGAGTGTTGCCTTATCTCTACGGGACTCTAGGGTTTCCAGACCTGTTTGCAACTGCAACGCCGCTACAGGAGTTGACCTGGCTCCGCCAGTGATGGTTCTCAAGGCGTTGTTATGTATATGTAAAAGTATAACAAGTATACAATAAATGTATATGTAAAAGTATGTGTAACGTACATGCACCAAACTGTTGAATGCCCAATGCCAAATTTAGGAAAATTATTTTTAAAAATATTTTTATTTTCAAAGTAGCCTTACTACGTAAAAGAAGTGAATTTCCAAAAACTAACAAGATTACCTAGCATGACAAAAACAAACTTTTTAATATGCAAAAACATTTTTTGCAAAATTTGACTGAAAATGAACCAGAAAGTCGTCTAGGTTCTTTTTCGCAGATTCTCAAGAGTATTAAGATTATAAAGTTAGTGAAAAAAGTATATGATAAATAGTTAAAATTACCAAAATGTTAACAAAGCTATTACCAAAATCAATTTTGTGCTGATATCGAATTTTCACATATCGAAATATTTGTTTATTTGAAGTTCAATGTTTGAAAATTTATTTATGTGATGTAAACAAGACATACGTATGATATGATTATTCAATTTAGAATGTAACTATAATCGTTACAGTTCTACATGAACCGTAACTGTTTCGAAACATTATGCACGTCTTTAAATAAAATACTGCAAACAGGACGATAATTTTATAAAAAAACTGAATTTAGTATATCTGAGAGTACAAAAGAGGAAACAAGATAAGGAAAGATAAGAACTGACCTCATATTGAATCTGAATGACATCATCTGCAACTGTGTATGATTCTGAGAATACCGTTTGTATGTATTTCCTTATTAAAGAAACTGAAGGTTGTAAATATGTATAAATATATAACAGATTGAATATTTCAAGTTTTAAAAGTTCTCAACAAATACTGTTTTCAATTACTGTTTAATTATTTTAAACAGCATTCAATTTTATGGGCTTTTGCGACCTGTTTTTCTCCTATATGGACTATATTACAGTAAAATTGTTATAAACGATTTTGAGACAAAACCAATTTTAAAGTTAATGGTCGCCAGGTAAATCGCATGCAAAATTTCACTGACTAATTTGTTTATTTTCCAACGATCTGCCCAGACAGACTAACAGTCCAAGACCAATTTCTTGGACTCAGGGGACCTGAAAATCTATCAAGACTGTTGTTTCACAATCAGTACACTTTCTTTACACTTGTATACAATAGTAAAAATTTTAAAATTCCTTATATGTTCATGCATTTTACATTAAAATTTGCCAAGTTGTAGTGCTGAATATATGTGTAAACTTTTTGGACTCAGCGACCACAAAACAAGGTAATAAATCGCAATAATATGTTTCATTAACTGCTTCATATTAAATTTTAGGCTATTACTTTACTTTATCTTCTATACTCTATACAGTGAGTGAATAGAAAAAAGTGAGCTAATGATAAACAGTTTTTTATAACAATAAAAAATATTGCGAAAACTTAAAACAAAAACTACAAAATGTTCGAACTTTTTTATCAAGAGCGACACGTGTTAAGTTTTGTAATTTATCAGCCTTTGTATTATTCTTGTGTATGTTGCTTTTTTGTGTATTTTTTTGTTAAATATTAAAACATCTGTGAAAAAGTAAACATCATGTACATGAATAGAAACAGTATGACGTAATGCAATAATTAAATAACAGCAGCGTGTAACCGTGCAAGCGAATTCCTAAATGATAACTAAATTACAGTAAAACCTTGGTCAACTGAACTCGAGTCAACCGAAACCCGGGTTATCCGAAACACATCTGGAATCGCAAATTTTTAGAAAAAAAGAAAAAAACAGGAATAAATAAAATACACAGTAATATAAGGGTGAGATCGCTGGGCTAGCAAAAAGTAAACACCGAACTTGAGTTGACTTCCCCCGTCACTGACTACAATGCCAATCTGCACCTCCACCCCACAACACTACCATGTCATTACAGAAGTTTGGCTTGCTGCCTCGGTGGCCTAGTGGATAGCGTATTGGGCTTTCACCCCGAGGACCTGGGTTCGATTCCCGGCCAGGGCTTGGCATTTTCATACACTATAAATCATCCCATCGTCTGCATCAGCCCAAGTGTGCACAATAGTCGGACATTAAAAAAAAAAAAAAAAAAAAATACAGAAGTGTGGATCGCACTTAATTTTACACTACATTAAAATCTGTTGAACAATACGAGTTAACTCCAGGTGATGTTCTCCTCAATAAAAAGAGACGGAGGAACATTGCTGCTCGAAAATGTACTGAGAATGTAAGAAACAAACAAAAATTTCAAAGTTTTTTTAATGAATAATTAATACGCTATACCTGTCTATCTTAAGTACTACTGTACTTAAGATACAACACATAAATTTATTAAGGCACATAAACCATAAACCTAAAAACAGGTTTTTTTTAAAATTTATTAAAGAACATAAGTCATGTATAGCCTAAAAAAATTAGTTTAGAATCATTTGGTCTTCAAAATCTTCTAGAAATAATTAGATACAAAAAAGTATGTGTGCATGGCTTAAACGAAAAAATTGTTATGCAAAAAAGCTTCCCTCCCACTTTATTTTGGATAACCAGGGTTGTGCAATATCACATTAAAGTAGACGGTAACACCCTGACTGTTATTACTTATCAGACCTGTCCACCATTAACGAACACCAACTGAATAAAGCTAGGTAAAAAAAGCAATCAAAAACAATCAGCGCTTACCTTCTCCACTCCGTAATACATAAATGCGGACAGCGTTGCCATCAGTCCAGATACAATAGCCATTAGTGCACATTCCACAAGGAGAGCTGCAAACAGAGAATTATTTGTAAATAAAGAGTGCAGCGCATCATACTAAATTTCCCACGTGTTATTTCAAAAGAGGAAATGGAAAATCAGCTTAATTTATTTAAATCAGTTTATCAGATTTCGTTCAAAAATGAAACTGAAACCAAAACAAAACCTGATTGCGGCCAGAGATTATTTACTGTAAAATGAACATTAACTTACTTCAAACGTTACCATTGCAGTCACCAGCGGAGGCAGCTGATGGATTTAGCGATCCCACTTAACCTCTAGCTCAAACACCTTTTCAGAACATATACATATTCACTACTCTACGTTACCTGGCTAACTCTAAAGTGTTGAGCGACCCGTGCTGATGGAGTGAATGACACCAGCCTAACGGTGTATCAATCGGAGCCTTGAAATACCTGGTGAACTCCCACTTACCCATGCATGCAGGGCTCTGTGTGGGCGGACATAATTTCCCTAGCTACATGAGTAGCTAGGAAAATTATGAGTAAGAATATAAACATAAATATATATATATTATATATATATATATATATATATATATATATATATATATATATATATATATATATATATATATATATATATATATATATATATATATATATATATATAAATATGAGTAAAGAATATAGTTCCCATGAGTAAGAATATAAATAAAATGAGCGGGATCTCAACGCACAACAAAAAGCTGGCCAAATGGAGCAAAACTCCGTAATTAAGGCGAAAAGAAAGAAAAATTAAAATGTAACTAAGCAGAGCAAACATCTGTAAGTACCTCGATAATAAATTGGGAAGTCACCAATTAGAAGTGGGGAAGTTACTCAACTTGAATTTCCAGATTCTAGACTTATGAAGAGACTAGGAGAAGGTTCTGTAACTGCACAATTCAGGAATATAGATGGGGGCACAATACATTTACAGTCACAGTGCAACAACAATTGTAGAAAGTCATTCATTCATAGCATCGCAGTCAGCACTAAAGTTTGCTTTTACTAATATTTTAAATTTTCAAATTTACTTGAAGAAACGAAAATGAATTATGTTTATTTTTGTTTTTTTATTTGTGTTATTACGTTTAATTTTATGCATTTAAAGTAACTTAAAATGGTAATTTAGGCAGATTCATCACTAGTTGTGAGAGGGTGAAAACAGGTTTTAAAAAATGTAAATATAAAAAAAGATATAAATATTATGAATGAGTGATGAAATTGTTTACCAAAATCAATATATGTGCCTTGTTTGTATCAAAATGGGCCAAAACTACAAACCTTGATACACACACACACACACACACACACACACACACACACACACACACACACACAACAACATAGAAAAACAAACTCTAAAACACATTATCAGGATTTGTCTGAAATGGACGTATTTTACAGAGTTTTATATTATGGTCTTGAATCTAATGATGGCCACAGCTATGAAATTCGCAAATAAAAAAAGCCCACTGATGCATGCATACCTTGTCTGTATATCCGTTCTTTCGAAACAAGTTTGTGATCTTCATACTCTTGCCAAAATATTGTTCCAAAAGAAACGATAAATACGAAACTGCAAAAAGCCTACAATAAACAAAACAAAAATTATATGTTAATAACATTTATAGTAAACCCTCTCATATGCACAATAACACAGATACATGGTAAAGCAGATATCAGAGAGCACAACTTTTTTTCAAAAAAACCTCTGTATGCGCACAGCTGTCTCGCTGACGTGATGGAAGAAAATTTTTAAAATTTAACAAAAATTAATAACATCACACAATCAATTATAGGATTCAAATATTTTAGTATTTTACAGTACAATCAAAAAGAACATGAAACCTGATCACAAAAATATTTCATAACTTTATTTTACAGTTCAAAAAAAATTTTAATTTACTACGTAAGAAACCAAAATCTGCATAAATTATCATTTTTAATTATTGCACAAAAATAATAAAACAAATCCTCACTGTTCACTTTTATATTTCCAATGAAATTTCAAATTTTTAATTACAAAATTTCGTAATTTTTTATGATGTTTTCAATCGTGAGATCAGATTTTCCAGAAATAGTATGACAAAAAAATGAATGATTTTTATAATGTTTTGCCTTAATTTTGAAACGGTTGAATGGAATTGGTTACTAAGAGCCAGGCAAATCAAAAATATAATATTTCTAAAAAAAACTGTAAACTTACAAAAAATATTGCTGCAATAATTTTTGAGGCCAGTTTCAGTGAACAGCCACAAATGCTTTTATCCAACTCCGGAATCCGTGGGCCCTGGCATTTTCCTGCAACAAAATTTTTAATTTCTATATATAAATCAATGAGAACAGAATCGTACTGCACATACTTGTTTCATTAATGTGAGGCTCCCGCAGGGGGGTGCAGACTAGCTGCACCTATTGAGAGGGTTTAGACGTCCCTCGCGGTACCCGAGTCTAACACACACTTACACTTACGACTTTAACACTTAGCCGCCTCGGTGACCTAGTTGATAGCATACTGGGCTTTCACCCCGAGGACCCGGGTTCGATTTTCAGCCAGGGCTTGGCATTTTCATACGCTATAAATCATCCCATCGTCTGAATTAGCCCAAGTGTGCAGCAATAAAGTTTGTCCAGTAACATTTTCCCTAAAAGTTACGGTTACTGATTAAATTGGCAGAATCCCCCACAGGGGGTGCAAACTAGCTCAACCTATTGAGAGGATTTAGACATCCCTCGCAGTACCCGAAGTCTAACACACACTTACATTTACGACTAACACTTTACACTTACATTTAGGGAGATGATAATAGCCTCAATGTGCTTTTCGCCTTAAAATAACAACAAAAAATCATTAATGTGATGGAAGCAAATTTTCAAAAACTAACAACACTGAATAACATCGTAAAGATGTTTGACGAAAATTTTCCGACCAAAAAAATATTTTGTGATTTGTTAATCATTTATTTATTTATGGTTTATTATTTATCATGATTTATTTATGGCGATCAAAGTTTATTTTTGTTTCTTTCAAATTTTTTTCTAGATTTATATTGTTTTAAATGACGTATACCCAAATGTACTATGAACCTTGTCATATGATTAAAATTTTAAGCACATTGGATAAATCGCAGAATTGCAGACATTGGATGTTTGCAGCTTAGCTATCTGTACGATTTGGTGTCAGCATTGTGCTGTAGAATGATGTGCTATGCTACTTTTATAATGCAACAAGAACAGGAAGAGGAACCAGAGTGATTGGGATGGAACGATCTATGCATAGCTTATGTGCTGCTTCAATAATGCACAAAGTTCCCTTTTTGTATAGTTGTAATATCAGGTATAATGAAGTACATCTGCAGTGGAACTGTAAGTCCTATGGTGTGCTGTGGTGAGGCTGGTCCTGAGCAAAAAGAGGACCAGGGAGGCTGGTTAACACTGATGGTATCAAAGGTTGTGAGGACCTTTGAATTATATGTCACGGGGTGGTACGTAGAGGAGGGACAGGGACTCTCTACAAACATAACACCAATGGTATCAATGGAGGTTGTGCTTAGGCTTCCACCTACTGAATTATATGTCATGGGGTGGTACGTTAGAGGAGCTTACCGACTGCGGAGAGTGAAGTACGGATAACCTTAACTTGAGTACACTAAAGTCACAAAAAGATCAGAGATCACAACTCTGATGATTGGGGCTGATAATATGGTTAAAAACACTTATCTAGACTGTTTGATGTCAAGATAACATGAGGAGGAAGATAGAGGTGGTGGAAATCTTGTATATAGAAGGTTCCAAGACAAAGAAGGGCATGGTGCTGGAGGTGTATGGTTTGAGACCAGGTGGGTGAAACACATTGTTACCCCAGGACAGTTAACCACAGTATTCCAGGCAGAGGTAATGGTCATTAATGACTGTGTTTGCAAGAATCTGAGGCCAGCTTTTAAAAAGGCCTGAAATCACATTTATACCAACTGTTAAGCAGGGATTAAAGCACTTGCAAGTCCAACAATTAAATCTAAGCTGGTGTGGGAGTGTCTTGACAACCTCAACACTCTGTTCCTGGATTCTGCACTGGGTTCGGGGGCACATGGGGTTAAGAGTAATGAGAAGGCGAACAGACTGGCTGGTCTGTGATCTGCATCTGAATTCAATGGCCTAGAGCTGGCAGTAAGGGTTTCCCTGTATCTGGCAGGGTCTGCTATCAATAGTTGGGCCAATAAGCAACACAAGGAAGATGGGACAACCCCCATATCTAGAAGGACTTGGAGGGACAGTAGATATCTTGGGCAAAGCAAAAATCATGTCACTAATTAGAGGGCACTATGGTCTAAGGATACACATAAACCAGATAGAATTTACTGAAGAAAAACTGTATATGATATGCAGGAAGGAAGAGAAAACTGTAGGCTACATAAGTCTATGATTGTGAGGCTCTTGCCAGTAGGAGGCTAAGGGTGGCTTGCAGGATTCCGAGGACCTCCTGCAAAATGAGTAGTAAGTGGACTGCTAAAACTTATTGAGATATTTTACTGAACTAGAATCCAGGAGACTTATGTACAAAATAGGTAACAGTGCCACAGTATATAAAACCTCTTAACCTCTACTTATTATTATTATTATTATTATTATAATGTTTATTGTACTACAACTGTGATTGTAGTACTGAGAAAAATTACAGAACTACTTTTTTTAATTAATTATTAGTTCGATTGATGAAGCCTAAGAGCTTTTTTTAATCATGAAATGGATAATTAAAAATAGAAGACCTTGTACTGAACTATTGACTTAATTAACTAAATATAAGGAAAGAAAGATAAAAATACACACATAAGGATACACATAAACCAGATAGGAATTTACCGAAGAAAAACTGTATATATATAAACCTAATTACAAAATGTATAGATGTTAAGAAGCTTCAACCACGCAGGGGGGTGCAGACTAGCTGCACCTATTGAGAGGATTTAGACGTCCCTCGTGGTACCCGAGTCTAACAAACACTTACACTTACAACTTTAACACTTTACACTCACACTTATATTTAGGGAGGCGATAATAGCCTCAATGTGCTTTTTGCCTTAAAATAACAAAAAAAAGGAGCTTCAACATGTTATAATATAGCAAAACCAGTATCTGGCACCAAGATACAGAGTAGACTCGCGATTATATGAATTGGGACCGATACTACGTGGGATAAGGAAAAATTCGGATTTTGTTTGAAATGACGAAAAAAATGAGGTTACACATCAACCAACAACTAAACATAATTGAGTAAGAAATTAAACAAAATTATTTTCTGAAAGTCTTTGATGGTTTTCTGGGCTAACTGCTTGCCTCTCTTGGGACGCGGCGATATTGCACCAACAGTGCAGAAACAGAAGAAAGTGCGGTGAGGATTCCTCTTGCTGTTCAATAAAAGCAAGAACTAATTCAATTGCTTTTAAGCCATCAGAGTAGGATATTTCCTGAATTATCTCGTCAGTATCGTCCTCTTTGCCACAAGGGTTGTTATCATATCAGTAAGCATTCATACATCTTGATTACACCAATCATGAATGTCTACATTGTCAATTGAAAGTTCAACAGGTGCATTAGCTAGTTCTACTAGTGTCATTGTCATGTTCTGGCAAATTTTTTTTAGTTTTTTCGATGCCACACAGTTTTTTCCATGAATTTTTTATGGTCGAACATTTTACCTGAGAAACCTCCGTTATATTCCTAGAATCGGTATTGGCCGAAGTGCAATAAAGTGCCAGAACAATATTTCATGTACAATTCTTACATTACAGTTGGTGGAAAATTACCGCCCATTTCTCCACCAGTAATCACATTTCAACCAACCAAATAGAATCACGCATTCTAAAACTAGCAAGCCGCCTCGGTGGCCTAGTCGATAGCATACTAGGCTTTCACCCCGAGGACCCAGGTTCGATTCCCAGCCAGGGCTTGGCATTTTCATACGCTATAAATCATCCCATCGTCTGCATTAGCCCAAGTGTGCACAGTAGTCAGACGTTAAACAAAAAAAAAAAAAAAAAACAAAATCTAGCAAAAGCTTTGTATCCATTCCTAATTCTGATGTAGGCCTAATGTACCATAGTTTATTTTTAATGACACTGCCTCCGTTAATGTGCAGCTTCTTTGAACAGGACTTTTTACAATCATGAGTCTACTGTATTTGGCTTGATATAATTTAAAACTCAATTTTGGTAACAGCAAAATTTGTTCAACTGTTTCAAAATGGTGGCTATTCCAATCTTTTAAAAAAAAAAATCATAATTTTTTATATTGCACTTTTTTGAAAATCTAGTTTCTCCACTGTAAGTGTTTAAAGCTGCGTTAAAATTCCTTTGAATACAAAAATGAATCAGCGTTTAGGATTATTTTCATATGACTTTAACTTGTAAAATAAAAAAAAATTGTAGTATTGTTACTTTTTTCTAAATTTGCTTTCATTTCAGCGAAACGGAAGCGTGCCTCGTTTATTAAAAGATTCTCTTTACCAAAACAGTAGAAACTGTGTAACCATTTCAATATGCTAATGTTTGCTGTCACGGCATTAATGAGTAGGCAGTGCGTGTTGTGCATCAAATAATTGGCTTTAACTGTGTCGTTTACTCCCACATAATTCCCATACATCAACATTGCTTTACAGTACTGTACATACTAGAAAACAAT
This sequence comes from Callitettix versicolor, assembly GCA_022606455.1. Taxonomy (NCBI): domain Eukaryota; kingdom Metazoa; phylum Arthropoda; class Insecta; order Hemiptera; family Cercopidae; genus Callitettix; species Callitettix versicolor. The sequence continues at coordinate 94,351,869 of CM040185.1, forward strand.
GCACAAAAGCAATACTGTTTGTCAGTAGAAAATTTTTAAGTACCACTGAACAAATTACTAAATTAATAATGCTTCTGATACAGATTCGTTTAAAAGTTTTTCAACACTTATTTTAAAATGTAATAATACCGTACATTTGACTTTTTAAAGTCATGAAAATAAAACATCACACTAACATGCTCCATTCTATTTAAAACCAGTTTAAATAAAACGTTTAAGATGAAAAAAATCGTTTGTCGCAACTATACAAAAATATTTGTTCAAAAGCTATCCAGAGAATAAGTACACTGTATTATATTTAGCTCAAATTTTGGTTGTACATAAAAATTCATAACTCAAGTAAGTGTAGATTACACTAAATTTTAAAAAAATTAATAGTTTAGGACTAAATTCAAAAAATATATAGATTAGGTTAGAAACAAAAAGAAGGGATTATAAAACCCCAGGCACTGTTATCAAGACCTATTGTGCAACTAAACCTCTTAAGTACTGATTGGTGTTCTTAGTAAGTTCTAACAGTCCATTGACTAGCTCATCCTGCTGAGGGTTCCTATAAGTTCCTGGAAACCAAAAACCCTTAAGGTTCTGCTAGTAAGAATAATGAATTATGGTCCTGCAGTTTCCTCCTTTTTACTATAACTTATACACGATTTTTCCATGGTACATACCTATCCTGTTCATGTACACCCTCAGACCAGTGTCCTGTAATGAGCCTCATGATTTTCCTAAGTTGTGCTCTGCACCTTTAAACCTTCCATGAGGAAGTTTTTTTAAGAGGTGCGCTTTATATGGCAATGCCCATGAGCGTTATCCTCTCTTGCCTGATGTAAGATAAAAATAAACAAACCATGATTATGGTCAAGGGTTTTATTGTTTATTTTTTTACTTACTCTTAAACCATACATTTCTTTTATAACAAATTTGATAAACTGACTTCAATTATGAGCCTGAATTTTTTCATTGGAAACAAATTTAGGGACAATTTTTTCAGATATAATGCTGATTTCCAGCTTGTTAAATGGCACTTTTTTGAGAAACAGTGACCAAGTCGGACTACACTTCAGTAAATTTTGATTAAAATCATCAGAACTAATTTTTCGATCATCTTTATCTCAATTTTAAATGCACTTATTGTCAGATACATTTTTTCTGATTTTATTTTGCAAACTGTATCATGCTGTTATTTCAATTTTGTACACTGATAAAAATGTGCCAATTTTGAAAAATTGGGCGTCTTGTCAACATTGCCTTTTAATATTTTCTTCTCTCTGTTAGTTTCCTGATCAGATGTTTTACGAATTGCTTACAAATTAGTAAGAAATTACTGCAGTTCGCTATACCATTTGTTTTATTTACAAAAGTTTGACAATGGATAATTTAATTTTGAAAAAAATTCATTATGTTGCGTCAGAGTATTAAATTAATTATCTGAATTGCTTACGAATTAGTAAGAAATTACTGCAGTTAAGCTAATACAAAATTGCTTGACAATGGATAATTTAATTTTGAAAAAAATTAGTAGTAGTAAAAATTATCTGAATTGCTGAATTAGTAAGAAATTACTGCAGTTCGCTATACCATTTGTTTTATTTACAAAATTGAGGCGTAAAAATAGTATAGGTAAAATTAATATTATTGACAATGGATAATTTAATTTTGAAAAAAATTCATTATGGTTGCGTCAGAGTATGGGTAAATTAATTATCTGAATTGCTTACGAATTAGTAAGAAATTACTGCAGTTCGCTATACCATTTGTTTTATTTACAAAATTGAGGCGTAAAAATAGTATAGGTAAAATTAATATTATTGACAATGGATAATTTAATTTTGAGAAAAATTCATTATGGTTGTGTCAGAGTATGGGTAAATTAATTATCTGAATTGCTTACGAATTAGTAAGAAATTACTGCAGTTCGCTATACCATTTGTTTTATTTACAAAATGGAGGCATAAAAATAGTATAGGTAAAATTAATATTATTGACAATGGATAATTTAATTTTGAGAAAAATTCATTATGGTTGTGTCAGAGTATGGGTAAATTAATTATCTGAATTGCTTATGAATTAGTAAGAAATTACTGCAGTTCGCTATACCATTTGTTTTATTTACAAAATTGAGGCGTAAAATAGTATAGGTAAAATTAATATTATTGACAATGGATGATTTAATTTTGAGAAAAATTCATTATGGTTGTATCAGAGTACAATTAAATTAATTAACTGTTCCCTGTCTCTAAATTAACTACCAAGCTCGAAAAAAAATATGTACAATTTCTACCAAGCTGAAAAACAATTTTGACAGCATGAAAAGCTACTGTTTAAAACGAGGAATTGTTAATTTTTTTCATCAATTAGCTTCTAAAACTAAAATTAATTGGATGGGATATTTATTTTTGTTCATTCAATTTATCAGATTATGTTGGTATGACTAAAGAATGTTGAAATGTTTCAACTAAAGCAAACAATTACTTGTGACTAATACAATATGAATGACACATTATATACTTCTGTCCCAACTGGTACCATGTTACGCACATCAAAAACACTTGTTTTTACATCAAATTAATTAAATTTATACAAGGCTACGTAACCAAATTATAACAGCATATATCTATTAAAATATATGGTTTAAAAGTTACAGATGGAAAACCAAAAAATCTTATAAATTTCTTCGAATGTAACAATTAGATTTTTATAAAAGTCATATATAAAACTTCCATTGTTTAACGTGTCAACGTACCAACATTTAATTTAACAAAACCTCTGTACTTATTTTTACAATTTACTCAATAATTGTACATTTTTCTATTCAAATTTTGTACACTCACTTGAATTATGAATATTAATTTATATGACAAAAGATTGCGCAATATGTGACTAACCAGTATTTCTTTCAAAATTAAAACAATGTTTTTACAGTTTCAGAAAAGAATTTTTGAGAATGTTATTTATAGAACAACTAGCATTACCCGTCACGGCTTCGCCCACAAAACTTAAACTGTTTCAGTAATGTAATAATTTAGAAACATAAAAAAACATATTAATAAAAGCGTGATCATCTAAACTCGTGATTATTTTACAGTGAATATGAAAAAATATTATAACCTGAATATGTTGTTTTATTGTCTTCAAACGTGTTCCATTCGAATTTAAGAAAATCTGATCAAGAATATTTTTGTCCAATACAAACATTTATACCTATTCTATATTTTTGTCCTTTTAGGGGATGAATTCGGGGGAAAATACTGAATTGCGTGTATCATAATTTGTGTTTTAAAATATTTTGTTTACTTTTAAGAAAATTTGATAAAAAATATTTTTCTCCAATGCAAACACTTTTTTTTTCTCCCACGATAACTCTTTTTCCATTTTTATTCTTTTAGGGGATGAATTCAGAAAAATGTTGAAATATGTGTTTCATAGCATATTTCTAGAATATAAGATAAAAAAAATATTTTTTCAATACAAAATTGTACCCCTTTTTTATATTTTATACCTTTTTTCTATCTCTTTAGGGGATGCGTTTTGGGGAAAAGGTGAAAAATATATTTCATTACTTATACTTAAGAGTGACTATGTTACGTTTTAAGAAGGTCAGATGAAAAACATATTTTTTCCAATAAAAATTGTTGTACCTCATGTTTACCTCTTTAGGGGTTGCATACTGGAAAATCGTTTTTCAGTGCATTTTCAGTGCATCTCGACAATGTTGTAAGAAGGTACCCTGAAAATTTCAAGTCTCTAGCTATAATAGTATTGGCTGTACGTTGATTATTAAATTTGGACTGGGTTAGTAGTTTAATGGTGTTAAAATCAAATTTTTACAAAATCCTTTATTAGTGCACCTTGACATTGTTGTAAGAATGTACCTTGAAAATTTCAAGTCTCTAGCTATAATAGTACTTATTTTATTAAATTTGGCTGTACGTTGTTTATTAAATTTGGACTGGGTAAGTAGTGTAATGGAGTTAAAATCAATTTTTTGGAAAATCCTTTCTTAGTACGTGCTTACATATTAAAACGAAGGTATCCTCAAAATTTCAAGTCTCAAGGTTTTATAGTTTGGGCTGTACGTTGATCAGTCAGTCAGTCAGGACATTGCCTTTTATATATATAGATATGTGAAAAAGTTTCTGCAATATTTATGCACTGTTTATTTCATTTATAAACAATTAAAAGGTTTTTTTAAACAAAACTACACCATAATGCCTCATTTTATTGATAGGCTATGAACTCTTTAGTCTCCAGCATACAGATGCAGATATCTAGGCAAAAGAACATTTTTTTAACTCATGGAGTCTGAGAACAGATCTATCTATTAAGTTTGCACAATCTTCAAGTTACACTTATGTAGAAAAACTAATATTTATTAACAAAAAATATCTACTGTTATTCAAATTCGTGATTTTTTTGGAAGAATATCACTGTTATGACCCAAATAACTGCACTTGTTAGCATATTTAACGACTACTTTTATTAGCACATGTTGTCTAACTTGTAAGTCCCACTCAACAAGTAACGACACTAATCTAAATTGAATCAATTTTGTTATACGTTTTGTTTTTGTTTGTGCAGAATACTAAACATTTTGGAAAGCTCACAATTTTCTACTTTATTTGCCAGATGCAGAAAACTGTTAATTTATTACACTTGTGGCTCTTGTTGCTAGCTTATTTTCTGTTCATTAAAATCTAACAGAGTTTAATATAAAGGTCAGTGATTATGTCCTGACTTCATGTGCGTTGGTTCTATCTATGCAAACTGTTTAATGATACGAGAATCTAATTGAAACATAATGCTGGGGCTCTGTCAAGGTTGGCCAGGAAGTTGTTAGCAAACACAAAGCACATGTCACATATGGTCAGGTCTGCTGATTGTTCATGTTGGAATAACAAAGCGAATTTAAGTCAAAAAAGAAATAAACGCGTATATTTATACTCAGTTATTCCTTCTCTGATGTTAGGTGTCCGTTAATGTTTTCACAGAAAATGCATTGTGCATTTAAGATTTGTGAAACTGACCGTTTTTAAAAAACAGTAAATATTGTAAAATCATTACACAACTTTGTCACTTTCAAAAATTCTTTCGTAATTTGTTTTGCTAAAAATTCTGATCTGGAAGTTAGTAAAAAAAGATCTATTTTCAAAATTAGTTCGTCAGATTTTGCTGAAACTGTTTCATATATGAAGATTTGTAAACTCAGATCAATACAGCAAATTTGAAATAAAATAGGGAAAAACAAATCCCGATGAGTTATTTTTTAATTTTGATTTTTTTTATTTACTTTTAAAAAATACATTTTTTTAATTTAAAAAAAATTTCCTTTATCTTTTTCCAAAAAAAAAGATATATAACTTGACTTCAGTTACATATCTGACCAAAATTTGATGCACCAATTTTCATAATTTAGGCCAAATTTTAGTATTTTTATAGCTCTATCGATCCATTTCTTTATTATTATTTAATTTTTTTTTTTTTAACGCTTGACTATTGTGCACACTTGGGCTAATGCAGACGATGTGATGATTTATAGCGTATGAAAATGCCAAGCCCTGGCCGGGAATCGAACCCGAGTCCTCGGGGTGAAAGCCCAGTACGCTATCAACTAGGCCACCGAGGCGGTTTTATATTAAATACTTACGGATTACATATCTGGACAAAATTATTGAGCTGATTTTAAGAAAAATATTATTTTTTTTAGTCAAAAAGGGCTTGTAAACAAAGCTTTTTGGAAAATTAAAAAACTGACCTCAACATATGACCAAACCGATACATGCCAACATAAATTTTGCAAACAAGTTTCTCTAATAACTGAATTTGCAACAACCATTTCCAACAAATGTTTAAGAGAAAACAACTTAATTCACCCCTTACTAAATGTAAACCAGTAAATGTATAAAATGGAAATAAGCGGCATTGCTCCAAAGCAAAAAAAAAACTATAATCAAGTAAGCTATTGCATATTTGATAAACTAGTTGAACTTTATATAAAAAAGTAGTCATTTTAGAAATTATTAAATTTAACAGAGCACAGAACAGAATCAATAAGAAACATATGATTTCATAACATATAAAAAATTACATTATCCACAACCAGTTTACAATATCGTCATGTAAAATCAATAACCGTTTTTTTTTTTTTTTAAATTAGAATCAGCCTATCAGTGAGAAGATATAATTGAGTTCAAAGGCAAATGTCAACAAAACAAATCAATTGGAAGACATCTGTCCATCTGTCCCAACTGGTTGTGGCATTACAAAAATATCTTTTAGAAAATGATTTTTTTTTTAGTCGCTCAAATATGATAATGATATGCAAACATAAAGGCCTATTATAAAATAAAATGTCTAATTAATTTTATTCAGATAAAAAACATATTTTCTAGTGTTTATTGTTTGTCTGCAACTGCAAATTACATAATACAGTAGTCGAATTGTGAAAGAAAATTTCCAAAAACAACATTAAATATCTTTACATATAAACAATATTTCGATATGAGAATGTCATCGCTTAAACAATACGTACAAACTGAGTTACACAACCAGTTCTGCTTACTAACAATGAAAAACATTCGTGCTAAATCACTAAACTTCTCTTATGGCTTTCAAACAGCCTACGCTTGCTAAATAAGTTCACAATTCTCCCATAAACCAATATTCACTTCTGACTTGTTTGTGGTGTTCAGATAGGGTTTTGGGTTTAATGTATATGTATGCACACCATATTGCATATCCTGTACCCATGGCCGCCTCGGTGGCCTAGTAGATGTATAAAATGTGGCTTTCACCCCGAGGACCCGGGTTCGATTCCCGGCCAGGGCTTGGCATTTTCATACGCTATAAATCATCCCATCGTCTGCATTAGCCCAAGTGTGCACAATAGTCCGACGTTAACAAAAAAAAAAAAAAAAATCCTATACACATAGCTACAGGATGTACACATAGCTTCATCCTGATTGGTACATTCGTTCTCTTATTTCAACAATAGTTTCTGAGAGATTATAGTACCCACCATGATTTCAAGTATAAATACAGGTCTAAAATCTTTGTTCAGCAAAACTTCGAGGAGGGCCACCCGCTACAGAACAATACAGAATACACCAAGTTGCTCGGGTGGAAATAGGAGGAATCCAAATTTAAAGAACAAACTTCTTACTTGTCACCCTTCCAAACCACAATTTTTTTTTGTTTTTTTTGTGTTTAACGTCCGACTATTGTGCACACTTGGGCTAATGCAGATGGTGGGTCATTTATATGAAAATGCCAAGAATCGAACCCGGATCCTCGGGGTGAAAGCCTAGTACGCTATCAACTAGGCCACCGAGGCGGTTCCCAAACCACAAATCTTAGCTTATGTTTACTGAGGCTTTGCTCTGCTCTTATCAAAGTCTCCGAAAAGCTCCTTGGCCTGTCTTAAATGTCTATCTTCTTACACTTTAAATCTCTTAGCTTCTTTTTTTTACTAGAGGGGGGTGCAGACTAGCTGCACCTATTGAGAGGATTTAGATTTCCCTCGTGGTACCCAAGTCTAACACACACTTACACTCATGTCTTTAACACTTTACACTCACACTTACATTTAGAAAGGTGATAATATGTTTTTTGCCTTAAAATAACAACCAAAAAAAAACCGAACCACTGCCGATCTGGATACCTGGACTTCCAATATTTCTCACGGAGACTACAAGAACACGCTCAAATTTTACAGTAAAAATATGTTAACAAACCCTTACCACCAATAAATTAATATCTTTTTATCAAAAAAACATGCCTTCACAATTGAAATCAGCTTTGTACAAAAACACTTGCATAAATTAGTGTTTTTAATTTTCAAGGTTCATTGAAAATGCTGCTGTCAAATATATTTTTGTTATTTTATAAGAAGTAAAAAAACAATACAAAAAAGAAATAGAAATAGACAGGAAGAAATTGAAATAGGTTGTTTTTTATTAATGAAAATTTCCCAATTATTGAAATAAACCGAATTTTTTTCAAAATTTCATTTAAACTTATCAAATTAAAATTAAAAATTATCGAAATTCAACACTGTGTTAATTTAACAGGATTATTCTATAACCATAGAAAGCTTTGAATAAACTGGGATTAAAAATTAATTTGTTTGTGTTAATTAGGTCTCAACTATTTTAGGACAGATACATATGAAAAATAAACGTTCAATTGGTCATATTTATTTTTAAAACGTAATACACATTTTTAAAATTTAGTAAGGCTATAAAATAACAACAAACAATTAGTATAATTGTATACTAATTTATATAATGTATACGATATATAATGTATATAAGTTTCTACAACGGTCAAGTATCTTAATATATTATTCATTTGTACATATTAATAGCCTACGTAATGTTTGTAATGTTACCACACCAACGATTAGTTCTGAAACACGTCTGAAACAATTGACCTTTCTCTCAAAATGAATTATAACATATTCTGGAGCTATAAACCAGTGTTTTATTTTTTGCGAGTTTTAGGGCTTTCGAATGTGTCATTCACTAAACTATGTCGAAACGAAATCTGCGCTTTGTACACAAAATTCCTCATTTTCGGAATGATATTTTTATTTCCGGTGATGATGTTTTTTGATTTAAAATCTAACTTGACACTGTTCGTAAACTGGACTACGCTACTATCTCATTTTTCGTTTTGGTCTTTCACTTTGTACTCTCTATGGAAAACTTTGAAAGAATATACAACCGTGATCGCTGTTTTAGAAAAAACAAACAGTGTGGACAGAAGTTTGGAATGTTTGGGGTATCCTATCAACCACAAGAAAAACAAATTGATCTACTCTGTGCATATTGGATTCAACATTTTGTCAATGGTCATTCAGTTTACACTAAATACAGTACACGCTGAAAAGTCGTTGATGAACTACGTGATACATTTAATAGTTTTGCTTAGAACTGGTATAATGTGGGCTACGATGACAGATTTCTCTCTATTGCTTTCAATTCTTCGCCAACGAATGCAAGCCCTAAGTCACTGTCTGAAGTGTTTTATCCAGACTCCATCTCTTGAAATTTCCGTAATCAAAATTCTACCTGCTATAGAAGAACCTAGTCTTGCAAATGACACACAGCACAGTAAAAAAATTAAAATGATAACAAAAATAATCAACGAAGTGTTTGAAGTTAGAAATTTTATTACCAGTTACTACACTACTATCGTAGCTTGGTTTACAATTCAACTTATACCTATTTTTTCCTACTGTTCCTTCAGATACCACTTGTTCAAAAGTGTCGATATGATGACAGCAATGTTATTCTTTATATTTATTTACTGTGTCTACGTATTTTACTCCCTTTTGTCTGGTGCCCTACTCGAGTTGGAAGTTCGGAGAATAAAGAATGAAATCACTGCGTTGAATGTACAAGAAGCAAGGGACAAAAAAAAATATTGGAGCCTCAAACTTATTCACGAAAGTGAAGAAATATCTTGCGGCCTGTTTGATTTCAATTTGAAGTTTATTGAAACCATTGTTAATTTCATTGCCGTTCTGGTGTTTGCTATCTTACAATGGGAATAAACAAAAGCAAAAGCTAAACGAAACAATATGTGTTGTACCAATTTAGAGTGCATCTTCAAAGTTTTATTGAAAAAATGTTCGGTGTCTTTGTGTGTGTTCAGTGTGCAACAGATATAAGGACAACAAAGTCTTGCAACCACTTTAATGTAGAGAGTGTTTACACTTGGAACATTTGCCTGAAAAAATGTACAACAGTTCTTAAAGTTTCAATATGAAATTTATTCTATCTATGAAACGTTATTTTATACAAACTGTCATGTAACAAAACTGATTTAAGTTTTGATATTGTTTGCTTTGGTGCTTGTTTATTAAATGTTGTTTAATAGATTTGTTTGTAAGACTATATCTTTATATAATTTTGTAGGAAAATAGCCATTATATACAAATTTTGGTCTATTGCTCACACATTAGTTTCAAAACAGATTGTATTCTCACAACTGAAACCAAAAAAATTTTTTTAAACGAATAACATGTCTTACGTAATGTTACATAACATTCTTTCATACAAATGTTTTACAAATACATCTTTAAAGTAAGTCAGTGCTTCTGGAAACTTGATATTAATAAAAATGTATGCCATAGTGACCAGCACCACAAAAAAAAAAAAATTGTGCAACTGATTAATGTAGTACTTATTTTCATTAATTGAATTTTAAAACATTGAAATATTTTTAAGTGTATATATAGATTTATCAGTCGAAGATGTAGCAACAATACAAACTAGTTAATGTAACGATGTTTTTTTTTAATAATTTTATTTTAATTATTGTTTTTCTACTTTTTACTGCAGTCTAATTGATCCAAATAAAAAATTAACTGACGAGTTAAAAACAAAACTGAAGAATTAGCATAATTTCACACAGAGGATTTTCAAAATGGATAAGACCATTAAAATCAATTTTCGCACGATCACCGCAGTTTGTCGATAGCCTAATGACACAAGGTAAACAAAATTTAGCTTATTTGTCACATTTACATACATTATAAAATGATTTGTAGTTTGATTTAAGTTTTGGAAGTCGAACACATTTTGCTTATTTAAAAAAACTTGAGCCAATGAGACTCAAGTATAGATATTGCATTATTAATCACATTCTGCTAACTATCTAATAAGGAAAATATTTGTAATAATCAATAAATCCATTCGGCTAGATCACTAAATGCTTCAACAATAAAAGCATATGTTTATTTGTACATTAATTTCCTAGAACGGCTTGTCAAACAAACGATAAATAAATAAACTTAATTAACTTAAATAATAAACTTAATTAATATTCTATTTTTACTTTGAGTCTACTATCAAAAGCGGAAAAGAATTTTTATACTGTCAATTAAACATATTTTTCTTTATAGAGTATATGCTTTTTACATTTTTTGACCATAGAAGCAAAATATTTCATTTTTATGTACATGTTAGCATCTTTTTGCATTATCCGTAAAAAAAATAATTACGGCTCAGATTTTGTATTAAAATTTGACAAATTATTTCCTCAATTAACCTAATCTGAATATTATTATTATTTTTTTAAATTTCATGTTACTTATTTCAAGAATATTTAAAAAAATAAGTATTTATGAATTTATAAACTGTTGATTGTGTGTGTGTGTGTGTGTGTGTGTGTGTGTGTGTGTGTGTGTGTGTGTGTGTATGTATATGAATCTGAATAACTTTGAAAACCAGTGTATATCCGTTAGAGCTACAATAACCTCAAAGATGCCAGATACGATTCTGGCAAAACATCGGAACAATATTTCTTCTAGAAACAATTGTGTCGAATGGATGTGATTTTTCAATGCAACTCAATATTCTTGTTGAATGTCTATTTTTTCACTATATGATGTAGCCAACGTACAAAATATTATGGTAATTAAAAATGAGATTTTGATTAGATTTTTTTGAGATCATTTTCATTTTTCATTTGCGCACATCACTGAAGACTAAACAAATTCACAAATTTGGTCAAACTTGGCATATAAATGTAGTTTTTCCATACAATCAGACCATTTTTATATTATTTTATATTCACTATACTGGCTTGAGTTATAAATCTTTATACATGATCAAAATTCAAACAAAATACGATCAACCAATTTTGATAAATTAGGCTGAAGCTCCAATTTTTTTGCTGTTAGCCCCTGAACTGAATTTTTTAGGAAATAGCACATACTTGTGTGTTTATATGTTAGTGTTTTTAGTAATTTAATCGAACACAATTGAATTTAACAACAATGAAGTAAACATAATTAGTTAATTAATTTTTTGTAGCCTGATAGTTACAAATGAATAACACTGTAGATTATTATTTATTAACTAGTTTATTGATGTTAGTGTATTTATTAAAATGAATAGGCTAAACTAACCTATTAACTGGATTGCTTTACTTATAAAAAATATATATGTTATTAAAACTTTGTTAAACAATGACTTGTGTATGTATATCACATTAAAAGAGATGAAAACTGTTTTTTTACACACTGATTTAAGTTTACGATTACACTTTTGGAAAATTTATTCTGTGTATCAAGTTGGGGCAGAAAAGTATTGTATACAGAACGAAAGAATATCGATTTACATACCATTCAAAAAATAAAAAACTGCAATAAGTAGCAGTCTTCCGAATGAATTTTGTTAAACAAAATCGATTAGTATCGTTTAAACCAACATTTCATTTTGACTTCATACTTGGAGTGAGAACCTCCTCAAATATGCCAGATACAATTCTGACGAAACATCAGAAAAATGTTTCTTCTAATTGTGTCAAATTGATGTACACTGGTTTTTCAATATACTGTAAATCATATTTTTCAATTAACATGAAGGAAATACAAATTAACATGCATGCACACACGCACAAACACGCATGTGCAAACACGCACACGCGCGCAAAACACACACACACACACACACACACACAAGTTTTAATTTCATGTATCTTGTCAAACTCAGAAAAACTGCTAAAGATGCTCAAACCAAATTAAAGGATGTATATGGAAGTGAATGTTTATCACTCACACACAAGTTTTAACTTCATCTATCTTGTTAAACTCGGAAAACTGCTACAGATGCTCATGCCATGTTAAAGGAAGTGTATGGAAGTGAATGTTTATTACAAACAGAATTTTTCGATTGATTTAAAAGATTTAAGGATGGACATGAAATGAACAAAAACAATCTGAACCGTAGACGGCCCCCAACAACAAAAATGGATGACAATATCCAGGAAATGGTAAACTGATCCCCAAAAATCGTCATCAGCGTGTTCAATCTCTTCCTGAAATCTCAGCAATTAAAAAATAAAGTGTCTATCAGATTTTACAAGAATCACTGAACATGCAAAAATAGAGCCAAAACTTCTCACTCCAGAGCAAAAAGAATCAAGAATAAACATTTGTTGACTTTTAAACAACATTTATAATGATCCATAATTGTCAGACAGAGTGATTACTCATGATGAATCGTGGTTTTTTGATGACCACAATTATCTGTAACCACAGTTCAGTGCATAGTGTGCTAATGTGCTTTCATTTTCTGATTTGTGGAAGAACAATTCCTGAATGCTTCACCTGCCCATTCTGCCTTGTTTGCGAAGGTGTTCTTTATGAAAGCAGCACCACACTTGCCTGATCTAGCCCCCTGTGCCTTTTTTATTTCCTTAAGGAACGGATTAAGATCGTATCGCGAGGTACCACTGTATATACATTTCAATGTTAGTTTAAGTTTTCAATTCAAGTCAAGTTTAGTTTCTCAAAATGTATTTAGAGGTCTAGATACAGTAGAACCTCGCGATACGATGGGTTCACGATACGATGTGTTCAAGATCTGATGTGTTGGAATATCGTGGAATGCTCGTGAAACGATACGTTTTTCGCAATATGATCCCAATATCTCTTGCCGCTTGAAATTGTTTTAAAGTTGGCGCGCTACGGGCAAACCTCACGCGTCACTCAGCAAGCCTCAATACGTCACTATTCAAGCTTTTATACGTCACGAGGCTTTTATTTGTTGAGTGGGTTAATTGCTGCTTCGGACCTGCAGTGAAAAAATATTTAGAGGAGAATGGTCTTCCTCTAAAATGCCTCTTTGTGCTCGACAATGCCATTGGAGGAGATTATTTCTCTGTCAAAGTCTTTGGGGCTTGTTGTCGATGAGGCTGACATTGACAACCTACTCGACGAGCACAAGGAGGAGCTCAACACTGACGACTTGAAGGCGATGCAAATCAGCGATCTTCAAGATACGATTTTTTTACGATACGATCCCGGTCCAGGAATGGATTAAGATCGTATCGCGAGGTACCACTGTATATACATTTCATGGTCAAAATCTGGAATTTTCCATAATGGCTCCTACAATAGTTCATTTTGCAATGCAAATTTACTTATAGTATATGGTATTAATGATAATCGCAATCATACAAAGAGGCTAATATAACCGTAATAAAAAAATAAAAAATTCTTCCTGTGTAGTGCCAATGTTCTTAAAATATGGGAGTATTTGTAGCAAGTTATGGAAGTACATAAGCTAAAATAATACCTAGTTTTTATATTTGAACACAAAATTTAAAATATTGTAAAGAAACAACTCAAAAAAATAATAAAGAATATAATGTTTTTTATATCATAGCGAAATCATCCCACAACCTTAAAAAAAGAATAAAACAAAAAAGAAGATACAGAAAGAATGGAAGATAAAAAATGTTCAAAAATGAGTTGTTGCCATTTCTATTATGGAACGTGACATGTAGGTAACCTACTTACTGTAACAGACTATACACAATTGAGAAGGGAATCTGCTAAAATATTATATAAACAGCATCAAATTTGTAAAATGCCATAAATAACGTAGGCATGAAAGCGTTGGCTTTCTCACTTAAAACCATGCAACAGGCCTAAGTTATCTTAGGCTTATCAGCTGAAAAGTCCGAAGTCCTATTTTCTCTTTTAGCAAATATTGGTTTTTCACATTAGTCAAAGTAAAACCATAGTAAACATTATGTAAGTCTAGGTTCAGAATAGAACCTATTTGATACATACATACAGTGTGTTAAAGAAGTAAGAACCACTCTTTTAGCTTTACAATGGGTACAGACAACAAATTTAGATTTAGGATGTGGTTTTACGAATTTTTATTCTTTTTTTTTATTAGTGTAATTTTAATTTTTCCCAAAAGAGGGGCTACTCCTTGGAGGATGCTGTAAAAATTTCTTGTAGAAGTTTATGTTGAGTGACACATCAACCATTTTCTCCTGAGCAAAGAAAAACAAATTTTATATCAAAAGAATCGTCCTATCAAAAATGGTGATTGGTCAAAGTTTTGAAGACATTGACATTTGAGTTGTCAGGCTACACAAGCCAGTTATGAAGTCGTGTATTTGATTAGTGAACTGGAAAATGGTTGTAATACGCATTAAATAACATGCCAACTCATCACTTTCAGGCTTAAAATCTATTTTTGAGCTAAATTTGAATTAACCAATGTGCAAATACTACAGTGCACACACACACACACACACACACACACACACACACACACACACACACACACACACACACACACACACACACACACACACACACACACACACACACACACACACTTTTACATTAGGCCTTAAGCCTACACATATTTGAAAATTTTATATCTTGTGAATTGATATAAAATCAGTTCACTCTGAAAATCTTCTACACACCCACAACATTGATTTGGTTACGTGTTGGATTAGGTTTGCAATCTTCCTAATTAAAAAAAAAATGATAAATTATTTTAATTACCTGAATCCTTTTAAGAGTCTGTGGTTATATTGAATCTATTTCCTATAAGAGTAATTAACAATACAGACTTCTCCCCTACTTGTTACAATAAAATTTATATTTGATATCTCATTTTAAAGGACATGTATGTGGGAATGTGGTCAGCTTTTATATTAAGAATTAGAAGCAAAAAATATAAAATGCACGTAAGATGTAAAATGGTCACATTCCCATATACAAAACCTTTGAAGAAATGAAATATTGAACAAAATTTTATTTTAACAAATAGTAAAATGATCCGTATTGTTAATTTACACTATTCTCAAGGAACAGATTCAGTATGGCTGAATGAGACCACAGACTCTCAATTTGAAAATGTACATCTCCATATAAATCCATGTAAGTTTATACAAATTACAAATTTAAATTTAGTTGATAGACAAAGCTCTATCAATTACAAATTAAAGATTGGTAAAAATATTTATTTTATCTCATTATTGCAACATAGTCACTGGACCACATATTTAAGTAATTAGGATTATGACCTATTTTTTCCCGTCTAGTGGTCTATTTACTCACCTTGTAAAGGCTACCGGCGGTTTTGAAACTCTACTGTTCCATAGGCCGTAAAACAAAATGTTTTATCCCTCTGTCGAGGTCGTCACAAAGTTAAAAAAACATTAAAAACACACATCACAAACACTTAACACATTTTGGCAGTCTGGAATATAACGACATACGAGTTACACGTATCATTTGGCCAAACCAAATTTTATCGTGTGTATTTTAATCGTGTAATTGTGTTTAATGTTTGTGATTTTTGTTTTTAATGTTTTGTTTAACTTTGTAATGACCATGACAAAGGGATTTAACATTTTGTATTACGGCCTGAAGATGGCCGTAACAGTAGAGTTTATAAACCGCGGTAGCCTTTACGAGGTGACCACTGACGGGAAGAATAGGTCATAATTCCAATTAGTTTATTTTATAATAGCAACAAATACTATACTAAAAGTGGTATTAATAATGGTGAAGAGTGAAATTGGGTTATTAAAATAAGATTAGGAAAACTGTGTTTTCTACTGTTTTTTTAAAGTATGAAATGTTTCTGACATAAAATTGCTCCTGATGGACTAAAATATCAGCCATCCTGACTGGTACTGTTGCAGGACAAACCTATTTAAATTGAAACAGTCCTGGTAAAATTAGAACTGATAGAAATACTACATAGAATAAAAATATATGAATACCCATTTTCCTTTTTAACCCTTGCTTCGCTGTTATTTTAACAAATATTAACATCAATAAAAATTGTTGATGTATTATATTGCACCAAATAAACAATATACATTATAATCAAAAAATGATTTATGAATAATATTAATCGGCGATGATAACCTTAACGGTTTTTTGCCGGAAAATTAATGAATAATATAAACGATTGAAAACACATCAAATAAAACGTAATTTAGGTAGATCATAGAAAGCACTAACAGAGTTAACCAAAATTGTCTTTCATTAGAAATAGGACTTCCTTCATGTGAACATGAGATCTATGGACATTACTGTCAGGTTGATCCTGATTCGAATGAAGAAGTCCATCAATAATGTTTAAGAGATATGAGTTCCACAAACTGTACACAAGAATGAGTTAACAAGGATGGACATTCTCTTAAAACATTATACAGTTTTTTGCGCTATGAATCTTTAACTCTAAGTAGGATGCTCTAAATTCGATGTTTTAATAATGTTTTTCAAGTTCTTATATGAAGCTTTTATAGTTTTTCAGTAATGTTTTATAAGTTCTTATTTATCTAAAATCTTTTTTTTTTAGTGTCAAGTGATGTGTTTTGTCAGATAACAGTGAATCTAACCTGCGATCAAAATGACAGAACTGTATCAGATCATGTTGCAAGTGAAATGTATAGTAATGATAATTAACATTTACTTTATAAGTCTATTTACAAAGTTATAGATTTTTTTAAAATTAAATTAAGGAACTAGTACAGCTATCTGATTTTAACTTATCTTACTTGTGTTCTAAAAGTTAACATTTGGCTGTGGTCAGCCTGAAATGTGTGTAGTTGTTTTTAAGGAGGTATTGACTAACCTTGGAAAAAAAATTAATACATTACCCTACCCAAAAAATCAAGTAGGCTCTACCTAGATACTTACAGGGAGAAAAAAATAATGTTTTAATGCCCTAGATAAATTAAATTAGGTCTACGAAAATAAATACGGTTAAAAACAGAATTTCATTTAACTATAGGTCTACTTTAAAGGAATATGAACTCAAAAACATAAAACTATGTAGCCTGTTTCATTCATTAAAAAGAATTCGAAATCGCTAATAAACACTATTTATATTTAAAATGAAAATAGTCTAGTAGGTTTACATTTAATAGGATTTACAGTTTTACCTTTATTACGAGTCCTTCACCAAATTAATTCAAGATTTTAAATCAGCACACTCCTACCACCATTAAAAGTATAAACAAAGTACATTACTTTTTGTATGCAGTTTTTATGGGCCAAAACACTACAACAATATAGAATAACCTAATACGCAGTGTGCTGGTGTGTAGTCATCATTTCAACTTAAATACCAAAAGTAAACTAAACTTAAAACTGTTAACACCAAAATGAAAAACGAGATGACTCATTCAATCGGAACAACACAGAAAAAACTGAAAACATTTTACAGTTTTTAATTTAGAGAATAGTCCACTCTAAACTCACCAGTAGCGTCACAGTCGAAACTGTCAAACAGTGATGGGAAGTGATTTGCAAACCTGTGATTCAGTCACAGATATTTCAAAATCACAGTTCGACCTGTGATTCAGCCTACTTGACAAACAGATTTTAACTGTGGTGGGCCAACTAGAATAGCTGGTCTTCACTGACTGATTCGTGGCGCCAATATACCTCCCAACAAAGAAAACTAAAGAATGTAACAGATACAGATAGTGTGATTGTGATTTGACTCATTCGATCACGTTTCAAAGTCACAGTTTATGTTGACGATGCTGTTTTAAGTCGTGATCACGTGATCCACAGACTACAATCTGCATTATAGTACCAAGAAGCATTAGTTTAACTTCGCATTTTTTAAAAATGTGTTTAATGCGTGGTTGTTAGCACTTGAGTTGCTTTTACATTATTTTTTTTAGATTATTGTTTTGTTTATGGCAAATAATGTTTTCTTGCTAGCAGTTAGACGAACGGCTTTAACGTTTAACAGTTAGCAGGTCGGAAACAGTGTACTCTGCTATTCAGCAGTTAAATTAGCAGCTTCAACGTTCAACAGTTGGCAGTAGAGTTTAAAAGTTTGTTCCATATCTGGTTGAATCGTTTGATCTAGAAGTTTGCTAACGCTAGAATCAGTTAGTGTTTCAAAAAATTGAAAACATACGCTGTATATTTACCTGGATTTTTAATATTGGGGATATAATAAAGCATTTTAGTGATAAAATTACCAAAATAACAAAAGTCCTTAAAACTCAATTTTACCTTCTGACTTTTCAAGACTAAAAGTAGTAAGGTAAATTTCTTTTGGTTTATTTAAATGCTATATTATTTTGCTGAGAGATATTAATTAACCTGTGAGAAAATTAAATTTGTTACAGTAAATATACGATAAGTTGCAATTTTTAGCCATTCATTGCATAAGTATTTTTGACTTCCAGTTTTACAAAGCATCGGCAGCTTCAAATTTGCTGCAATAACTCATTACAAAGGTTAATAGCTTTTACGGTATTCTCTTTATATAACCTACAACCGTGTTAAAAACCCAATGACTGACTGGAGTTAAGTTTTAATGTAAAAATCCAACAACCAATTCAGTTTAGGTTTTGAAGTTCTTTAAAAAAAATGTTTGTTATTAATAACACAAATTTAATTAATCGTTTGCGCAATGAAAAATGCTTTCATACGTTCGTGCAGTAGTAATTTTGAGGTTATGTTTGTCACTTATATTTTAATTTTCTTGTAACTTTCCATTGTTTCCACACTTATATTTTGGATTATTAATATTGGGCATATAATAAAGTGTGTTGGTGCAAAAATTACATAAAATTGCCGAAAGTCCCGAAAGCTGTGTTTTACCAGATATTCACCAATGTAAGATTAAATTTTGAGGTTAAGTATGCCACTTTATTTTCATTTCTTTTTTAAAGTCATGTTGTTTTTGCACTTTTCTATTTTGGATGATTAATATTTATGCATTTTTTTAACGGGGCAATATTGTAATGTTATTGCTGTTTATATTGTTTGGAGCATGCTACTAGATGTACTGTGCCAACTGCCGGGTTGCTGTTTGTAACCCGGTAGTGTTTATGTGCGTTAATACAACCTCATAATCATTATAGTGATATTATTATATATATATATATATATATATATATATATATATAATATATTATTATTATAGTGATACTCATTGCAGTGACCAGTTATTCAAGCATAGCAGTCATTATCTGTGTACTTTGCAATTTGCCTCTTTTTGTCAGTTTAGGTTGGGGATTATGATTATGTTGTCTATTTCTTATAAATCATGGCATTTTTAAAGATTTGTTTTTGTGTTTGATGCTGCTTTCATACAATAACTTCATAGAATAGAAACTTATTTTTTAAAAAAAGATTAAAGAACAGAACTAACACGGTTTTGTATGAAAGTTCTTTATGAAGAACATTATTGATGTTGCAATTTGCCTCTTTTTGTCAGTTTAGGTTGATATTACGGTTGTGTTGTTGATTTTCTTATAAATTGCTGCATTTTTAAAGATTTGTATTCAGGTTTGATGCTTATTATAGAAACTTAAAAACATGATTTAAGATCCTAATATGGTTGATGTTGAGTTCATGTTGTAACAATATTTGATGTGATGGTTTCAAGTGCAAAAGTATGGCAATAAGTTTAAAACAGATATCTAAGGTTAAGTGTGTCTTTTCATAAAAGATTTATTGAACGACAAAATGTAGCCTTTCACATTTAACATACATATGCCACTGGTTATAATAAAATATCGTTTCCTTATTAATTTTACAAATATTGCCACAGTTTAAACATGAATATGATTCTTCTAAAAATTTTATAATTTATACAAAAAATCAACATGACTGTAATCTCAACCTAAACTGACAAAAAAACAACACTAAAAGAGATGTATATAAAACAATCGCTGTTTTATAAAAATAGTGAATTTTTCATTTATCAATGATTTAATGCATGTAATTACTAACAGTAGAAACTTTTTTTTAAAGAAAATTAGCTTATCTTAAGAACATATCATGTAGCAAGTAAAACAGCATAATAACCACCTGTTTTTTATGGCATTTTTCATTATTTTTTTTTAAAGTAGATCATTTACAATTTATAGTCACTTCTGATCAAGATTGTTAATTTATATTCTTATAAAGAATATAATAATATAACATTCAAGCAAAATTTAGGGAAAAATCGCCAAAATCACAAATCTGTATTAATTAATTATTCAGAAAAGTGCTACAAATGTGCTCCCACACATATAAAAAAACAATTAATAAACCCATTTAGAAAGTATTAGTGTAGAACTGTAGCCTGTCACTAATAAAATCATGTTTTTGTTAATTGCTGCTAAAAGTACACATTTTTCTAAGAATTATAATAAAACTTTTCTGAGTGTTCTCAAAGTCTGATAAGAGTAGGCTAATATAATTTTGTTTTAATTTCATAATTTATAAAAAAAATCTTAATGTCTGTAATCCCAACCTAAACAGACAAAAAATAAAGGCAAATAACACTAACAGAAGAGGATATAAAGTAAACCTTAATGTTATAGAAATTTTGTAAAATCGGTAATTGCACGATGTAAGGTAGGTCCACAACAAAAGTTGCTTGGTTAATATAAAAATTATTTTATTTTAAATAAAACTTAACTTTAATCATTCAACTGCCCAAATCCAAGAAAACCATGTCTGGTTTGGT
Source organism: Callitettix versicolor (assembly GCA_022606455.1). NCBI lineage: Eukaryota > Metazoa > Arthropoda > Insecta > Hemiptera > Cercopidae > Callitettix > Callitettix versicolor. The sequence continues at coordinate 94,373,138 of CM040185.1, forward strand.
TAGCCTTTTTTTTTTTCGAATAGCCCATTTAGAGGGCAAGCTTAATCAACTTCTTAGCCCATGCTTCCTTCATCTTCCTTGAGTGGTTTTCTCTGTCCTCTTGCGTCCACTCTCTTCCTCTCCTGCACGTGGGTCTTTTCTCAAGCTGCCGTATTGTACTTCTGAATATTGCTCTGTCTCCTATAATTTCTGAATCTATTGCGTTGTTTGCCAGGTCCTTGTCTATCTCTGTGAACCAGGTTATCTTGTTCCTAGTTAGCCTTTTTATTATTATTTTTTTTTTTTAAATTTGGTAATATTTTGTAATCCTTTTTATTTGTTTTTATCTAACATAAAATTACACAGATTATTAACAAACAGTGATGATTGAGGTTAGAAAAATGTTCATTTTAATGGCACATTTGAAATAGGTAGATAGCTTATGACCAGCGATATCAAAAGACTAGATTTTTTGAACAATGTTTTTCTGAATAAAATGGTAAACAAATTTCTTGGTGCTCTTAATATGATTTTTTTTACAAATCAGTTTTTCCAGTACTAACAATTTTATCACATATTGTTTGCTTATTTTTAATACCTTATGGATGGTAGTATTATAGCCTAGTTTGTAATTAGCCTTATGATGACCATAGCCTACCTCTCAAACTCAATAATTACAATTTTTTCATAAAGTAAAAATTATTTTAGGTTAACTATAAGAAAAAAATATTAATGAAAATGTCATAAATCATTATTTTATTAAAACACAATTCTGAATATACAAAAAATTATGTCTTATTTTTAGAAATGCCATATGACATTACTTTTACTTGACAGTGAAAGCATAACAAGCAATTGTTATAAACAATTTCTCTTGAAATTCGCAAAAACCTTTTCGTTTTCTTGGTGTTCTTTTGTAGAGTTGGAAAGAGCGAAGGAAACTGCTAGATAAACGGTATATCTTTGTCATTTAAAACTAGGAATTTTGTGTAAAAGGGCATATGCCAGTCATCATGTGCCCAGTCATTTTAACACTGGATTTGTTTGACGAAAATCTAAAAGCAGGGTTTCTACATTAATTACAACTGTAATGACATACTGATATTTAGGAAATGTCGTAAAATATGAAGATTCCCACGTTAGCATTGTATAGCCAATGTAATAACAATTACATTTTTAAAAAAGGATGTGAAAGTGTTAAGAATAATTTGCTTTGTTTTCCCCAAAAGGTAAAGTTTGTGTTAATATTTTATTAACAATGAGATACACAATCTATAAAAATATTTATTTTTTTTACATAGGCTAATTATTTTGAAAATAAATGTTTTATTAATCTTCTTGTAAGTGCAGTATTTATTCTATGGCAAAACAATCAAGAAAACTGTTATTTAATGTAAACGAAGCACTTTCATTGTTCTAAACATAATGAAATCAGTATAAGTTTCAAGGCTAACCTTAAGTTAAATTATCTTTCTATCTTTAAAATATTCATTGTACTCCTTCTCTTACAGCTACTACTTTTTGACAGGCCAGTCATCTTGTCCTTGATCCCGTTAAATCATCAGTTCCTTGTGGACTTAGTCATGCATTTCTCACAACATATTATTTAAAAAAATTATTATTATTTTTTTTTAATTATTTATCACGAAAAATTTATGTAAATCTTGCTTACATGTTCATTGACCACTTGTATTTGCTAACGACCTGTACCAAGTTACGAAGTTACTTTTAAGAAGTAATAAATAGGCAGCCTTAAAAAAATAAATAGAACTTTCCAAGTGTCATCACTTGAGGAATGCACAACATTCTTATAACAAATCTTTATGGTATCCAATTTCCGTGACGGTTTTATATTGACTAAAGGCTTTTAAAACCCATAGCAAAAAAACAAGAATGACTTGTTGTATTTATAATAAATACATAATTTGCTGCTTCAAGGTCAATAAAACGCTATCACATTTTTATGACAAAGATTTTGATAAAAAATTATTTTATAATTTATAGTATAATAGGATATCGTACAAAGCATTTCTGCATTTCTCTTATGATATTAGGCTGCCTTTTATGTAAGATTTGATCAAGACCTTTGACAAAGAAATGATAGTGACCAATACAATATTTTATTGTACTTATAAGTAGCCTAAATGTTAAGTAAAAATGTGTTAGAAGGAATGTTAAATAGATATAAATAGTCAACTCTGTTGTTTTAGAACATCATGGAATATACGTCTCCATTAATTTCAATTAAACAAGAAAATGATTTTAAAATAAAACAAGAAGTTACTTTTGAACTAGTAAAAACTGTCAGTGATGGATGTATATCTGAGAACATAAATGATGACTTCATTACAACAGAAGAAAAGTACAACTACCTTATCAAGGAAGAAGGACTTGAGAAAAAAGAAAACTGCTTGTCTGATAATATCAAAGAGGAATATATAATAAATAAATGTAATGAATTAAAGGAAGATAATAAAATGGAGGTTGTCAAAAGAGAAGAAGGTCAAAGTCAAGTCATGACACTTGCCTATGTTAAAGTAGATCAGGCGTTAGATGAACGGTAAGTAAATACTAATGTAGCCAACAAGAGTATATAGACAGAGAATGAGTCTAAACATATTCGTAACTGTGGAATAATGCATGAAAAAAATGTTATCAGTTTTGAAGAAATAAATTTATTTTTAAACTATCTTAAAATTAAAAAGAAAAATCTCTGTTTAAAAAAACGGCAAAATAGCATTTAAATATTTACATTCTGAGTGATTTATTTTATTGCTACCACCACAATGCCATTTTTGGAAAAATATTTTGGGACCAATAATTTAAAAAAATTTTTTCTGAAGGTTATTATACAGAAACCTTTGTGTTATTGTGTAGAAACCTTATATTTTTTTGTATGACTTCCTTATTTACTTTTAGCCTGTTTACTTGAAGTATCTGCAATTTTATTTTCATATGGGTCTGTGTGCATCAAAACTTACACACAACCCCACTATATCCTTATTCAGAGTGTCTACTAGTCCCTGATATTCCCAATGTTCCTTAAGACACGGATTTTATCAAGTTATCCCAGATGTCACGGATAATACCGGAGTTTAGAATTCAAATACCCCTTTTTTCTAATAATAATTTCCTTCCCTTCTCATGATTTTGTAAATTGCGATACGAAATGCCGATAAATAAACCTTGATACGGAACAAATAGTATAATGTACCTTTATTAGCCAGAATTTTTTTTTTTTTAATGTCCGACTATTGTGCACACTTGGGCTAATGCAGACGATGGGATGATTTATAGCGTATGAAAATGCCAAGCCCTGGCTGGGAATCGAACCCAGGTCCTCGGGGTGAAAGCCTAGTACGCTATCAACTAGGCCACCGAGGCGGCAATTAGCCAGAAATTCAAGTAGGCTTCCAAAAAACTTAATTTTCAGGTTATTATATACCTGAAATTCAAGGTCGCATGTTTTTGTAATACGTGTCCCCAAAAAGTCCCTGATTTTTGCTTAAGGGAGCTGGTAGACACCCTGTTATTGTATTTAGGTTTAAGGATTATGTAATTAAAGTAAAACTTATTGTATTACAGTAATAAACAGCAAAACACTTTAATACATTTTTTTACATTTATGCTTTATTAAAACCATACACTTTTCAGTTGATTTATACTGATTATATTTGTTTTTATTCATGGTTCTTTAAAAATAAAACACGACAAACATTGTTGTTGTTTCTATGGCTAGCCCGAACTCTAGTCCATCAGCCTCCTTGCCTCCCAATATTTACATGACAAACATTTAGAGTAAAATGCAGCAGAGTCGTCGCGAGAAAACTGCTATCCTTTTACGAACTTTTAGTCCACAGTTCAAAAGTACTAAAATTATTTCTCACTCCTCAATACGTTGTACTTGTAAACGCAACCGGATAAATATCACTCTAAACTATTCTTTTAGTTATTGATTCTTGGAACGAGTGTGTAAATCTGTTTACGTTACAAAAACATTTACGTTACGTGGTTGAAACAAATTCTAAACATGTAAATTGTCTTGCAGACATGCTTTTCATGAGTACCTTTAATTTCACCAGGTTTTCTAAATTACGTAAGAAATTCGAATAAACTAAGAATTGGTGAAATATGCTGTTCTCCATTCTGTTCTATTAAAAATGAGGATGCTGCCTCGGTGGTCTAGTTGATAGCGTACTGGGCTTTCATCCCGACGACCCGGGTTCGATTCCCGGCTAAGGCTTGGCATTTTCATTCGCTATAAATCATCCCATCATCTGCATTAGCCCAAGTGTGCACAATAGTCGGACGTTAAACACAAAAAAAAAAAAATGAGGACGCAATTTTTCAGGATATTGCAGTTTTGACTATACAATTAAAAGCATGTTTGAGACTCTGGGATGAACTGTGCAAATTTGTTAAAGCTTACTATAGCTCCATTCAATTATTTATAAATATAATACTAATAGCTTAAAGCCAGCTGCATTTATGCTGATAACAACAACTATTACTTTATTGTTTGCAGTACTGAACATTTCGAAAATGAAGTAGACCCTTTGGCTGTACATTCTGCTACAGAAATCGTAAGTTTGTTATATCAGTATTCAATTTTTTAGGTAATATTAAAGGATATTTGTGTGTAGAATTTGTTGGGTTATTTAAAAGTGTGACGACAATTATTTAAATAGTCTGTAAACGTTTTTGCTTTGTAATTATTTTTGAAATATTTTGTTACTTTTTACAGTAAATTTCATATTTGATTTTTTTTTTGCTCTCTGAACTTTATACATAATTAATAATTTCTGTAGTTTCGTTACTTTGTTCATGCTATACTTCGTTCTAAACGCAAAATGAAGTTTGTATTTATAAATTCTTGTAGCTTTTATTGTTTGTCATCCTTTTAATCAGTTTGAGAATTGTGTTTTCCATTGTGCCAATCTTGTGAATAATCAGGATTATGTTGTATTATATTTTTCTGTTAGTGTTACATATACAAGAACAAACGGTTAATATTTATGCTTTTTTTTTTGGTTTTCTGTTGTGAATTATAACAGTTTTGCACGGAAAATTGTATGTCAGTAGCAGATAGGTCATTTGAGGGGTATGGCTTATGACCACAACAGTCTCACCCCCTCCACTACAACTATCACAAATATACACCCTTTCCAGTGCAGTGATAAAGCTTTGCAACATACTTTTTTCACAACTCTATTCCTCTCTGCCCTGGTGAAATATATCACAAATACCTGAATTAAAATATATGTAATGATTATTTTTTCACTCAGTATTACATTTTCATCCAAGGCTGCTGCACAAAGGAAATGACAGTACTTTAATTATAGAACAGGTGGGGTTTTTTGTCAAAATGCAGGGCTTTTTTGAAAATGTCATCAAATTGTTAAATATTAACGTAAATATAACTATTATGCACAGATTTGTTTATAATAAGTCAAGAAACCCAACCCTTGTTGCTAATGGTTTCTATTTTTGAAAATAAAATTCTTTAAAAATCCTATGGTAGGCCTATATAATGTGATTGTGGAAAAGTACTTTTAAAATATTCCATGTTGTAGCTCATATGTATTCATACTTTACCCAGATTAGATTTAAACTAGAGAAAAGGATAATACAACCTTAGGCACTGCGGTCAACAGACCTATTGCTAAACTATACCTCTTGAGTACTAGTTTAGCAGATTGATGCCTTTTAGTAAATTCGAACAGTCCACTTACTTGCTCATTCTGCTTAAGATCCCTAAGGTCCTGGAGACCAAAAACTCCTAGCTTCCTACCAGCAAGAGTCTCACAATCATTGATTATGTGTTTGCAGTCTCCTTCTCTTTCCTGTACAACTTACACACGATTTCTCCATTGTACGTACCTATACTGTTTGTGTGCACCCGCAGACCGCAGTATCCAGTAATGATCCCCATGATTTTTCTTAGTTGTGATCTGTCCAAGACGTCTGCTGCCAATTTAAGCCCTCGTTATAGAACCCTGCTTAAGAGGTTTCTTTGAGAATGCTCTTGAAGGTTACTCCATCTTGCGTGGTGTTGCTTATAAATCCACCTCTTAATAACAGACCTGGTCAACGACAGAGAGATCCCTAAAGCCGGCTCAGGTCTGATGAACTCTCAGTCCAGCCAGCCAGTTACCCCAACTCCCGTATGCCCTAGAATCCATTGTTGAGTTATAAATTTATCCAGGGACAGGGTGTTGAGGTCCTCCCGACACTACCAGACCGGCTTGGACTGAATTATAGGACCCGCAAGTGCTTTAATTGCTGCCTGACTATCGGTATGTATATGAATACATTCCTTTTTGAAGGCCTATTTCAAGTTCTCCCGAACACAGTCATTAATGGCCATTACTTCAGCTTGGAATACTGTTGCATGCTGTCTCAGAAAGAACAACAAAATGTAGCCTTTCACATGCAACATACATAAGCCACTGGTTATAATAAAATATTGTTTCCTTATTAATTTTACAAATATTGCCGCAGTTTAAACATGAATATGATTCTTCTAAAAATTTTATAATTTATAAAAAAAATCAACATGACTGTAATCTCAACCTAAACTGACAAGAAAAAGAAAAAACAACAAAACACTAAAATAGGTGTATATAAAACACTCGCTGTTTTATAAAAATAGTGAATTTTTCATTTATCAATGATTTAATGCATGTAATAACTAACAGCCTGGAATACTGTTGTATGCTGTCTCAGGGTAATAACTTTCTTCAACCCTGGTTGGAGGGTAAAAACTTCTTTAAGCCATACACCATCCTCATGTATGTTTGATGTTTGAAGATTGACAGTTGGAAACAACAGAACGAACAGTCTTCATTCATGTTCCGTGACTGCGAAGGTGATACGAAATTGTTTATCGGTTGAAAAGTTGAAAATTCTGAAAGGTTACATGCATGCCATTTATATGTCATTGCCAGTTGAGAAACAGTGAGTGACTGTATCTCCCACATGTACCTGTTCTAGTTTTAATGTTTTGTTTTTTTTTTTTTGAATTATACCAAACTACATTCTATGAAATTTATTTTAAATACAGAGGGTTTACCGTTTACATACATCTTTTGTACCGTTTGTTTTTTTTTTTTTTTTTTTTTCAGAAAGTTGAGCCACCATCGATAGTAGAAGAAAATGTAGTTCTTACTGATACCAGTCCCAACACATCATATGGTGAGTTATATTTCTAACAAATTAAACTTGTAAACTTTAACTGCCTTAACTGTGGGAGTTAGGCCTACATCACTTTTAGTATCTGATAATAGATTTTCATTTAACCATTCGCCTATCACTCTTATGGACCAGCCAAAATACACAGTGTATTGTAAATTCAGTAAGAAAAATTAAATTGAATCTTAACAATCAAATGTTGTTAGTGGCATAACCGCTAACCTCAAAAGTTTAATCCTTTCAGTGCCAAATATTTTTCTGCAAGTAGTTTCCCAAAGTGCTTAACGTTTTTTTTACAGTACTCTCCAGAATTGCTAGGTGATTTTTAGTTTTTGATAGGTTTTTAAAACAACTATAACTTTTTAGTTTACTGGCCGATTTTTTACAATTCTTTTTTTATTCTTTACGTGTCCCCTGGGTAATGCTAAATGTTCAACAATGATGGCAAATGCTTCCCAACTGGGAAGCAAGATCAAAGATGGCGTGATCCAGCGGAAGCCATTGGAAAACAACAACTTTTTTTATTCTGTTGGGAAATGTTTTGAACTAAAACATAATGATGTTTAGAAAACTGTATAAGAAAATTTAAAATAATAAAATAATTAAAAATACATACTTTAAAATTGTTTTTTGAATACTTATCAAGTTTTTTCAGAATAAATTCCACCAAAAAAATATAACAGTCAATAAATTTTATATCACTAGAAAGACAAATTGATTTTGTATAAACACTGAAAGTTTCGTTTAAAAATATTAAAAAATGTAGATCGTATAGTTTTTCTTCAAAAACCGTCATCACATTTAACAGAACTGTAGTTGAACATTGAATTGTCTGACTTGTGTTTCAGTGTTTAGCACTCATAAAATTTACATTGGAATTTACAATAACAAATAATTGTAAAATATTGGAAGTAAAACTCTTATATACATATATAAATTTTTATGTTAAAAAACTAAAGATATATCTAATGATTTTTAACAGTTGTGTTTAGAAATACAACAACAAAAGTTGTGCAGTCCTTTCTTGCACTTAATGCACATAAATGTTGATTTCTTTCGCCCCCTCCCGCTGGGTATTTGTTTTGCTACAGACAGAACAGTTCTTTTCTCCGTTTTTTGGAATTTCTTCAACAAATTGAGTGTTATCTGTGTTCCCGCCACTTAATGATACTCTTAATTGGAGTTAATGTTTGCCATGTCCGCCGTGTTTGGTCTCTTTCTTGAGTTACAAGCCATTCTATTATTTTTTTTTAAGCCAATGCTTTAAAAATTTTAGAGTATGGTCTTAACCCATACTCTAATATTTTTTAACAAAAGAACATTTAATGAAATATTTGTTAAATGTATCTAGTTGTTAAAAATTTGTTAAATAATATCTAGTTCAAATGAAATATTTGTAAAAAAATATATTTGTAGTAAATTAAACAATTGTTTTCTGAACGTCCGGTAAACCAGCCGTCGGCACTCCTTGCATGTTATAAAACAGTCCGGCTATCCGGATGTTGGCAAGAATTGCACAAACCTAAAATTTCCAGTTAAATGAAATTGTAAGTTATCACTTATAAATACGTCACACTTATATCTCTAATAAACACATTTGGTTTACACATATATAAGAAACATTAAATAATACTTAAATTTACAAAACCATATTACTGTATTAAATTTATAACATATAATTAAGCATCAACAACACTTAGCACAATGCAAACAAAAGTATACCAACGCCAGTCTAATGTGAACCAAACCAACTGACTAAACAGCTACTTGAATATCGTTTCAATAAGAATGATTCTATATATCATTCTGTATATAATTTATGGAGGTCAATAATAACATTTATGGGGAGGTTAGTTCGTGAAAATAAGTATACTTTCAACGATATTTAATGTTTTCTGAACTGTTACATTGAAACTAACCTTTTATATTTCCATTTAGCGTGATCACCTTACACAGTTCGAGAAATATTATTTTTTAATAAAAAGTCATTTTGTCCTAAAAAAAGGTTTAGTAATTATTACCAAGAACAAATATTTAGATGGTTCCCTGTGCACGAGGAATCTCTTGAACGAAATGTCGTTCTGAGATGTTTTAAATTTTTTTTTTTGATTGTTTGAGTATTAATCTTGAATTGTTTGTTCCTTGTTTTTAGTTTTAGTATTTCTGCATTTGTTTAGGCATCTAGGCTTACATTTTAATGTTAAATATTTTAGTTAGGCTGCGCTAGTTATAAATGATAACTAAAAAAGTATTAGGATTATGACCTATTCTTAAATCAGTGGTCTATCCACTCACTTTGTAAAGGCTACGCGTGCTTTACGAAACTCTATAGTTTCATCTTTAGGCCGTTATACAAAATGTTAAATCCCTCTGTCGAGGTCATCAGAAAGTCAAACAAAACATTAAAACATACATCACAAACACTGAGCACAATTACACAATTAAAATATGTACTTATTGTAACATAGCCACCGGACCACATATTCAGATGATTAGGATTATGACCTATTCTTCCCGTCAGTGATTTATGAACTCGCCTCATAAAGTATTGTGCACACTTGGGCTAATGCAGACAGTGGGATGATTTATAGCGTATGAAAATGCCAAGCCCTGACCGGGAATCAAACCCGGGTCCTCGGGGTGAAGCCTAGTACGCTATCAACTAGGAGCGATACCATGCAAGCTCTTACATGAAGTATGTCTGAAGAACAAGTAGCGTTAAGATTCCGGTTGGTAACGCTTATTTATTAATTGTTTAAATTATTTATTTTTATTATATTTTCTTTTTTATTTAATAATTTCTGATTTATTTTATGACAATTTGTTATTTTAATTTTTTATTTAATTTAATCTTACAAATTTTATTATTAATTTGTTTTGACCTTTGTCTTGAAATTAACTCAGGAATTACAATAATTTTACATTTTAATATTTAATTAAATTCTCTTATTTTGTTATTATGTTTTTTTCCATACATTATATTATTTTATATTTATTCTAATTTTAGTAAGTTGAAATTTGAATTTATACTTAATTAACTCTTTCCCAAAATCGTATGTATTGATTTTGCAGTATTTTCCTTAGAAGATTGTAATTAGTTAATTAATTTTTAATGTTAATTAAACTGATACTGGTGCTTCAAAACTCATTCACTTTAGAAAAGCTAATTTAGACTATAATAAGAATAATGGGAGTTGTTAGCTGTACCTTGATGGCGAACTGTGTGGTCAACACTTCCTTATATGTTCCGTCGTCAGTTCCTGTTGAAACCCAGATGTTCGACTTCAGTGGTCTCCCATCTCCACACTCCATCCAGACTGTATGACTCCTGTATAGGCTCGATCTCCACGTAATACCGTTTGCTTACTAGCTTTCTTTTGGATACTAGGCGATTTTTTTATTTAAAACCTCAAATAGAATATTTTAGATAGCCTCATTTTCATTGCCGTTCAAATTATGTTTATTTTATTTTTAGTATGTTGACGAATTTTTTGTAATTATTTTAGTTACTTTGAACTTTTTAATGTTAAGTTTTGTAACGTTAGCTTGCAAGTTGGATATTTCTGCGGGCAGACTACCTAGTTCCTGACAGTCTCAACCTCATTTCAAACCTGTAATGAGGACAAGGACTTACCGATTCAAACCTGTATCGTAAGTCCTTGTCCTGTTTGTGAACAGCCCGAAATACGACTGCCAGCAAGGTGTCTGGCGCCAATTCGGGAAATTGAAAATCCCTCCAAGATCTTTCGTTTCCTATTGGATTCGCACCTTCCAGATTTCATGGAGGGCTTGCAGATAATGACCTGATAATTCCAGGAGCATTTTCTTATGCTTCACCAGTTTTCCAATTGTGTTTATTTTTTATGAATTATCCTTGTAAGTTAATATTGGTTTTGTGACAAATTGGGTTGGTATGGCTGAATTGACAGTAGCATTATTTGTCTGGCTCTATGGAATAGCCTTCTGCCTTCTCCCTTCTACTGACCAGATTGCTGTTTTCTACCGATTTTCCAGATCTGTTTGTTTACTTAATCATGTTTTATCTTTTCTGTACAACCTATCTATATTGTAAGGGCGCACTTATTCTTAGAGTTCAAGAAGGGTAACTTTCGCTGTTATTATATAAATTAATATAATCGCTAAAATATATTCCATTGTATAAGCAAAATTTGATAATTCTGACTTATATTTAAATTTATTTTCAGATATTCAGGAACCTAGCATAAATTTTTGGGTAAACAACCTTCTGTAAAACATTGCCAAGAATATGTACGTCTTAGCTCACAACCACAAAAAACATCCCAAAACATTTTCAACAAATCTGCAAATCAGTATTCAAATTGTGGTAATTACAGTTATTTAACATTGCGGAATAATATTGATACATCAGAAAAAGAGGGGGGAAATAGTAACAACCGAAACACTGGGGACTATCAGCATAAAAGTATATTATCAAATGACACAGCTACCTTATCATGTTCAAGCAAATATAAATGTACAGTGTGTAATTATATTGCTCCTGCATTGTATAAGCTAAAGGTGCACATGAAAGTGCATCCAGGGGGAAAAGCATTTAAATGTACAGTATGTTCTTATTCTACTGCTGAATCAGGTAGATTTAGACAGCACATGAGTGTGCACACAGGAGAAAACCCTTTTAAATGTATAGTATGTTCTTATTCTGTTACTACCTCAAGTAAACTTAAAGTGCATATGAGGGTGCACACAGGAGAAAAACCTTTTAAGTGTGCAATATGTTCTTATTCTGCTGTTATATCAAGTAGTCTTAAAAAACATATGAGAGTGCACACAGGAGATAAACCTTTTAAGTGTGCAATATGTTCTTATTCTGCTGCTATATCAAGTAGTCTTAAAAAACATATGAGAGTGCACACAGGAGATAAACCTTTTAAGTGTGCAATATGTTCTTATTCTGCTGCTGAATTAAGTAGACTTAAAACTCACATGAGTGTGCACACAGGAGAAAAACCTTTTAAATGTACAGTATGTTCTTATTCTACTACTACATCAAGTAAACTTAAACTGCACATGAGTGTGCACACAGGAGAAAAACCTTTTAAATGTACAGTATGTTCCTATTCTACTATTACATCAAGTAAACTTAAACTGCACATGAGTGTGCACACAGGAGAAAAACCTTTTAAATGTACAGTATGTTCTTATTCTACTACTACATCAAGTAAACTTAAAATTCACATGAGTGTGCACACAGGAGAAAAACCTTTTAAATGTACAGTATGTTCTTATTCTACTACTACATCAAGTAAACTTAAAATTCACATGAGTGTGCACACAGGAGAAAAACCTTTTAAATGTACAGTATGTTCTTATTCTACTACTACATCAAGTAAACTTAAAATTCACATGAGTGTGCACACAGGAGAAAAACTTTTTAAATGTACAATATGTTCTTATTCTACTAACACATCAAGTAAACTTAAAAGGCACATGAGTGTGCACACAGAAGAAAAACCTTTTAAATGTACAGTATGTTCTTATTCTGCTGCTGTATCAAGTAGACTTAGAAGTCACATGAGTGTGCACACAGGAGAAAAACCTTTCAAATGTACAGTATGTTCTTATTCTGCTACTAGATCAAATAAACTTAAAATGCATATGAGTGTGCACACAGGAGAAAACCCTTTTAAATGTACAGTATGTTCTTATTCTGCTGCTGAATCAAGTAAACTTAGAAAGCACATGAGTGTGCATACAGGAAAAAAACCTTTAAAATGTACAGTATGTTCCTATTCTGCTACTACATCAAGTGAACTTAAAACATACATGAGTGTGCACACAGGATAAAAACCTTTTAAATGTATAGTATGCTTTTATTCTGCTGCTGAATCAAGTAAATTAAAAACTGACATGAAAGTGCACACTGGAGAGAAACGTTGAAGTGTATAGTATGATCAACGTACAGCTGATGAATCAAGTAGTCACGTTAAAAAGCACTTTAGTGCGCACACAGGAGAAAAACTTTTTAAATGTGCTTTATGTAATTTTACTTCTGTACAGAAAAGAAATTTTAATATTCATATGAAAAAACAAGAAAAACCTTTGTAATATACGAGGTGTGTTGAGAAAGTAACGAGAATTTTAAAATTTTGTGGGCTTGGAGAGTCCGATTGTCAAACATTTTTTTTTATTATGTTGGTATACATGCCCTGGAAATATGATACAGCTTTCAGCTGTTTTCATTGTTGACTTTGTCTGTAACAGCCACTAAGTTTTATAAGCTCGGCGATTTTCGTTTGTTAAAAGAAATGGATCAAAGAATTTTTATCAAATTTTGCATAAAAAATGGAATAAAGTGTAACAAAGCTTGTGAAATGTTAACAAAGGCCTAAGGTGAGTCAGCTATGAGTAAAGTAAGAGTTTATGAGTGGTATAAGCTTTTCCACGAAGGCCGTGAAAACGTTGAAGATAACAAATGCCCTGGACGCCTCAGCACATCAACAACCGATGAAAATGTGAAAAAAGTGAAAGAAATGGTTATGAATAATCGCTGAATCACAATTAGAGAGGTCGCTGATGATGTTGGCATATCGATTGGATCATGTCATGACATTGTTTCCTATATTTTGTGTATGAAACGCGTGACAGCAAAATTTGTTCCAAAATTGTTGAATTTTGAACAAAAACACGGCGAATGGAAGTTGCTCAGGACTCACTAAATGAAGTCAACGACGATGCAGAATTACTGAAACGTATTATAACAGGTGACGAAACATGGGTTTATGGATATGACATTGAAACTAAGGCTCAAACATCCCAGTGGAGGCATTGTGGCTCGCCAAGACTGAAAAAAGGCTTGACAAGTGCGGTCGAACATGAAGGTTATGCTCACTGTGTTCTTTGATATTAATGGCATAGTGCATCATGAATTCCTGCCACCAGGTGAAACGGTCAATAAGGAGTTCAACGCCATTTGTGTGAAGAAATCCGAAAAAAAACGCCCAGATCTGTGGCTTTTGCACCATGATAATACACCAGTTCACACTTCATTGCTTGTTCATGAATTTTTGGCCAAAAACAGTACTGTAACGATGCCCCAGCCTCCATATTCACCAGACATGGCTCCGTGTGACTTTTTCCTATTTCCAAAAATAAAGAGAACCTTAAAGAGCCGTCGTTTTACAGCCATAGATGACATTAAAAGCGCTTTGCTGAAAGAACTAAAGGCTATCTCAAAGATCGAGTTTGAGAAGTGTTTCGAGGATTGGAAGAAGCGCTGGCACAAGTGCATAATCTCCAATGGGGACTATTTTGAAGGCGACAACATCAATGTAGAAGAATAAATAAATATTTTGTTCAAAAAATTAAAATTCTCGTTACTTTCTGAACACACCCGTATATTATGTGGTGATTCTATTATTCAGTTAATATTTTCATTTTATGTTACATGGATATTGCACAAAGGAACATACTTTTAAATGTTTTAGTAATTGATTAATTTTTGTCTCAGTCAAATAATCATAATATGCACATAGGATTACTGGGACACCTTTTATATCTATAATTTGTAAAATGAGAAATATAGTAAAGAAATACGTTATTATGTATAAGAAAAACACCTTTTTAAATGTATGAGGTTATTCTCATCTTGATCAAGTAATTTTAAACAATACGTGAATGCACTCAGGGAAAATATCTGTTACAATATAAATTTCTAATGATTAAAGTAGGATTAAAACTGTACGTGATACTGATTGTAATAAATTTGAAAAAAATGTACAGCACACGTGATTATACAATATGTGTTTTGGAATAGTTTTAATAAAATATTTCTAATAATTTTATATCTTATTTAAATAAAAAAAACAACTTTATTTTAGTGCTAAAACATTTTCCTCTTAATGTCCTTGTTTTCCCCCCTCCCCAGTGTATTCACAACTTTTTTGTGGTTTGTGGTAACTGAATGGTTGAGAGTTCAAACTATCGTTCTGGACAAAACAATCACAGCCGAGTAAGGAAAGGTATCGTAGGAACTTAATCTTGGACAAGTGAAATACTCAAAGAGTCCGAGTGTGAGCAGAGCCTAACAGTATGTCGATGGTGCACTGCCTTAAGCTTATGGTTTCACTTACTTTTCTGTGACTGGATAACAGAATCACTGTGATTTTGGTTAGCAGTGATTAGTTAAACTAAAAAAGTGACAACAAATATCCATAAAAGTAACTGAAAATTAAAATTTTACAGTTATTTCAAAATTTATGTAGAGGCATTCCAACTATATTTTCAGTAAAATAAATTTTAATGTCATATTCGGTAATGTACCCAAATCACTGATTTATCATGAGCCTTTACAATAACATTCAGATAGTTGAAATGCTTAATATCTTCGATGATTGCCTCACTGGAGCTAATAGACTGGATCCAAAAACTGCAAACAAATTGGTTTATCTAGTGAATACCTAATTAAAACAAAATTATTTCATGTTTAACAAAAATATTTATAAACAAAGGGAAGTTTAGCAATGGAGTCATCACTGTCTGGATTACTAACCAATATTTATTTTAAATATTTTGAGAAAAAATAACTACAGTAGACTGTCGATAGTCCGACATTCTTTGGTCCAACACGATCTATAATCCGACAACGCCTCGTCGGCAGTATCTCTCGTGAGTGCGAGAGAGCGCGACCATATTCATGGCTGAGAGGGGGAATGACTCATCCTTCCTGTCAAAACGAACCCAAATCAGTTGTTTGTTATAGTTATTGAAAGCAGTGTTATACGGTTCATTCTGTCGAAATTCACTGTTTCCGCCGACGAAGCTGTGCTAGCTACGACGACCTTACTACGATGGGCCACGGAAAGAAATATGGGAATGGATAGCATTCTTGTGTTAAAAAACCGTCAAGAGAACGTGATTTTGGAAAATTTGAGGGTGAAAAAAACAATCGTTGAATACTTTAACCAAATTTAAGTACTTCCTTTATGTCAAACCGATTCTCATTAATTTACGTAACTGTCTTTTGTTACAATGCACACTGTCATTTCCTACTACAGTGTTTTTCTGTTTCTATCATGAATTAAAAAATAACATTTTCAAGATTTAAATTGTGTTTTTATGTTTATTTAACAAATAAACGTGTGTATTAAAGTGGTTTGTTGTTTGTAACCCATTTAAACAGTTTACATCGTTTTACCCTTTCCTGAGTGGTTATTTAGCATTTTTATAATGATACCTCCAGTAATCCATAATCTTCTATAATCTGGCGGGAACAAAATTTGTCTTCTTCTTCTTCCAATGGCTCCTTTTGGTTCACACCATTTTGGATTTTGCCTCCCAATACAATCCAGGAAAGACCATTTGTCCCTGCTTCCCTCTATCCAGGCCCTCGCAGATCAGTAAGTGATCCTTGTCCATAACATACACATCTTTTGAAACAAATCAATAACCTCGCACTTGTCAGAGGTTATTAGTCTCATCCTATGGAGATGCTTGGCAAGACAATCGTGACCAGTTTCCAAGCAGAAATTTGCTACAGCTATTTTGCGTGGAAGCATCTCATTTTCCTTGAAAAGATTAATCGGATCATAAGCTTTGTCTTGTAGGTTCTTCTTCATTTCACTAACAAATTTTTGCTGTGAGTCTGTTTTTAGTTTTCTTATAACTGCTTGTAATGACAGGGAGCCTATTGGCTTTTGAATAATTTTTGTTCCTCTCTTCGCCAAATTATCCGCAGCTTCATTTCCCATCAATCCCACGTGTGAAGGGACCCACTGCATTACGATATTGCCAACATTATTTCTTACAATCTTGTAATTCTGTCTGATATTTTGTATTACTTTGCTTTTTGGATTATCATTATTGGCTATTGCCTGCAGAGACGATTTGGAGTCAACTAAGACCATTATGTTTGTGTTCAGCCATGGTCTCACAGTCGGCTGTTCGAGAGCCTCATTTACAGCTATCAATTTCACCTCAAACACTGTAGAATTGCTGCTTAAAGCAATGTAGTGTGAGAAATGGTCACAATATATTCCAGCTCCTGTTTCTCCTTCCATTTTAGAGCCATCATTATATACACGGATCCAAGAGTCTGAAGGATATCGCACTTGTGCTCCAGTGAGCTCTGATGCTCCAGTGAAAATATCTCAAATCGCTTTGGAAACCTTGGAACAAAATTTGTAAAAAACAATGTTTTACTCACGATATGTTTCAATTTAGTCTTGACATGGAAGTAGATAACAGACTAAATTTCTTCAGCCTAACTGTATTAAACATAAAGATAGTTTTCTGTATAAAATACACTGGAAACTAATTACAACTGACATGTTTGTACATGCCATTTCACATAGTCCGTATTCTAAAAAAAATAGCAAAGATAGTTTAACTGATAGCCTATTGATCATACCGCTCCTGCCAAGTTATTGGAGGACGAGCTTACACAGAATACATTGCCATGGTCGGTGGTTATAAAGTTAAGGTTGTAGACAGGTTACTCGGAAAATATCGTAACAAATATCATCTCGCTCTTAAGTAAACAAGTCGAGAAAACATTCGTACCAACAGGTTATGGGAACATCCTTCCTGAAATTCTCAACAACATGTGTAAACATATAGATGTAATAATTACCTTTTGCCCAAGCAGACTAGCTGCATTTATTGAGAGGATTTAGACGTCCCACGCTGTACCCAAGTCTAATAACCACTTACGACTAACACTTTACACTCACACTTATATTTAGGGAGGCGATAATAGTCTGAATGTGCTGTTCACTTTAAATGACCAAAGCCGCCTTGGTGGCCTAGTGGATAGCGTACTAGGCTTTCACCTCGAGGACCTGGGTTCGATTCTCGGTGAGTGCTTGGCATTTTCGTACGCTATAAATCATCCCATTGTCTGCATTAGCCCAAGTGTGCACAATAGTCTTAGGAAGGCGATAATAGTCTCAATGTGCTGTTCACCTTAAATGACCAAAGCCGCCTCGGTGGCCTAGTGGATAGCGTACTAGGCTTTCACCCCGAGGACCCGGGTTCGATTCTCGGCGAGGGCTTGGCATTTTCGTACGCTATAAATCATCCCATTGTCTGCCCGGTTTTACCGGAAGTATGTTTTATATAAATATTTCTATTCCCAGCATTATTTAGTTGTACTGATTATCGATAAATATTTCACCAGGTATCTGATTAATATTCAAAAGTGATAATATGACTAAAATAAATTAATTTATTGTGTCTGTATTTATAAATTACTTCGCCGTTAATGGAAGGTCTTATGACATATAATAGCCTAAACTTGTTTGCAAAATATATGCAAATTATACAGGTATGGCCTGCACGCAATATGTTTTGATATATTAATGATCCCATTTCCCCACTATTGTGATCGTGAAAAATCGATTTTGAGATTTTATTGGTTAATCCGTTTTCAGGTATGCTAGTCAAGAAAGTGGTTTTTAATCTGACTACGTACAATAGGGTTTACCCACATCTCTAGACCGTTTTTAGTTTTTAGGAAAAATGATTTTGTAAAACCATTTTTGTTAAAAATCAAGATTTCTTAAGATCATCGGTAATTATAATATGTAGTTCATAAGTTCCACAACAAAACTATGAACTATATCTCAAAAAATCAATTTAAGTGAACAATCGATAAAATTTTAAAAATTCTATAATTTCTCAAAATTGTTTTATCAATTTTTTCTAAACTTTCTGTCATTTATGAATCAAGTAGGTATAACAATTTATCTTACCATGATGGCTGCTCCAATAGCTCATTTTCTAATAAAAATTCGTTAAGAATATGGTAGTATTATTAAAGTTTTATAACAACTTCAAATCAAATTATATGTTTGAAAACCATGTCCGCTCATTATAATAAACACTCACAGGAATTAATTCTATTAAGCGGGCTGACCTTGAGAAACCGCTAGTTACCAAAATACAAACTTCAAGGCCGTGACAATATCTTCAGGTGAAATAATCTACCACAACAAAGAAACAATATCTGTTAAAACTTGTGCGCAACAAACAACTTCAATGTTTGGTTTTATAAGGCAGGTCCTGTGCAGACGTTTTTCTCGACCTATTACGTAAGCGGTTTATTTATCGTTACATTGCACATTCATTGCTACCAACATGAAACATAGTGTAGCTCCTTAAAGTTCAAATTATTTAAAATTGTTATCGTGGAAAAAACAGATTTTGAGATATTCGTGGATATGGCCCATCCGTTTTAAAGTCCCCTCATTTTTTCATAAAAAAGATTCTTACCAAAATGGTGACAATTTTCCACTAGTTCAACCTTTTATTTCTCGGTGGAAATCCGCTAATAAACCATAGTGGTTTCTTCTTCTTTCAATGAGGACTGCTAGGGACCACGTGACAATTTCAATTCTTCACACCCCTCCAATATTTGGGTTATTTGGGAATATTTGGGTTGTTGGAAAGTTTGTATACATGCACTATTGTGACCTTTCCTTCATTTCTGAATTGTCATAGTGAATCCAACTTTCATCTCCTGTTAGTTAATATTGATTTTAAAAATTTGTCCCTTCATCATCGTATTTGTGGTTTTGTAGTTCTCAGTCAGCATTTTGGGGGTAAAATTTTGTTTGTAGCCCAGATGTTCAATTACAATTGTGTAATGAAAATACCTTGAAATTTCAGGGAAGTTATTAGACAGTTCACTAATGATTAACCTCTGTCTCTCTCAAACCACTTGGTTGCTGAACAAGGTCTTCATTAGTGACAGACTTGCACCCTTTCCCACATTTGTCATGAACTCATGTTCATCCTTAAATTTTTTGCACCATTCTTACATACTGTCACTAATGAAGGTTTCATTGCATACTCAGCTCATTCTATGGTGAATTTCTGCTATGTTTTATCCCTTCTTCCTGAATAAAAACAAAAACTATTGACATTAACTGGTAGAGATGCACTGTTATCCAGTGAGCAGCTCTGCTCCCTTAACAGGCAGTGGTTGAAAAAAAACATTTCAAAATATATACGGAGGTTGAAAAAAATAGCTCTCATACTTTCTCACTTACCACTTCATTAATTATATTTGCAATATTTATTTATGAAAAATAAATCAAAATTTGAAGATTTCCTCCTGTTACTTAGTGAATCATATTTTTGAGGAAATTAACCCATAATTTTGATTTTGAGTTTTACTCTAAGGCTTTAATTCAATAAATTTTATCAAAATCGTTAACATTTTTATTCTTTTTTAACAAAGTCAAATTCGATGGCCTGACTATTTTTTGCTGAGGTTGTATATCACTATCTTGTGAGTGATAATCTAATATTTTTAAGAAGTAGGTGCTATGGCATAGTATTAATTTATATGCAACAGTACTTATATTTTTGTTTATTATCTTAAAAATACCAAACGATTAATTACCATATCGTAATGACATGAAGAAGTAGAAAATGGCCCAAGCTAGAATAACAATGTAGTAGATGTTCATCCAGCATGACATGACAGCGGCTGCGTAACCAATTCCTAAACAGCAAATAGTTTCAAATAATATATTTCTTATACTTGAGTCTATGCTATAAATTGTCTGAATTTTGTGTGGTATGATAAAAATTTGATTATGGCTAAGTATGAGGTTATTTAAATTACATTATATTTAACAATGAAAACTTTTATGCCAAGTTTTGATGAGATAACAAGCTAGAAGTTAGAATTTTCCGATTGATAAACCCTTTACTCCTATTAGTAATATATCTTTGAAAAATTATTTATTATACAAGATAATATGTTGAAATAAAAGTAAATACAATGTTGATATAAAACTACACCCAAATAGAGTTACTTTAAATGTGATACGTTTTAGAAACAATTTTGTTTATTTAAACTTTCAAATTCATAATATTAACATTGCATTTTATGAAATATACTTCAATATATATTTTTAAATTTCAATAGTGAAAATTTACTTAGATTTTCTTTTGTTTAAGTTGTATAATTGTAGGCTTTACTTATAAATTAACATTAAAATTTATCAATATTTATTTTTAGTGAAAGTAATTTAAATATTTTTGATGCACTTGTTTATACAATCTATTTAAAAGTCAGAATATACCCTGTTTGTTTTAATTTGTTATTTTAACTACTTTAACTTGTGTAGTGTAATAATTTTATTTCAATTTTGTAATGACCAAAGTTACTAAACTAATTAAATGCAAAAAAAAGAATAATTTGAGTATATTTTAATTTTAAATATATTATAATCTATTTACAGTAATACATTACTGTGCCATTTCTAAAATTAATTGTTAAAACATAAACTGAGTTTTAATTTTATCTTCCTGGAAACTACTTGGCTCATATTTGTTGAATTGCAAACTGTCAAAAGATCAAAAAATTTTAATCTAGGAACTACAACTGATTTCAGCAAACAGTGCATTTAGGTAGAATCATACGTTTACTGATCCTCAGATGTACAAGAAACTTTAAAACTCGAAAGAGTGTTTTAGTTAATAAAAAATTGCCCTTATTATACTTTTGTTTTTCGTGTGTGTAAGACTTTGGCTCAACTTCAGGTTTGAACCCTGGTGTTAGTTAATATTTGTCACTAATAATTCTGCATAATTTTATCAAAGAAGATTTTTTATTGAAAAAATAAAATTACTTTAAAGTTTACTTTTCGTATTTTGTTAATCTTCCATAACTTTTGAGGTTTTGTAAACCTGTATTTATTTTGTTTAGAAACTTTTAAAACATATAAAAAATTAAGGTACCTACTTAAAGTAACCAAACTTATTCGTAGTTCATTTCTGAACCTTCTAAAAAAACAACTTCTATAAAATACAACTGTTTAAAAAACTTGTGTCCATTTTGATAGCAAGGTTAACATTTTTAGAGAAGCTCAGCAAGTAAACTTCCAGGAGGAGGTTATTTTTTGAGATGCCTATTATAATAGTCATAAAGTGTCTAAAGTAATACTTCTGTTGATTTATATATTTTGAGTAGTTCTTTTGTTGTTTATATTTATTTAATTTGAACTTCAATGCCATAGTCTTTAGGCCCTAAATTAAGAATTATAATAGGTACTAACTACTGTTTTATAGTTTGCAAAACTAAAATAACAATTACATAAAAAATAATTGGAAGTATATTTATGAACTACAATTAATGTTCATTCTGCAGTTTTAAATTATAGTAGAACCTCAATATACTAAATCTCAAGGGTCAAAAAAAGGAATTGTTATATCGGAATATTTTTAAAAACGAGTTCCGTTATATTGAGGTTAAATGTGACTAATATTTGTTACAAATGGGTTTCTTCTATACTGAATGAGAACCTCTTTATAACAATATATAGTTCAACCTCTATTTTATGAATGATTTTTAACTATAGATCCTAAATGTGTAACACTATTACATGACACTACAAAAAAATGACACTATTACTATTACTAACAGTAGTAGAGTGTTGACAAAACAATATGTGATCCAATATGTCACAGAAAACACTGACTGTCAATTGGAGGAGGTAAGAAGGGTAACATAAAGCAAGGTGAGTCTGAGTCACTACAAACTGTACTGTACAATTTTTGTAAAATACATTTTTTTGTGTTATGGTTTTGTATTTTAGTCATTCTTAATGTAAGGGTTTCATGTTTTACCTCAAACAGAAAAAATGCATTATATTGAAGTTTTAAGCCAAAATACTACTTACTAGTATGTTTTTAACATTGAGTTTTATGTGGTTTGAAGGTAATTTAAAGAAATTCGATATATTTTAGCATTTTATATTGAGATTCTACTGTACTTTTGAAAATAAATGAAAATAAAATTAATTACTTTAATTTCTATACCTTTAAAAATTGGTGCTATGCGAAACACACCAAGACCCCCAATAGTCAACATCTGGCCAAGAGCAAGTTCAAGAAAAACATTGGTATTCCTGCCATTAGGAGAGTTAGAAAATATGGGATAAGAAATGCTCCTCCTCCATTCTTATAGCAGAGATACGGAAAGCGCCACACATTTCCTAATCCTATTGCCAAGCCTACAACTGATAATATAAAATCTAATTTGTTTGCCCAGCTCCCTCTTTCTGGTAGATTTTCATCTTTTTTCTTTGATGATGAAGGTGATGTTTTTGACATCCCTGTTAGAGAGCTTTGATTTAGTTCCAAACCCAACAGGTGATTGTTGGCTAGAGGATTTTCTCTAATCTCCATGTTTGCTCTTAAGCTAAACTCTGTGTCAAACTCTTGAAGTAAAGCTTGCCTGAAACAAAAAAAAATTAAACTATGTTTTATAAAAATGCAGTTTTGCACAAATATTGTTTGATGACATTGTTGTTTTGTTGACCTAATTGTTAAAATTGTTGATTCTTCTTACAAAAATAAGAACAAGAAAGTATTTATTGCATGAATTTCTCATTCTATTTAGCCGCCTCGGTGGTCTATTGGATAGCGTACTAGGCTTTCACTCCGAGGATCCGGGTTCGATTCCCGGCGAGGGCTTGGCATTTTCATACGCTATAAATCATCCCACCGTCTGCATTAGCCCAAGTGTGCACAATAGTCGGACGTTAAATACCAAAAAAAAAAGAAAAAAATCCATGAATTTCTAGCTATCTAAACAAGTAGTTGATAATAGCTGGCACAACTGTATAAATATAATGAAACTAACACAAGACAGTCCGTAATTAACTTAATAATCCATAATCTAAGCAGTACTTATTAACTAAATATAAGTTTAAATATATATATATATATATATATATATATATTTGGAATATATATATTAATATATATATTAAATATATATTAATATATTTGTGCACCCCAATAAACAGTACATATTTGCATATTTTTAATATTTAGTTCTAGCCTTTTAACATGAGTTTTCAATTTAAATTTGGCACCAAGTGTTACTCCTAAATACTTGGTTTGGTTTGCATAAGGTATGTTAATACCCCAAGTGTGCACAATAGTCAGACGTTAAAAAAAAAAAAAAAAAAAAAAAAAAAAAAAAAAAAAAAAATTAAATGACCAAAAAATTGCCTTTTGCATTACTAACAACAGCTGAAAGTTACTGTGCCAAAGGCCAAGAGAAATAAAAAAGCAAACACTGGAATGTATGAAATTACTTGTAACAATGGAGACAATTTCTACGTAGGTCAGATAGGTAGAAGATGTGGGGCGAGGCTTTTTTAAAATTTCATGTGACACAAGGAAAACACAATTGGTTTGTACGTATTTAGTTCTGTCTGCCTGAGTTCACTTTAAAACAAGTTATATATTATGAGATATTCATACATATTACGTACGAACAAAGAAAGTATTAAAATGTATGAGCACATTATGAACCTTGAACACATAGCCTTGGCATTAACCGAGCCTATCCAGTTTTATTTTTTCACCTATCTACATTTCAAAGCAGCTAAGGACACATTAGTATGCAAGGTGTCGGACACTGATAACATTATCAATATGGCCTCATTTGTCAGTCAGGTTGTTTTAAGTTTAGTACAGACATGCAGGCCGCCTACATAGTGCCTGGTTTGATATTTTGTATAGGTCTTTTTGCTTTGCATTACTTTAGAAAATCAACAGACCAACTGAAAACAAATGAAGGACCAGTGTTTTTGAGTGATTACATCAAAAAGGGTAATATCGAAGAAGGAAGGTCAGCAGCCAAAGTTGGCTCACCTTTTGATATTTTTGCTGAGCCGAGTTACGCGGGTTACTTTACAGTCAACGAAAGTACTAATTCGTATCTGTTTTTTTGGTTTTTTGTAGCTGAAGTAAGTATTGTAATTTGTGGATGATTGAATTTTTGGATAAATTATAAGTAATTTTATAATGGCTAGGAGTGTTTTGATGTACAAATTAGAGTCAAGCGTGGCTTTCATCTTATAACAATGGCTTGTAAGTTATAATTCTAAGTACAGTAGCAACAATTCATAAGCAGGAAAACTGTAAAACAGTGAATATGTTAAATAGTGATACATACGCACATCTTACAAGCGTTGTTACGCTGTTTTCATTTCTGTCCAACATTAATGTAGAATTTTCTGAATTTTTGTGGAAAAATAAGGCATGTAGAATGCTATGGAAAATTTTTATTTATTACTTTATTGAAATATCGCCATTGAATTTTATGAGGATTGAGCACCTCGGTAGCCTAGTCGATAGTGTACTAGGCTTTCACCCCAAGTACCCGGGTTCGATTTCCGACAAGGGCTTGGCATTTTCATACACTATAAATCATCCCATTGTCTGCATTAGCCCAAGTGTGCACAATAGTCGGACGTTAAACACAAAAAAAAAAAAAAAAAAAAAAATGACCAGATGGCCGTCAAGTACAAAGTGAAGTGCACCCGCTGATCTGAGCCGAACAGTGTGGAGCTTAGTACAATGAAAATGAACGGCAACTAGCAGCAGAGTTCAATCAGTTAAAAAACGTGTTTGTATCTTTTAAATCTAAATATTTATGCCTACTGTAATGGATTCTAGAAACTGCTATGTTTAAAAACCGTAACCTAGGTAACGATAAATAATAGGTGTGGAAGCATTGTTGGGAGAAGTGGTCAGCGTCTAGAACCTACTAAACAAAGTCAAAACTATACGGAATGGAGGCTAGCAAAACTACTTCTCTCTGCTCAGCTGTTATGCTGTCAGTGGTCAACTTATATTATAAACAGTAGGTTAGGTTTTGAATCTGTAGTCCGCTCTGCATTTGGTGGCCACCTGGCATAATAACTATTAGAAAATATACGTAGTAAAAATAAATAAACATTACAAAGGTCATATTTATTTTTTTTACTTTGTAATTTTTAATATTAAAAAATTATTGTTTCTTATAAGACCATTTTTCTTGTAAACTACTTTTCATTGAAAGGAAGAAAGTTAATGAATAGTCTGCCTTAAGTAAATGACCATGAATTTAATATGTTTATTTAATTTTGCGTAGAGACTGCTATTGTGTGACTTGCAATGGTAATTGTATGTGTGGCCAATCTTAAATTGAGTTGCACTTCTGTGTGCAATCTTGATCATTTTAATAATCGTTTGATCAAAATTCATCTTCGAAATAATTTTTCAATGACTTATTTTTTTTTATATTATAAGTATTAGACTTAACTTTTAAGTTCCCTCGTATACAAGGGCAGATCACACAAGCAAAATTCAGTCCATTCCTGTAATTCACAAATGTTGCTTACTGGCTATTATTTTTCGAGACATCTCTTAACATTGATTCTTTGAAAGCATGTTTAATCTGTGCTGGGTAGTATTTCTATGGTAGGTTTTTTTTATTTGATTTGATTTTTTTTTTTTTTTTTTTTTTTAACGTTTGACTATTGTGCACGTTTGGGCTAATACAGACGATGGGATGATTTATAGCGTATGAAAATGCCAAGCCCTGGCCGGGAATCGAACCCAGGTCCTCGGGGTGAAAGCCTAGTACGCTATCAACAAGGCCACCGAGGCGGCTAGGTTTTTTTTCTTTAACCTTGAGCAAATTTATTCATGATTTACAACAAAAAATTGTAATACTACAGTATCATGAGTAATGTAAACAATGTCAATTTATGCATAATGTATGTGTATGCACTCTAGTATTCATAATTTGGGTATGATTAGATTTAATCTTGGCAACAGTTTTGAAAATTTGCTTCCAGGACATGATTTGTACTCTGTAAAAAGTTTAAAACAGCTGCATGCAACGATTACATGTGCAGTGGTTGTAAAATCAACCCTCTAGATAATAAAAATTATTAAAAATTCAGATAAATATAGTTTTCTATATTTATAATAGGACTACTATGAACAACAGTAAGAAAGGATTTAAGCCCAGTGTAAGCCAATGTCACAGAAAGGATGGATCAAAATTGTTGCCAGTAGGGAAGGTATTCTAGATAGATAGGCAGAATAAAATAAAGCTACCGCAGGGGGTGCAGACTAGCTGCACCTATTGAGAGGATTTAGATGTCCTTCGTGGTACCTGAGTCTAACAAACACTTAAACTTACAACACTACACTTACGACTTTAACACTTTACGTTTAGGTAGGTGATAATAGCCTCAATGTGCTTTTCGCCTTAAAATAAAATAAAAATTTTAACAAAGCGGTTTCAAAGCCATCAAGTTAGTGGAGATGCCTGATGGTGACATTAAGGATGCTGTTGACAGACTGAAGAACAATAAAGCATCTGATATTGATGGGTTACAAGCAGAACTCTTAAAAAAAGTTGTAAAGATTTGGTAGAGTCTACATTGTATTACTTCTGAAATTTGGGCAAGATAAGAGATTTCAGATGAATGGAGGCATGGTGTAATATTTCACTTAAGAAAGGTCAATATCTAGACTGCTCACATCACACTGCTACCAACTGCATACAAAGTATTATCCAATATCCTATTTGCCAAATTGATCAGATATGAAGAGAAGGTGACGAGTGTATCAATGACAAATCTGTATTTGTGCGTAAAAAGTCTATCACTGACCAAATTTGTGTGCTAAGGCTGAAAAGTTTTTTATTAGGAAAAAAACGAGAATTTAATATAAACACGCACCATTTGTTTGTTGATTTTGAAGCAGCATAGACACAATAAATAGGCAGGTAGTGTACAAGGCAATGAAACAACTCAACAAATCAAGATATGCCTTATAAGGGCTGCAGTGACTGACATGTGTTGTGTAAGATACAAAATGCAATGTCTGGTAAGTTTAGGTTAGAAAGAGGTCTGAGGCAGGGTGATGCTTTAGTATGCCTGATTTTTAATACAGCATTGGACAAAATAGCGAAGGATGCTGAGATTCAGATAGAAGGAACTGTATATAATAATTCTGCACAACTAACGCAGATGACTTACATTACTGGTCATAGTGCAACAACAGTTAGTTGCATTCTTGGTGCTGGAAATATCTGTCATCATGATGGGACTAAGAATTAATATCAGTAAAACAGAATATATGTTGACTGGCAATAAGTGTAAGGACCACTCGTTCAAGATTGGACGACATGATGTAGAAGCAGTCCAGCGATTTAAATATTTGGGATCAAGAGTGACTAAAGACTACGATTTAAGAGGGAAGTGAGGCACAGAATTATAATGCAAATATGTGCTATTATGTATTGCACAGATATATCAAAAGTCATTTATTAACAAAAGTTCCTAAGTTATGATTGTACAAAATATGCCCATTGTTTGTTTATGGTGCGGAAACATGGACCACGGCAAAGATAACTAAAACAAAACTGCTGGTGTAAGAATGGAATACTGAGAAAAATTTATGGTCCAGCGAAGGATGGATATTTATGAAGAATCTTAACACAGTAACAAGCTGGATGTGCGCTATGAAGATATAGTAAAGTATATAAAATTGGCAAGATTGTGCTGTGCAAGCATTATTGTCAGAATGGATGAGAACAACATTGTCAAGGAAATATATTCCCTGGCGGGGAAAAGAAAAAGTTTATGGCTGAGACTAAAATGTGTCGGAGTAAATCGAGATGCCGGAACATTTAATTTCAGAGGATGGTGGATTGCTGCAGGGGATCCAGACGAATGATGACCTCTGAGGGAGGCTAAGACTCAGAAATTATTTGTGGCACCAATTATGATGATTCTTTTTATATTCTCCTTCTTTTCTGCTAGGATTATTATCACTGTGTTCAGTATAATGATCTGCCTTCCCTAGCTTCGTCAATTCTATTTTTGTTGATGCGTTTCGCAGAACCTCCATCTTCAAAAACTGTATCTATACTCTTTTTTTTATATCTATATTCAAAAGAGTATAGATACAGTTTTTGAAGATGGAGGTTCTCCGAAAAGCGTCAACAAAAGTAGAATTGACGAAGCTAAGGAAGGCAGATCATTATACTGAACACAATTATGATGATATTTATAATAAATGTACAAAATATAAAAAAATATACAGAACAGTAAAATTTCACCTAAATGATATGACAATCTTGTATTTCCTGACATTTTATCGTGTTAGTAACAGAACTTTTTAAAAAAGAGTTGTAGACATGTTTAGAAGTTTCAGGTCTGACAGGAGCTTTCCAAAAATATATGAATAAAATTCACTAGGCTCTCCAAAAAGTGACACTTTCTTCAATACACAATTAGTATACAGTATTTGACAAATAATATTAACCGCAAGTTTTTCCACGCATATTGACAAAGAATATATTGGGGGCTAAGTTGTAAATTCAGCCACACTTTTTAGGATTTAACGTCTTTCTTGGTCATTTAACAGGTCCATAAATAATTTTTAAATATAACTAATGACGCCTTTTTTTAAAAAACTCTAACTGCTGGGTATTTTAAAAAAATGTTTTACTTAAAATTATTAAAATAAAATTCGAATTATCCACCCATCACAACTCAGTGTATCATATAAATAATTTTGAATTGTCCAGTATTTTGAAATTAATATTTAAATGGTTAAGGAGCCATCATCAAATATTTGGTTATAGCAAATTACCGTATTTATTCTTGAGGAATACTCATGAACATGTATCTATATCTTAAGTATTAACATATCTGGTAAAACATATTGGTAATATATGAAAAGAAAAATATTGTCTTAAATAAATTATTATTTTTGTTAATTATTGATTTAGCCTAATAATCAAATTATTTTTCAGGAGAGTCCATTGTCAGCTCCTTTAGTTCTCTGGTTAAACGGTGGACCGGGATGTTCGTCATTAACAGTACTCTTTGAAGGAGGAGGACCTTTTCGGGTCGACTCAACTGGAGAAACTCTTATTTCGAATCCACATTCATGGCATCATAATCACAATATGTTATTTTTAGATCAACCTGTAAATACAGGTAATATAGTGACCACACACACACACACACACACACACACACACACACACACACACACACACACACACACACACACACACACACACACACACACACACACACACACACACACACACACACACACACACACACACACACACACACACACACACACACACACACACACACACACATATATATTATATAGAAATATATAAATAATTACTTGAAAATCTGAAATCACTTTCATAATTAAAGTTAAAATTTGCATAAATTAGAATTTAAAATTTTTAACATTAATATACAGATTTTAACACTGATGTATAATAGGTGAAATCAGATTTCCAAAAATATGTAAGATGGAAGGCATTGTCTGCTGTTAATGGTAAATGCAACTCCCACAAAATATTAAAAATAAAGTATTGTATTACTTGAAGCATCAGTTTTTTTCTCTGATATATTTTTGTATAAAACTTATTGATTTTTTTCAATTTTTCAAGTAAAAGTTATTAACTATACCTTTTTTACAAATCATCAACAGATCAATTTCTATCTCTCTGTTTTTGTTTTATCTCTCTCTTTGCTTACAACGTATCACCTTATCTTACTGTTTGTTTTAAAATTTACTGATTAAAATTACATTGATTTTTTTTTTTTTTTTTTTTTTGTAACTTAGGCTATAGATTCTTTTCTAACTTAGCCTACAGATTTTCTTCTTTTTTGTTTCTAATTTAGGCTAAAGATTTTTTTCTTTTTTGTTTCTAACTTAGACTACAGATTTTCTTCTTGTTAGTTTCTAATTTAGGCTACAGATTTTCTTCTTGTTTGTTTCTAACTTAGGCTACAGATTTTCTTCTTTTTTGTTTCTAACTTAGGCTACAGATTTTCTTCTTTTTTGTTTCTAACTTAGGCTACAGATTTTCTTCTTTTTTATTTCTAACTTAGGCTATTGATTGTCTTCTTTTTTGTTTCCAATTGAAGCTACTGATTTTTTTCCTGTTTTGTTTCTAACTTAGGCTACAGTTTTTCTTCTTGTTTGTTTCTAACTTAGGCTACAGATTTTCTTCTTTTTTGTTTCCAACTTAGGCTATAGATTTTCTTCTTTTTTGTTTCCAACTTAGGCTACAGTTTTTCTTCTTTTTTGTTTCCAACTTAGGCTACGGATTTTCATCTTTTTTGTTTTTCTAACTTAGTCTACAGATTTTCTTCTTTTTTGTTTCTAAATTAGGCTACAGATTTTCTTCTCGTTTGTTTCTAACTTAGGCTACAGATTTCTTCTTTTTTGTTTCTAACTTAGGCTATTGATTGTCTTCTTTTTTGTTTCCAACTTAAGCTACTGATTTTTTTCCTGTTTTGTTTCTAACTTAGGCTACAGTTTTTCTTCTTTTTTGTTTCTAACTTGGGCTGCAGACTTTCTTCTTTTTATATAAGTTACTAGCTAAATATTACTAGCTTTTGCTACAGTATTTTAATTGAACATACAATATGTAATCAAATGATACATGAAAACATAGATAGTATGATAACATAGTACTTAGGCTGACCATAGAGGGTAGTGTAAACTTCTGCCAGCGTGTCCACTTATAGCTATATTGCAATAATTAATGTGGTAATTAAGCATTTGATATTTCGAATTGGCAACTGAAATTGCAAAAAAACCTGGACCTAAAACTTAACAGTAATGGTCACTGTACAAAATTTTATGACATGCATTAATTTAGAGTTCTTTTTCAGACAAACATAGATACTTTTAACTTTATAGATATATATAGATTAGCATTTTTTTTACAATGTCAGATTTTGGTTTTTCGTTTGTTTATAACACCTTGGCTCAGCTTTCTTTTATATAATTTATCATGTATTATTATTATTATTATTACTTTAAATTATTTTATTTAATTTCTTCAACTTATAATATTGCTATTTATTTAATTTTTTCGCAGGATTCAGTTTCTCCAATGGTAGCTATTATGTTAGGTATTCAGATGAAGCAGCAATCCATATGCGCGAGGCCTTGGTACAGTTTTATGAGATATTTCCAGAATATAAGTCAGCACCATTTTTTATTGCAGGAGAATCATATGCAGGTATGCAATGACATTAAAGAGTTCAAGAACTGATTTTGTGAAAATTTCTATGTCAAATTAACAGTAATGTTAAACTAATTTCAAACATTTGATTTTTTTTCGGCGAAAAACTGTTAAGGTTATCATCGCCGATTCAAACATTTGAAAACAGGAATATATTAATACAGTAGAAACTTTCAGACCAAGGAGGGGGAGCTTGTTTTGGATAACCGAATTGACTATTAATAAAATAATTGTAACTAATATTTCTCAGTTAAGTGGTAGACAGGTGTGAAATAGCAAATGCATTATTATGGAATCATCGGATATATTTAATACTCCAAGTAGCATTTTCTCAGTCTCGCCTGAGGACACCACGCCACTGCTGTTTCCCGAAGACTAGACTGGAAGCGTCGTTTTCTTTTTCAGAAGATTCTCCCGCCTTTGTAAAAGTTCTGTTTTCTTAGGCCTCACTTCTTGCGTTATCGTAAGTTGAGACATGGTTTGACCGGATCGTCCAGGTTCCGTTTTTTGCGAAATTAACTTTATGGTGTGATTTTGAACAATTATTTGTCAAGACTGATTTATTTAATTATTTCTAAAGAGCTAAATTTTAATTTATTTTGCATAATTTAATTTTTTGTCAGAATACGTTGCCTGTCTCTATCTCTCTTGTTTCAAAAGTGGTTAATGTAGTTATGTGTTCTGAACGCAAGCTCGTCCTGTCTCTTCCGGGATTGTAATGTCGGTCCAATAAGTCTTCCTTTCTTTATTAATTTCCAGTATATATAGCTCTATATTTTGACATTTGATGCATCTGAGAATGTTGTTTTTGTTCCTAAAATGTAATTTACTTATCCCCACCAATTATGTTATTATTTTAATAAAGTAAAATATGTTTAAGCTAGTTTTGGTGTCTTGACGTAATCGCCTACGAATGTTTACGTTAATAGCCTAAGCTTATGCATTGTTTGTATTTCAGTTGTTTCTAATCTATCATACTATTTGAATTATGAAATGTTACTGTGTGTGTATGTGTGTGTGTGTGTGTGTGTGTGTGTGTGTGTGTGTGTGTGTGTGTGTGTGTGTGTGTGTGTGTGTGTGTGTGTGTGTGTGTGTGTGTGTGTGTGTGTGTGTGTGTGTGTGTGTGTGTGTGTGTGTGTGTGTGTGTGTGTGTGTGTGTGTGTGTGTGTGTGTGTGTGTGTGTGTGTGTGTGTGTGTGTGTGTGTGTGTGTGTGTGTGTGTGTGTGTGTGTGTGTGTGTGTGTGTGTGTGTGTGTGTGTGTGTGTGTGTGTGTGTGTGTGTGTGTGTGTGTGTGTGTGTGTGTGTGTGTGTGTGTGTGTGTGTGTGTGTGTGTGTGTGTGTGTGTGTGTGTGTGTGTGTGTGTGTGTGTGTGTGTGTGTGTGTGTGTGTGTGTGTGTGTGTGTGTGTGTGTGTGTGTCACATGCATGTCTGTGTGCACATTGACCATAATTTATATTTTTTTTTTTTTACTTTTTCAGGAAAATACATACCATCTCTGGCAATCCATATTCATAAAATGAACCAAAATGTGTTTAACAAGAAAATTAATCTAAAAGGTATAAAAATTCACAATAATTTAGATGTAATTCAAATATGAATTGTAGAATAAAAAAAAATCAGATTTTAAAAGATGGGGTAGTATTACTTAAATAGAAATAATTTGGAACAGCCAAGACATTTTTATATAATGACAGTTAAAGAAGTTTTAAACTATTTATATTATCCAGTACACACCTAACATATAAACTAATGTTTTATATTTAGTATTTTAGGTTATTTTTTAATATTTAGTGTTGAAACAAAAATAAGTTGCTAAGGTTTTATAATATAATTTAACCAAAATGATAAATAAATTCTGTCAAAATTTTACTCTTTTAAATCCAGTTTACTATAGGTAAAATAAATAAATAAATAAAACAACAGAGTTTTTTCAATTTACTCCAAAACTATATTACTTCTAATTTGCTACTCTTAAT
Source organism: Callitettix versicolor (assembly GCA_022606455.1). Classification (NCBI taxonomy): domain Eukaryota; kingdom Metazoa; phylum Arthropoda; class Insecta; order Hemiptera; family Cercopidae; genus Callitettix; species Callitettix versicolor. The sequence continues at coordinate 94,407,149 of CM040185.1, forward strand.
TATATATAAATCTTATTGTTTGATAAAGGGAAACATAATGTATTTATAAACCATCTTTCCTACATTAGCAGACAATTATGTGTTAAGCTTCATTGTTACGTTGGAAGTATAGATATTTTGAAATGTATGAATATGTTTTGTAAAAGTAAGTGACCATTATAGGACTTCTTCTTTATTTGTTTCACCCAACTTTGGGGTACACTAAATCAATCACTTTAATATTCTGTGCCTTCCTCGTAGCCCAGTATTGCTTCATTCGTTGTGATCTTGCTTTTCTTTCTTCGTCAGAGATTTGGATCGTTCGCTTGGATTTGACTTTGCCTTGGAACCATTGCTTCTTGTCCTTGGTTATTGTTTTGGCTGTTCTGTCCATGAACATAGTGTCAGTGATTTGTAGTTCTGTTATGTCTTTCTCTGTTTCTCTAAACCAAAGTGGTTTGGCTCTTTTATTGTGAAAGTAGTCAAATATTTTTTTGGTTAGTCTATTTTTGTCCATTTGGAGGATGTGCCCATAAGAATCATTTCTCCTTTTTCTTATTGTGTCTGATAGTGTTTCAGTTTTTTGGTAAAGAGTTTCATTACTGATGTGGAGTAATTGGTTGTTACGGAATTTGGGGCCTAAGATTTTTCGTAATATCTTTCTTTCTTTGATCTCCAGACTTTCAAGTGAGCCCTGGGTTGTGAGAGATAATGTTTCAGGTGCATATAAGGCTTCTGGTTCAATTACCGTATGATAATGTCTTATCTTTGTATTCCAGGAAAGGGACTTCTTGTTGTATGTGTCTTTGGTTAGTTGGAAGGCTAATTCAACTTTATTTCTCCTAGATTCCATAGATTTTCCCTCTAGGGTGTTCCAGCTGATCCATTCCTCAAGATATTAGAATTCTTTGACTATCCCAATGTGTTGTTCTCCCACTTGAAGCTTTTTTGGTGGTTTTTGTATGTTTATCAATATTTTAGTCTTTTCAAATGAAACTTTGAGACCCATTTTTAATGCTTGCTTCTGGAGTTCAAGAGTGTTCCTTAGCTTCTTCCAATGTCTCAGCTAATAATAAGTCATTATATGACTATAAGTAGTAAAAAATTCAAAATATGCTGGAATTAATTATTTATATTTATAATTCGTAGAAATGGCATGATTAGGTCAAAAAACTTGTTTGAATAATATTTTTCAAATCAAGGTTATGAAGTCCCACGTTACGTTTACAACCAGTGGTGGCTTATAGCTATAATTAGTGGGGGCACTGCACCAGAAAATGTTTAGCCTTTGTTTTAAAATTGTGTAAAAGGAAACAAACATGTATAGAAAGAAAATGTATTCAGAAACTTGATGAAATCCTAAAAGAACAAAATCAAACCTTTTTACTTACTTTAACGTAAATCGCTACAGTTCAAGCTTAATCCATTTAAAAATGAAATTTATTCTTGTTATAATATGTGTGTGAAAAAATCAATAATTCTCTTCTTTTATTTTCATTGACAACTAACAGAATTTTTTGCATTGAAAGCACTGCAAACGCATTTAATTTTTAAAATTTTTTTTTTTTTTTTTTGTTTAACGTCCGACTATTGTGCACACTTGGGCTAATGCAGACGATGGGATGATTTATAGCGTATGAAAATGTGAAGCACTGACCGGGAATCGAATCTGGGTCCTCGGGGTGAACGCCCAATACGCTATCAACTAGGCCACCGAGGCGGATGTAATCTTTTCAAATTCATAGTGCTTCTTAAAAAAATACATCAAATAGAACAACTGGAAACAGAATAATAATCTAATTCTACAATTTATTACATTCAAGAATATACTACACGGTTTTAGGCACAACAAATGCTAAATAAAAAAGGTGGCACTTCCTCCTGTATACCAGAGTCGACAGTGCTCTCTCCTTTGCACACAGCTTCCTATTGCTATTCTGCCAGTTTGTTGGGTCTGTCAGTTCTCCTTGTGTGTGTAATGAATATAAATTGTAATGAACCGATATAAGATTATAGCATCTAATAATTCAGTTAGACTCGAAATTAAAATAGAAAAAACATTTAATAAATTATATTTAAATATTCATAAGGTAAATAATTAATTTGATCATTTCTAATATTGCAATAATAGATTTTCAATAAATGTTTAAAGCATAAAAAGTGTCAATTAATAATAAATTTATCAGATATACTTTTATTTAGTTTTGTATTTTGTCTTAACTAAGGCAATAGTAGTAAATTATCACCTCCATATTACAAGTTATTCATAATGTAAGGTATTAATTTTAAATGGAATGCCCTGCAGGGGGTGCAGATTAGCTGCACCTATTGAGAGGATTTAGACGTCCCTCGCTGTAACCGAGTCTAACCACCAACTTACACTTACAACACTACACTTATGACTTTCCAAAATTTATAATGGTTTCCAAAATTTGCGTGTTATATGCGGTCTGAACAACTGTTTGCAGACGATGTTGGGAGATAGTGCCTCGGCCGTTGACCGGGTCCTAAATTTCCTTCATTGTCTGAATTTTTTAAATAAAATTTAATTTATATATTTGTTATTGCTTGTGTTATTTTATTTATCTATTTTCTCTAAATAACTTTATTTCTGTTATGTTTATATATACGTTTACTAATTGTTATTAAATTTTATTCATTATTCATTGTTATTTAGTTCTCAAGTATTTGTTATTGTAATATAGTTATACCTGTTATTTCAGTTTTTGTTTAATTTATTTTTACTATTATAGTTTGTTGTTGTTTTTTTTTATTTCTTATTTCAGTAATTTTTGTTAATTTTTTTTATATATACTTTCATTTTGCATGACGGCGATGATAACCTTAACGGTTTTTTGTCGGAAAAAAAAGACTAATACTTTACACTCACACTTACATTTAAGGAGGCGATAATAGCCTCAATGTGCTTTTCGACTTAAAATAACAACAAAAAATTTTAATGTAATGGAGGAAGTTATAATTATTATTCAAGTGTATTTTTTCAATTGCTGTCGACTTGTGCATAAAGAATTCATGAACACTAAATTTAGTCGAATAGTAAGCTAATTATTAGTTAATTATTTGTCCATTGAAACAACTAGATATTCAATCTTGAACCACTAATAATTGGAATGATTATCGAGCGAATATTCGCTACAAATGATTATCTAAAACGAATAAATTATAGGCTAGTTAGTTGCACAAGTAAATATTAAATATTACATTAAAAGAATTTATAAAACTATTCGTTCATTTGCTACCAAGTGCTGCTTATAGAAATTCTGTATGCCCCTCACTTACAATACATTGTATTTACTAGAAAAGTATTGAACTACTTTTTCTGATATTGAGTATTCAAATAAAATTAAGTTTTCAATTTGAATAGTCCAACACTGTGATAGTGACATTTTACAAAATGGGCCTACAAAGACTGCTGGTCCAAAAAATATTTTTAAAAAAACCTAATTTATTTGTCAAAAATTGTTTTTAAATTGTGTAAGGAAGAGATATATTTTATTGATTGTTTAATGTCTTTTATTTTATCTGTAAATCATAAAATAGTTTTTGCTTGTATTTTAATCCATTTTAACTTTTGGTTTTGAATTTCAGGTATTGCTATCGGCAATGGTTTTATTGACGCAGTCTTTCAGTCTGATGTCCCAGAAATGGCATTCCAAACTGGACTCATTGATATAACGACATTGTTATCACTTCAAAAACTGAAAGATCTGGCCAAACAGCATTTAATGGCGCCTGCGGGCACTGTGGACGAATCTGATTTTTCAAATCTGACTGATTGTTATTTTAAGGAACTATATAACTATAAGTTGATCTACAATGAATTATTTTGCAAAGGTAACAAATAATTTTAAAATTTACAGTTTGTCATATCGCAGAAAGTGATCATGATTATGGTGGCTTCGTATTTTGGACATCAAAAAGTGTAAACAGTGCATTTAGCTTTTTGTTTTACTTTCCCATTGAATGAAGTACAGAGAACATATGGTGATAGTAAGAAAAATTTACCTTGGAATTTTAATGAATTTTATTTGTTTTAATATCTTGGTAAATTGTTATAAGGTTTTCAGTGCCAATATCCAGTTAAACGTTTGTTTTATATACCAGTTACCTTTTATGCCGTTTTTATATCTACTTTTTTTACAAAAATAAGTTTTTCAAAGATCAAGCATTAATAAATTGTTTAGCTTAACTTTAACCCATTGGTAACGAAAGACGTATATTGCCCGTCCTTCTCTGTGAATGGCTTAAGTACTAAAGACGGGCAATGTCCGTCCTCTACTTCCCTGATCTCTTTGCCGTATGTTTCTAGCCTAAAAGTCGAATATAGAAATATAAATCTATTTTCAATCTATGAGATATTTTTCCTTCGTTTATTTCTGTTGTTACTCGTTAATTTCCGCCAGTTTCTTTGTGAAGTTGTGTATGAATTTGACTGTTGTAGAAACATGGCTTCTCGTGGGGAATTGTTTATTTCTTCAAGTGCATTTAGTGAGTTTGTTGAGAATATTTTTATTGAAAGTAGTTGTGAGATTAGTGATAATGAAGAGCAAGAAGTTATTGTTGAAAATGACAGTAGTGATAGTGATAACAGTGATGATGAGATCTTTGAAAATAGGCCTAATTGCAGACAATACTACACATAACCTACAAGTAAATGATTGTCAGTGGACTTCTAATCCAAATATAACTAAAATTCTGATGACATTTTATAGAGAAAATCCCCCCAACAAGCAAAGCAAGGCCATCCAGAAAGTGTAGAGTATGTATTGCAAAAGGAAAAAGGTCTGAAACAATTTACCAGTGCAAAAAATGTAGTGTTCCTTTGCATTTGGAAAATTGTTTTGAAATTTATCATAGTCGGACAAATTTTTGAAAAGGAAACAAAATGTACATAGTGTAAATATATAAACATAAAAAAATGTTGATATAGTGTTAAAAGTGTTGGCTAAATATGTGTTAACAATTACAACAACATTATGTAGGATAAAATTGGTAGGTTAGTTGCTTTTATTATTGCACATAATCTTAGTTTAAACTACTGAAAAAATTCAGTACTGAAGGCCAATAGCATGTTAGTAAAATCCAGTTTCCAATGGGTTAATAATACAATAGCCAACAGATTATGAAACTCTTTAATATTTCAAAATTGACCATATGGTTTAGGGCACTATACAGTACTTGCCCATAAACATATTAGATGTGAGTTGGTTCAGATCTTGCATCAGGTTTTTAATTTTTCTGTGCAACTCGCTTAAAAACTCAACTGTCTGGTTGAGTGGCGTGTAAGGCCTACCATAAAGAAACGCCTTAAACGGTTTGGTTGGTTGGAAGCTACAGGGACAGGTAAATTTTTCAGTGTTACATACATGACCAACAATTTTGTTATTTTATACACTGTGTATATACACAAGTGTATGATACAAAAGTATCAGAAGCTTTCATTAATTTGATTTAAAATATGACGAAAAGTAAAAACAAAAACATTTTCGCTCATGTAAAAAAGTTTAATCCTTTAAATCGCAGAAAAAATCTTCCTGTTATCCAAATTTTTAAGTCGTTCTATATATCATGACTTAAAAGTTCTTTTTGTTGTCGCACATATTTTCAATTTTCCATCACTATTCCAATTTTATACTTAACAAAGTGGTGGAAATTGAAGATGAAGAGCTATGTTTTCCCTTCTAGTTTTAAGTGATTTTTATTATTATTATTATTATTATTCCTGTTATTACAACTGAAGTAGATATTCATGTAGTAATTTACATTTCATAAATTAGAAACACTTATATGAGACATAGCTAGGAGATATTTCCTATTAGCCACCAAATCAGAATGTCTAGTTCATTGCAGTCTTCTATCTGCACCAGTAGTCTGTATCTCAGGGTGTTGATGGTGCAAGATGCCTTGTACCATCTCTCTCTCTCTCTCTCTCCTCCCTCCCTATCCCCTCTCTATCTCCCCTCCCCTACCCCTCCTCTCTCTCTCACTCTCACACTCACTTACTCACACTCACTCACTCACTGAACGTTTCACCTGGTGGCTAGAATTCATGATGCACTATGCCATTAATATCGAAGAACACAGTGAACATAACCTTCACGTTCGACCGAACTTGTTGAGCCTTTTTCGGTCTTGGCGAACCAGAATGCCTCCACTGGGATGATTGATCCTTAATTTCGACGTCATATCCGTAAACCCATGTTTCGTCACCTGTTATAATACATTTCAGTAATTCTGCATCATCGTTGACTTCATTTAGTGACTCCTGAGCAACTTCGGCGATTGTTCATAACCATTTCTTTCACTTTATCCAAGTTTTCAACGTCTTCACGGCCTTCTTGGAAACGCATATACCACTCGTAAACTCTTGCTTTCCTCATAGCAGACTCACCATTTGCCTTTAACATTTCACACACTTTGTTACACTTTATTCCATTTTTACACAAAATTTGATACAAATTCTTTGATCTATTTCTTTTAACAAACAAAAATTGCCAAGCTCATAAAAACATGTCTAACCTTAGTGACTGTCACAGACAAAGTCAACAATGAAAACAGCTGAAAGTTTTATCATACTTCATAGGCATGTATACCAACATTATAAAAAAATGTTTGACTTTTCAAGTCCACAAAAATTTAAAAATTCTCGTTACTTTCTAAACACACGTCGTACATCGTATGTTTTTGTTATCATGTCAAGTAGGTTAAGGAATGTTAAAATTATTTTTAGTAAAATACTTACTTAATTAAATACAAAATAATTCTGTGTTTCTCTGTTTAGAGGAACCCATAGGACAAGCCTGTAGTATAATAAAGTTACAATTAGAGATGAACAATATCACTGTACCGGCTTTAAGAGGAAATGCGGTAAGTACAGCCGTTAGTATGATTGAATTTCTGTAATCTTGAATTATGTATGATTGAATAGCATAGCTGTATTTCTAGATTTGGCTAAGGCGTTCGACACGGTAAATTATAGTGTATTATTTCAAAAACTAGATGCTATAGGTATAAGGGGGCCTACCTTATGCTTGCTTGAGGACTACCTAAAAAATAGAAAGCAAATTGTAAAAATAAATGAGGATAAAAGTAAATGGCTCTATACATTTTCTTATTGTGTGTGTGTCCGCGAAAGCGCGCAAGCGTTTGTCTTATTTGCTATTATTTATGTATATAAAACAATATGTGATGTTCATGAGTTGACCTACACATCAATTCTGTTGTGCCTAACTTAAAACGCAAAACAAAATATTACATTTTTTCTTAGTGTCCATATTTTATGCAAGTCAAACCAATAAGGAAGATGGATGAGCATTAACAGTAAGGTAGAAGCTTATAGCAGTAACTGCAGTCTTGAAACTACCACTCTGAGCTGAACTATTTGTTCTGGCATTCCGTTACCGTTTTTTGTTCGAATGTTCCTAAAATTTTCATGTATTTTTTCATGTTCTTTTTTACATTTTTTTATTAACACCACGTTCTTAGTTTTAAGATGCAAACATTCGTATTTTACGATTTGTCAATTCTAATTTCTTGTTTTATTTATTATTGCAAGATTATTTCCTTTACAACATCTATAAATTGTTTCTAATTACATTTTTTTTACTAGGAGCGGGAATGTATTTATTACGGGATAAGGGACAGTGCAGCAAATGTAGACATTTACAATTTTTTGGACGAGTATGAACCGGAATTTCAATTTACTTTTTTGCTGAACAATCCAAAAACAAAAAATATCATTCACGCCCTGGATAAAGTTTACCCCGTCACTCCGACAAACATGCCTTGTGAACAAATCGTCCATTTGCACATGAACAAAGATAAAGTGATATCGATCGTGCACTATTTGGAAGAGTTGATGGAGAACTACAGAGTGCTCTTGTATTCCGGCCAGCTTGATGTTATGGTCAGCTATCCAACTTCAGTAGAACTGATTTATAACTTGAAATGGAGCGGCGCTGAGGACTATAAAGTGGCAAAAAGGAAACTGTGGAGAGTGGATGACAAAACTGTTGGCTATTTGAAATCGGTACGTAACTTTACTGAACTGTTAGTGAGAAATGCGGGTCATATGGTTGTGCACGATCAGCCTTACTTGGCCCACACTCTTATTACAAGTTTCACTAGAGGTACATTGTCTTAAAATCTGGTACAATTATTTTAAAAAATTACAAAAGTATCTATCTATAATCTATAATTCGGTCTACAACGTTCTATGCCGTCTTCCGATCTCCAACCTCCACCGATCGCTGTCCCACCACAGGTCTTCTGGTAGATCCCTTTTTTTAATTTCCTTTTTGACTCCCTCTCTCCAGCTCAGTCTCGGCCTTCCTCGTTTTCTTCTTCCAGGTATTCGCCATTGCATGATTTTTTTGGGAATTCGCTCATCCGGCATTCTTCGTACATGCCCATACCAAACCAGTTGTTTTGTTCTTATATCCTCTACAATTGTATGCCTTACGTCCATTATCCTCCGTATACTTTCATTTCTCACTCACTCTTTTCTTGATCTTCCTGCCGCTCTTCTCCAAAAGTCCATCTCAGTAGCCAACAGCATTCTTTCTGTTCTGCTCTTAATTGGCCATACCTCACTACCATATGTTATAATGCTTTTTACAGTTGTGTCATAAATTCTTTTTTTATTCTCTTTTGAAATGTATTACAAAAGTATATTTGTATAAATAAGTATAAAGTATAAAAAATAAATACACTAATATTTAATTAATTTAGTAAAAATCCTGGTTCATTTCTCATTATACCGTTTTCAATTATTTCCGTTACTTGCAAAATTTTCTTTCCAAATACTCCTATTTTCATTACCTGTTCTTCTGATAATTTTCCTGTTTCCCTCACCAAAAAACTAATTTGTCAGATAATAATGTGTAATCAATTTCCATGGATATTTCAAACAATACCTTCATAACAACTAATTTATAATTAATAATTTAGTATGTTCCTCACCTCTAATAAGGGCCGATTTGTTTCCATGTTTTGTGTATTGGGATGGCTCCTGCCAGCACTGTTACTCATTTAGCACCACGCAGGGGACACGTACAGCTTAAGGTTTGCTGCGGACGTGAACAACTTTGTCCCCCTGCCATGCTCAAGAGTACAATGAAGAAACAGCAGATGGAAAAAAATGAAGAGCATAGCAAAAGGAAAACGCTGGGAAAATATAGACGAGGAATGGGACGGACTGAAGGAAAAACCAAGGAGACAGTCAGTGGCACAGTTCTGTCTTGAAACGGGTCATGACTGCCTCGCCGCCCACTTGAAGCACATTGCAGTGTACTCCTCTGAAATGTGCCCTCTGTGCCAAGAGACGAACTCAAATATGAACAAGGAACACCTGCTGACATGCCGGGTTGAATGCTGATTCGAGATGACAGAAGAGCTTCACTCGACAGTATTGGGAGGCAAGGATGCTGATGAACTGGAGTCCGGGCTAGCCATAGGAAACAACAACAACATGTTACTTACCTTTGCCATAGAACAGGCTAACTTCCCTGAAAGTTTTGGTCTTTTTAAACCATTTTCACATTCTAATCTCAGATTGTTTATAAATTTACCAAACTTGGCTCTCTTAATTTGAAAAAAGCTCGAATGAAGCTTTAGTTAATACTAAATATTTGCAATAGAAACCCAAAAGTAAACTATGGTATTTTCAGAAAATGTACTTGATTTTGTTTTTTCAATTTATTTTCTTTTTTATAAATATAAAATTGTCTTGCTGATTTGAATTATAAATTTCAATATACACTATTAGTAGCAATTTGATATTCACAGATTTTGAGATATTTGATTTCTTAAAGCTGTTAGACTCAATTAAAGCTTTTAGAGCTAAAATGAGAAATAAAATGAAGAATGAGGCTGAACGAGTGTTATGAATTTTTTTTTAATTTTAAGGCGAAAAGCACATTTAGGCTATTATTGCCTCCTTAAATGTAAGTATGAGTGTAAAGTGTTAAAGTCGTAAGTGTGTGTTAGACTAGGGTACCACGAGGGACATCTAAATCTCTCAATAGGTGCAGCTAGTCTTATGAGTGTTATGAATATATGTACTGGAAATATAAGATATAAACATGTTGAAAGCAAACATTGCGTCTATTCAGCACAATCAAAATCAAAACCAAATAAATAAAAAAAAACAAATATATAACTACAGTGTTTCATTTACGTAAATAGGTATCTTCCTATCAATGAACACTGGAGGAACTATATTCATTATTTTTTGGCTGATTCTGTTATACCAGAGAGACCATGTGAAATTTTGCACTATGAAAGTTTTAAGTAAACACAGCCTATTGAATAAGAATAGTCGTTGGGGTGAGGGAGGTAGTTGGAAAGAAAGGAAAACATGTTTAAAAAATAAATCGAAAAACGATCGGTTTGAAAAAATAATCACAAATATGAGACATTGTAATATACATTTCAATGCAGATAATTGTTTTTTAATAGACATTTTTACAGGGCATTACAATACCTCGTTGTAAACGCTATTTGATGTAAAAATGTAATCTTCTTGTACTTTTTGTATTTCATTTACTTTAATGGCTACAAATATGTTAGTTGATTTAATTGCCCTTGAAAAGGCTACATACAATTGTCCTTTACTCTTTGAAATCATAATATATTTGTATAAAAACAGAGTCCAAAAAAATGTGTTTGGTATTCGAAATACTTGTCTCGGCTTGTTGGGATAGGGGACTGTCAGTAGGGCCACATAACCTATAAGTTTAATGACTTTTAAGTATGTAATGAAATTGTACTAAGCACGTTATGCAAAAAACTGGCATTTGTAATGGTATTGATTAATAAGTTAGTTTCGTAAAATATATAAAATATTGTCTGGTTTCTGATGCCGTGCATGTGCATCCACGATGCCATTTTGTCTATGACAGTTAAAAGTGTCTTTTACGTTAAAATTTTCCTCAAACAGTAAGTTTTAGCGCAAAATCGTTTTGCAGTGTTAGAAGCCAGTTAAGAAATATTTCTAAAGATACTTCATTTATGTCTGAACGAATAATATGTGCTGAGAAAAAGGGATGTAGGCTCGAGAAGTAATATATATGATACCTGGCCTGATTCGTAAGGCTTTTCCTAGGGTAGGATGAAACTGTTAAGAAAGCAGTGACTGGACATGTTAAGAGTGATTCCTTTAAACACCCATTACAATTAGATATAGGCATAAAGACTGATGTTAAATTAGTAAGTAGATATATGAGTACAGAATCCATATTAACTATCCTAGATTGGCAAAAAGTGTAAGCAAATATGCTTAAAACTACTTGACTTCACAGCGGAATAAGAGCATACTGTATTTTGAAGTTTTTTCTCCTGAATGCACACTCATGTGCTTTGTAAAGATATTACGTTTAGAAGTAGAATAAGAACTTACTGTAATCTTATAATTTTTTTGGCCTGAGTGCACACTCATGTGCTTTAAAAGATACTAGGTTTAGCAGCAGAATCAGAAGGTACTGTATATTTAAAAGGTTTTTCTCCTGTATGCACCCTCATGTGCTGTGTAATAATACTGGTTTTATCTGCAGATGAAGAACGTACTATACATTTACAAGGTCAGCAGCAGAATAAGAACGTGCATTTAATACATTTTTCTCTTGCTTGCACCTTCATATGCTCTGTCTGAATACATTGTTTAGCAGCAGGATAAGAATACACTTTATATTTAAAAATTTTTTCTCCTGTGTGCACTCTCGTTTGCATTTTAGGCTAGTAAACGGAACTGCAGAACAACAACATACTGTACATTTAAAAGGATTTTCTCTTGTGTACACTCTCATGTGCGCTTTAAGAATACCTGGTTTAGTAGCAGAATAAGAACGTGCCACACATTTAAAAGGTTTTAATTTCTGTTTTTTTACTGAACCTAATAAAGTCATCTGAGTAATCCCAGTGTGTAAATTTTTTTATCTCTCAGAAGTATCAATTTTATTTCATAATGTGTTTTGAATGGTTTTTTTTTAGAATGTGATAATTTTAAAAAATATACAATTTAAGTATTGTTTTGTAGTATTGTTGAAATTGTTTTGGGATGCTTTGTGGCTGGAAACTAAGATGTACATATTCCTCGCAATGGTATATAGAAGGTTTTTTACTCCAAACATTTATGCTAGGTTGTTGAATATCTAAAAATAAATCGAAATGCAAGTCACCTTACCCCAAATTACATGTTACATGAAGATTGTAGTAGTCGTCACACGTTAGAGGTGGGCGTTTCTGCTATTTTTACATAACGTCAACAAACTGTTTGTTGAGGAAAAAAGCTGCTTTTTAAAACAGTTGGAAAAAACAGGTTTAGAAAACTGAAACTCAAAGTTGTATTAGCAGCTAAAACATAAAGCACATACATTCAGTTTTCTAAGACTACTTTTTCATTCCCACTGCCATCATGTACTTAACTGTTTTTGGGTATAAAGCATTTGGAAAGGATAAAAATATTCCTTACAGGTGTAGTAATAATTAAATTACATTATACCTAATTAAAACAAAATTATTTCATGTTTAACAAAAATATTTATAAACAAAGGGAAGTTTAGCAATGGAGTCGTCACTGTCTGGATTACTAACCAATATTTATTTTAAATATTTTTAGAAAAAATAACTACAGTAGACTGTCGATAGTCCGACATTCTTTGGTCCAACACGATCTATAATCCGACAACGCCTCGTCGGCAGTATCTCTCGTGAGTGCGAGAGAGAGCGCGACCATATTCATGGCTGAGAGGGGGAATGACTCATCCTTCCTGTCAAAACTTGAACCCAAATCAGTTGTTTGTTATAGTTATTGAAAGCAGTGTTATACGGTTCATTCTGTCGAAATTCACTGTTTCCGCCGACGAAGCTGTGCTAGCTACGACGACCTTACTACCATGGGCCACGGAAAGAAATATGGGAATGGATAGCAATCTTGTGTTAAAAAACCTTCAAGACAACGTGATTTTGGAAAATTTGAGGGTGAAAAAAAAAACAATCGTTGAATACTTTAACCAAATTTAAGTACTTCCTTTATGTCAAACAGATTCTCATTAATTTACGTAACTGTCTTTTGTTACAATACACACTGTCATTTCCTACTACAGTATTTTTCTGTTTCTATCGTGAATAAAAAATAACATTTTCAAGATTTAAATTGTGTTTATATGTTAATTTAACAAATAAACTTGTGTATTAAAGTGGTTTGTTGTTTGTAACCCATTTAAACAGTTTACATCGTTTTACCCTTTCCTGAGTGGTTATTTAGCATTTTTATAATGATACCTCCAGTAATCCATAATCTTCTATAATCTGGCGGGAACAAAATTTGTCTTCTTCTTCCTATGGCTCCTTTTGGTTCACACCATTTTGGATCTTGCCTCCCAATACAATCCAGGAAAGTCCCTTCGTCCCTGCTTTCCTCTATCCAGGCCCTCTCAGATCAGTAAGTGATCCTTGTCCATAACATACACATCTTTTGAACAAATCTCGCACTTGTCAGAGATTATTAGTCTCATCCTATGGAGATGCTTGGCAAGACAATCGTGACCAGTTTCCAAGCAGAAATTTGCTACAGCTATTTTGCGTGGAAGCATCTTATTGTCCTTAAAAAGATTAAACGGATCATAAGCTTTGTCTTGTAGGTTTTTCTTCATTTCAATAACAAATTTTTGCTGTGAGTCTGTTTTTAGTTTTCTTATAACTGCTTGTAATGACAGGGAGCCTGCTGGCTTTTGAATAATTTTTGTTCCTCTCTTCGCCAAATTATCCGAAGCTTCATTTCCCATCAGTCCCACGTGTGCAGGGACCCACTGCATTACGATATTGCCAACATTATTTCTTACAATCTTGTAATTCTGTCTGATATTTTGTATTACTTTGCTTTTTGGATTATCATTATTGGCTATTGCCTGCAGAGACGATTTGGAGTCAACTAAGACCATTATGTTTGTGTTCATCCATGGTCTCACAATCAGCTGTTCGAGAGCCTCATTTACAGCTATCAATTTCACCTCAAACACTGTAGAATTGCTGCTTAAAGCAATGTAGAGAAAATTGCTCCTGTTTCTCCTTCCATTTTAGAGCCATCAGTGGCTCTAAATGGCAAGAGTCTGACGGGTATCGCACTTGTGCTCCAGTGAACTCTGATGCTCCAGTTAAAATATCTCAAATCGCTTTGGATACCTTGGAACAAAATTTGTAAAAAGCAATGTTTTATTCACGATATGTTGATGACATTTTTATAGTATTTCATATATTCCAGCTCCTGTTTAAATTCCTTCCATTTTAGAGCCATCAGATATATATAAACACGGATCCAAGAGTTTATCATGAGTCCGTATTCTAAAAAAATAGCAAAGATAGTTTAAATGATCGCACTTGTGCTCCAGTGAGCTCTGATGCTGCAGTGAAAATATCTCAAATCTCGGAAAATATTTGGAAACTATCATGTCGGAAGTAAAAATTTGAGAAAACATGCAGACCTCAGTTATGGGAACATCCTTCCTGAAATTCTCAACAACATGTGTAAACATATAGACTAGCTGCCTTTTTTAAGCAGAGCTGCATTTATTGAGAGGATTTAGACGTCCCTCGCTGTACCCAAGTCTAACAACCACTTACACGACTAACACTTTACACTCACACTTATATTTAGGGAGGCGATAATAGTCTCAATATGCTGTTCACCTTAAATGACCAAAGCCGCCTCGGTGGCCTAGTGGATAGCGTACTAGGCTTTCACCTCGAGGACCCGGGTTCGATTCCCGTTGAGGGCTTGGCATTTTCATACGCTATAAATCATCCCATCTTCTGCATTAGCCCAAGTGTGCACAATAGTCTTAGGAAGGCGATAATAGTCTCAATGTGCTGTTCACCTTAAAAGACCAAAGCCGCCTCGGTGGCCTAGTGGATAGCATACTAGGCTTTCACCCCGAGGACCCGGGTTCGATTCTCGGCGAGTGCTTGGCATTTTCATACGCTATAAATTATCCCATTGTTTTAATTTAAAAAAATTAAATGACCAAAAAATTGCCTTTTGCATTACTACCAACATCTGTAAGTTACTGTGCCAAAGGCCAAGAGAAATAAAAAAGCAAACACTGGAATATATGAAATTACTTGTAACAATGGAGACAATTTTTACGTAGGTCAGATAGGTAGAAGATGTGGGGCGAGGCTTTTTTAAAATTTCATGTGACACAAGGAAAACACAATTGGTTTGTACGTATTTAGTTCTGTCAGCCTGAGTTCACTTTAAAACAAGTTATATATTCTGAGATATTCATACATATCACGTACGAACAAAGAAAGTATTAAAATGTATGAGTACATTATGAACCTTGAACACATAGCCTTGGCATTAACCAAGGCCATCCAGTTTTATTTTTTCACCTATCTATATTTCAAAGCAGCTAAGGACACATTAGTATGCAAGGTGTCGGACACTGATAACATTATCAATACGGCCTCATTTGTCAGTCAGGTTGTTTTCAGTTTAGTACAGACATGCAGGCCGCCTACGTAGTGCCTGGTTTGATATTTTGTATAGGTCTTTTTGCTTTGCATTACTTTAGAAAATCAACAGACCAACTGAAAACAAATGAAGGACCAGTGTTTTTGAGTGATTACATCAAAAAGGGTAATATCGAAGAAGGAAGGTCAGCAGCCAAAGTTGGCTCACCTTTTGATATTTTTGCTGAGCCGAGTTACGCGGGTTATTTTACAGTCAATGAAAGTACTAATTCATATCTGTTTTTTTGGTTTTTTGTAGCTGAAGTAAGTATTGTAATTTGTGGATGATTGAATTTTTGGATAAATTATAAGTAATTTTATAATGGCTAGGAGTGTTTTGATGTACAAATTAGAGTCAAGCGTGGCTTTCATCTTTTAACAATGGCTTGTAAGTGATTGCAATAGTAGTGATGGCTAAGTACAGTAGCAATAATTCATGAGCAGGAAAACTGTAAAACAGTGAATATGTTAAATAGTGATACATACGCACCTCTTACAAGCCTTGTTACGCTGTTTTCATTTCTGTCCAACATTAATGTAGAATTTTCTGAATTTGTGTGAAAAAATAAGGCATGTAGAACGCTATGGTAAATTTATATTTATTACTTTATTGAAATATCACCATTGAATATTATGAGGATTGATCCGCCTCGGTAGCCTAGTCGATAGCGTACTAGGCTTTCACCCCGAGGACCCGGGTTCGATTCCCGGCAAGGGCTTGGCATTTTCATACGCTATAAATCATCCCATTGTCTGCATTAGCCCAAGTGTGCACAATAGTCGGACGTTAAACACCAAAAAAATATGACCAGATGGCCGTCAAGTACAAAGTGAAGGTGCACCCGCTGAGCTGAGCAAACAGTGTGGAGCTTAGTACAATGAAAATGAACGGCAACAAGCAGCAGAGTTCAATCAGTTAAAAAACGTGTTTGTATCGTTTAAATCTATATTCAAAATAGTATAGATACAGTTTTTGAAGATGAAGTTTCTCCGAAAAGCGTCAACAAAGGTAGAATTGACGAAGCTAGGTAGGGCAGATCATTATACTGAACACAATTATGATGATATTTATAATAAATGTACAAAATATAAAAAAATATACAGAACAGTAAAATTTCACCTAAATGATATGACAATCTTGTATTTCCTGAAATTTTATCTTGTTACTAACAGAACTTCTTAAAAAAAATTTGTAGACATGTTTAGAAGTTTCAGCTCTGACAGGAGCTTTCAAGAAATACATGGATAAAATTCACTAGGCTCTCCAAAAAGTGACACTTTCTTCAATACACAATTAGTATACAGTGTTTGACAAATAATATTAATCGCAAGTGTTTCCATGCATATTGACAAAGAATATATTGGGGGCTACATTGTAAATTCAGCTACACTTTTTAGGATTTAAGATCTTTCTTGGTCATTTAACAGGTCCATAAATAATTTTTAAATATAACTAATGATGCCTTTTTTAAAGAACTCCTGAATATTTAAAAAAATGTTGACTTAAAATTATTAAAATAAAATTCGAATTATCCACCCATCACAACTCAGTGTATCATATAAATAATTTTGAATTGTCCAGTATTTTGAAATTAATATTTAAATGGTTAAGGAACCATCATCAAATATTCGGATATAGCAAATTACCGTATTTATTCTTGAGGAAAACTCATGAACATGTATCTATATCTTAAGTATTAACATATCTGGTAAAACATATTGGTAATATATGAAAAGAAAAATATTGTCTTAAATAAATAATTATTTTTGTTAATTATTGATTTAGCCTAATAATCAAATTATTTTTCAGGAGAGTCCATTGTCAGCGCCTTTAGTTCTCTGGTTAAACGGTGGACCGGGATGTTCTTCATTAACAGTACTCTTTGAAGGAGGAGGACCTTTTCGGGTTGACTCAACTGGAGAAACTCTTATTTCGAATCCACATTCCTGGCATCATAATCACAATATGTTATTTTTAGATCAACCTGTAAATACAGGTAATAAAGTGACCACACGCACACACACACACATACACGTACGCACACACACATATACAAATATATATAGAAATAGAAATATATAAATTATTCAAATTAGAATTAAAAATGTTTAACATTAATATACAGATTTTAACACTGATGTATAATAGGTGAAATCAGATTTCCAAAAATGTGTAAGATGGAAGGCATTGTCTGCTGTTAATGGTAAATGCAACTCCCACAAAATATTAAAAATAAAGTATTGTATTACTTGAAGCATCAGTTTTTTTTCTCTGATATATTTTTGTATACAACTTATTGATTTTCTTCTATTTTTCAAGTAAAAGTTATTAACTATACCTTTTTTACAAATCATCAATAGATCATTTTCTATCTCTCTGTTTTTGTTTTATCTCTCTGTTTGCTTACAACGTATCACCTTATCTTACTGTTTGTTTTAAAAGTTACTGATTAAAATTATATTGATTTTTTTTTTAACTTAGGCTACAGATTCTTTTCTAACTTAGTCTACAGATTTTCTTCTTTTTTGTTTCTAATTTAGGCTACAGATTTTCTTCTTTTTTGTTTCTAATTTAGGTTACAGATTTTCTTCTTTTTTGTTTCTAACTTAGACTACAGATTTTCTTCTTGTTTGTTTCTAATTTAAGCTACAGATTTTCTTCTTGTTTGTTTCTAACTTAGGCTACAGATTTTCTTCTTGTTTGTTTCTAACTTAGGCTACAGATTTTCTTCTGTTTTGTTTTTAACTTAGGCTACAGATTTTCTTCTTGTTTGTTTCTAACTTAGGCTACAGATTTTCTTCTTTTTTGTTTCCAACTTTGGCTACAGATTTTCTTCTTTTTTGTTTCTAACTTAGGCTACAGATTTTCTTCTTTTTTGTTTCTAACTTAGGCTACAGATTTTCTTCTTTTTTCTTTCCAACTTAGGCTACAGATTTTCTTCTTGTTTGTTTCTAACTTAGGCTACAGATTTTCTTCTTTTTTGTTTCCAACTTAGGCTACAGATTTTCTTCTTTTTTGTTTCTAACTTAGACTACAGATTTTCTTCTTTTTTGTTTCCAACTTAGGCAACAGATTTTCTTCTTGTTTGTTTCCAACTTAGGCTACAGATTTTCTTCTTGTTTGTTTCTAACTTGGGCTGCAGACTTTCTTCTTTTTATATAAGTTACTAGCTAAATATTACTAGCTTTTGCTACAGTAAACAACAATATTGTGCTACAGTATTGAACAAACAATACTTAATCAAATGATACATGAATACCATAGATAGTATGATAACATAGTACTTAGGCTGACCATAGAGGGTAGTGTAAACTTCTGCCAGGCTGTCCACGTATAGCTATATTGCAATAATTAATGTGGTAATTAAGCATTTGATATTTCGAATTGACAACTGAAATTGCAAAAAAAACCTGGACCTAAATACTTAACAGTTAATGGTCACTATACAAAATTTTATGACATGCATTAATTTAGAGTTCTTTTTCAGACAAACATAGATACTTTTAACTTTATAGATATATATAGATTAGCTTTTTTTTACGTCAGATTTTGGGTTTTCGTTTGTTTATAACACCTTGGCTCAGCTTTCTTTTATATAATTTATCATGTATTATTATTATTATTACTTTAAATTATTTTATTTAATTTCTTCACCTTATAATGTTGATATTTCTTTAATTTTTTCGCAGGATTCAGTTTCTCCAATGGTAGCTATTATGTTAGGTATTCAGATGAAGCAGCAATCCATATGCGTGAGGCCTTGGTACAGTTTTATGAGATATTTCCAGAATATAAGTCAGCACCATTTTTTATTGCAGGAGAATCATATGCAGGTATGCAATGACATTAAAGAGTTCAAGAACTGATTTTGTGAAAATTGTTTATGTCAAATTAACAGTAATGATAAACTAATTTCAGACATTTGATTTTTTTTTCGGCGAAAAACCGTTAAGGTTATCATCGCCGATTCAAACATTTGAAAACAGGAATATATTAATACGGTAGAAACTTTCAGACCAAGGAGGGGGAGCTTGTTTTGGATTACCGAAATTACTATTAATAAAATCACTGTAACTAATATTTCACAGTTAAGTGGTAGACAGGTGTGAAATAGCAAATGCAATTATTATGGAATCATCGGATATTTTTAATACTCCAAGTAGCATTTTCTCAGTCTTGCCTGAGGACACTATGCCATTGCTGTTTCCCCAAGACTAGACTGGAAGCGTCGTTTTCTTTTTCAGAAGATTCTCCCGCCTTTGTAAAAGTTCTGTTTTCCTAGGTCTCACTTCTTGCGTTATCGTAAGTCGAGACATGGTTTGACCGGATGGTCCAGGTTCCGTATTTTTGCGAAATTAACTTTATGGTGTGATTTTGAACAATTATTTGTCAAGACTGATTTATTTAATTATTTCTAAAGAGCTAAATTTTCATTTATTTTGCATAATGTAATTTTTTGTCAGAATACGTTGCCTATCTCTATCTCTCTTGTTTCAAAAGTGGTTAATGTAGTTATGTGTTCTGAACGCAAGCTTGTCCTGTCTCTTCCGGAATTGTAATGTCGGTCCAATAAGTCTTCCTTTGTTTATTAATTTCCAGCATATACATAGCTCTATATTTTGACATTTGATGCATCTGAGAATGTTGTTTTTGTTCCTAAAATGTAATTTAGTTATCCCCACCAATTATGTTATTATTTTAATAAAGTAAAATGTGTTTAAGCTAGGTTTGGTGTCTTGACGTAATCACCTATGAATGTTTACGTTAATAGCCTAAGCTTATGCATTGTTTGTATTTCAGTTGTTTCTAACCTATCGTACTATTTGAATTATGAAATGTTACAGTGTGTGTGTGTGTGTGTGCACATTGACCATAATTTATAATTTTTGTTTACTTTTTCAGGAAAATACATACCATCTCTGGCAATCCATATTCATAAAATGAACCAAAATGTGTTTAACAAGAAAATTAATCTAAAAGGTATAAAAATTCACAATAATTTTGGTGTAATTCAAATATGAATTGAAGAATTTAAAAAAAAATCAGATTTTAAAAGATGGGGTGGTATGACAAATAGAAATAATTTGGAACAGCCAAGACATTTTTATATAATGACAGAGAAGTTTTTAAACTATTTATACCCAGTACACACCTAACATATAAACTAATGTTTTATATTTAGTATTTTAGGTTATTTTTTAATATTTAGTGTTGAAACAAAAATAAGTTGCTAAGGTTTTATAATATAATTTAACCAAAAAGATAAATAAATTCTGTCAAAATTTTACTCTGTTAAAAATAAATAAATAAAACAGCAGAGTTTTTTCAATTTACTCCAAAACTATATTGCTTTTATTTCTCATTTGCTACTCTTAATTATATATAAATCTTATTGTTTCATAAAGGTGTATCACAATTTATTTATAAACCATCTTTCCTACAATTATGTGTTAAGCTTCATTGTTACGTTGGAAGTATAGACATTTTGAAATGTATGAATATGTTGTGTAAAAGTAAATGACCATTATACAACTTCTTCATTGTTTGTTTCACCCAACTTTGGGGTACACTAAATCAATCACTTTTTAATATTTTGTGCCTTCCCAGTATTGCTTCATTCTTTGTGATCTTGCTTTTCTTTCTTCATCAGAGATTTGGATCGTTCGCTCGGATTTGACTTTGCCTTGGAACCGTTGTTTCTTGTCCTTGGTTACTGTTTTGTCCATGAGCATAGTGTCAGTGATTTGTAGTTCTGTTATGTCTTTCTCTGTTTCTCTAAACCAAAGTGGTTTGGCTCTTTTATTGTGAAAGTTGTCAAATATTTTTCTGGTTAGTCTATTTTTGTCCATTCAGAGGATGTGCCCATAAAAATCATTTCTCCTTTTTCTTATTGTGTCTGATAGTGTTTCAGTTTTTTGGTAAAGAGTTTCATTACTGATGTGGAGTAATTGGTTGTTACGGAATTTGGGGCCTAAGATTTTTCGTAATATCTTTCTTTCTTTGATCTCCAGACTTTCAAGTGGCCCTGGGTTGTGAGAGATAATGTTTCAGCTGCATATAAGGCTTCCGGTTCAATTAGCCGTATGATAATGTCTTATCTTTGTATTCCAGGAAAGGGACTTTTTGTTGTATGTGTCTTTGGTAAGTTGGAAGGCTAATTCAACTTTATTTCTCCTAGATTCCATAGATTTTCCCTCTAGGGCGTTCCAGCTGATCCATTCACCAAGATATTTGAATTCTTTGACTATCCCAATGTATTGTTCTCCCACTTGAAGCTTTTTTGGTGGTTTTTGTATGTTTGTCAATATTTTAGTCTTTTCAAATAAAACTTTGAGACCCATTTTTAACGCTTGCTTCTGGAGTTCAAGAGTCTGTTCCTTAGCTTCTTCCAATGTCTCAGCTAGTAATAAGTCATTATACGACTATAAGAAGTAAAAAATTCAAAATATTCTGAAATTAATATTTATATTTATAATTCATAGAAATGGCATGATTAGGTCAAAAAACTTGTTTGAATAATATTTTTCAAATCAAGGTTATGAAGTCCCACGTTACGTTTACAACCAGTGGCGGCTTGTAGCTATAATTAGTGGGGCACTGCCAGAAAATGTTTAGCCTTTGTTTTAATATTGTGTAAAAGGAAACAAACATGTATAAAAAGAAAACGTATTCAGAAACTTGAAGAAATCCTAAAAGAACAAAATCAAACCTTTTTTTTACTTACTTTAACGTAAATTGTTACAGTTCAAGCTTAATCCATTTAAAAATGAAATTTATTCTTGTTATAATATGTGTGTGAAAAAATCAATAATTTTCTTCTTTTATTTTCATTGACAACTAACAGAATTTTTTGCATTGAAAGCACTGCAAGCGCATTTAATATTTTCAATTTTTTTTTTTTTTTTTTTTTTTTTTTTTTTGTGTTTAATGTCCGACTATTGTGCACACTTGAGCTAATGCAGACGATGGGATGATTTATAGCGTATGAAAATGCGAAGCACTGGATTGAACCCGGGTCCTCGGGGTGAACGCCCAGTACGCTATCAACTAGGCCACCTAGGCGGCTGTAATCTTTTCAAATTCATAGTGCTTCTTAAAAAAAATACATCAAATAGAACAACTTGAAACAAAATAATAATCTAATTCTAGAATTTATTACATTCAAGAATATACTACACGGTTTTAGGCACAACAAATGCTAAATAAAAACCAACAGTGCTCTCTCCTTTGCACACAGCTTCCTATTGCTATTCTGCCAGTTTGTTGGGTCTGTCAGTTCTCCTTGTGTCTGTAATGAATATAAATTGTAATGAACCGATATAAGATTATAGCATCTAATAATTCAGTTACACTCCAAATTAAAATAGAAAAAACATTTAATAAATTATATTTAAATATTCATATGGTAAATAATTAATTTGATCATTTCTAATATTGCAATAATAGATTTTCAAAAAATGTTTAAAGCATAAAAAGTGTCAATTAATAATAAATTTATCAGATATACTTTTATTTAGTTTTGTATTTTGTCTTAACTAAGGCAATAGTAGTAAATTATCACCTCCATATTACAAGTTATTCATAATGTAAGGTATTAATTTTAAATGGAATGCCCCGCAGGGGGTGCATCTGTTGAGAGGATTTAGACGTCCCTCGCTGTACCCGAATCTAACCACACACTTACACTTACAACACTACACTTATGACTTTCCAAAATTTATGATGGTTTCCAAAATTTGCGTGTTATATGTGGTCTGAACAACTGTTTGCAGACGATGTTGGGAGACCTCGGCCGTTGACCGGGTCCTAAATTTCCTTCATTGTCTGAATTTTTTAAATAAAATTTAATTTATATATTTGTTATTGCTTGTGTTATTTTATTTATCTATTTTCTCTAAATAACTTTATTTCTGTTATGTTTATATATACTGTTACGAATTATTAAATTTTATTCATTATTCATTGTTATTTAGTTTTCAAGTATTCCTTATTGTAATATAATTATACCTGTTATTTCAATTTTTGTTTAATTTATTTTTACTATTATAGTTTGTTGTTGTTTTTTTTTATTTCTTATTTAAGTAATTTTTGTTATATATACTTTCATTTTGCATGACGGCGATGATAACCTTAACGGTTTTTTGCCGGAAAAGAAAGACTTTAATACTTTACACTCACACTTACATTTAAGGAGGCGATAATAGCCTCAATGTGCTTTTCGCCTTAACAATACAACAAAAAATTTTAATGGAATGGAGGAAGTTATAATTATTATTCAAGTGTATTTTTTCAATTGCTGTCGACTTGTGCATAAAGAATTCATGAATACTAAATTTAGTTGAATAGTAAGCTAATTATTAGTTAATTATTTGTTCATTGAAACAACTAGATATTCAATCGTGAACCACTAATGATTGGAATGACTATCGAGCGAATATTCGCTACAAATGATTACCTAAAATGAATAAATTATAGGTTAGCTAGTTGCACAAGTAAATATTAAATATTAGAGTAAAAGAATTTATAAAACTATTCGTTCATTTGCTGCCAAGTGCTGCTTATAGAAATTCTGTATGCCCCTCACTTACAGTACATTGTATTTACTAGAAAAGTATTGAACTACTTCTTCTGATAATGAGTATTCAAATAAAATTAATTTTTCAATTTGAATAGTCCGACACTGTGATAGTGACATTTTACAAAATGGGCCTACAAAGACTGCTGGTCCAAAAAATATTTTTAAAAAAACTGATTTATTTGTCAAAAATTTTTTTTGAATTTTATAAGGAAGAAATATATTTTATTAATTGTTTAATGTCTTTTATTTTATCAGTAAATCATAAAATAGTTTTTGCTTGTATTTTAATCCATTTTAACTTTTGGTTTTGAATTGCAGGTATTGCTATCGGCAATGGTTTTATTGACGCAGTCATTCAGTCTGATCTCCCAGAAATGGCATTCCAAACTGGACTCATTGATATAACGACATTGTTATCGCTTCAAAAACTGAAAGATCTGTCTAAACAGCATTTAACGGCACCTGCGGGCACTGTGGATGAATCTGATTTTTCAAATCTGACTGATTGTTATTTTAAGGAAATATATAACCAAATGTTGATCTACAATGAATTATTTTGCAAAGGTAACAAATAATTTTAAAATTTACAGTTCGTCGTATCGCAGAAAGTGATCAGGATTATAATGGCTTCTTACTTTGAACATCAAAAAGTGTAAACAGTGCATTTAGCTTTTTGTTGTACTTTCCCATTGAATGAAGTACAAAGTATGGTGATAGTAAGAAAAAATTACCTTGGAATTTTAATGAATTTTATTTGTTTTAATATCTTGGTAAATTGTTTTAATGTTTTTAGTGCCAATGTCCAGTTAAACGTTTGTTTTATATACCAATTACCCTTTATGCCGTTTTTATATCTACATTTTTTACAAAAATAAATTTTTCAAAAATCAAGCATTAATAAATTGTTTAGCATAACTTTTATAATACAATAGCCAACAGATTATGAAACTCTTTAATATTTCACAATTGACCATATGGTTTAGGGCACTATACAGTACTTGCCCATAAACATATTAGATGTGAGTTGGTTCAAATCTTGCATCAGGTTTTTAATTTTTCTGTGCAACTCGCTTAAAAACTCAACTGTCTGGTTGAGTGGCGTGTAAGGCCTACCATAAAGAAACGCCTTAAACGGTTTGGTTGGTTGGAAGCTACAGGGACAGGTAAATTTTTCAGTGTTACATACATGACCAACAATTTTGTTATTTTATACACTATGCATATCTAGTTGAAAATATTATTTTCATTATTTTGCCTTAAAATATGATGAAAAGTATAAAAAAATACATTTTCGTTCATGTAAAAAAGTTTAATCGTTTAAATAGCAGAAAAAATCTTCAAATTATCCAAATTTTTAAGTCATTCTATATATCATGACTTAAAAGTTCTTTTTGTTGTCGCACATATTTTCAAATTTTCCATCACTATTCCAATTTTATACTTAACAAAGTGGTGGAAATTGAAGATGAAGAGCTATGTTTTAAGTGATTTATTATTATTATCACTTCTAGTTTAAAGTGATTTATTATTATTATTATTCCTGTTATTACAACTGAAGTAGATATTCATGTAGTAATTTACATTTCATAAATTAGAAACACTTATATGAGACATAGCTAGGAGATATTTCCTATTAGCCACCAAATCAGAATGTCTAGTTCAATGCAGTCTTCTATCTGCACCAGTAGTCTGCATCTCAGGGTGTTGATGGTGCAAGATGCGTTGTACCATCTCTCTCTCTCTCCCTCCCTCCCCTCTCCCTCCCTCCCTCTCTCTCCCCTACCCTACCTCTCTCTCCCTCCCTCCCTCCCTCCCTCCCTATCCCCTCCCTCTCTCCCCTCCCATACCCTCTCTCCCTCCCTCCCTCACTCTCATACTCACTCTCACACTCAGTTACTCACACTCACTCACTCACTGACCATTTCACCTGGTGGCTAGAATTCATGATGCACTATGCCATTTATATCGAAGAACACAGTGAGCATAACCTTCACATTCGACCGCACTTTTTAAGCTTTTTTCGGTCTAGGCGGCCCAGAATGCCTCCACTGGGATGATTGAGCCTTGGTTTTGACATCATATCCGTAACCCCATGTTTCGTCACCTGTTATAATACATTTCAGTAATTCTGCATCATCGTTGACTTCATTTAGTGACTCCTGAGCAACCTCCATTCTCCGCTGTTTTTGTTCAAAATTCAACAATTTTGAAACGAATTTTGCTGCCACACATTTCATACACAAAACATTGGAAACAATGTCATGACATGATCCAGTCGATATGCCAACATCATCAGCGACCTCTCTAATTGTGATTCGGCGATTGTTCATAACCATTTCTTTCACTTTTTCCATGTTTTCATCGGTTGTTGATGTGCATCCAGGGCGTTCGTCGTCTTCAACGTCTTCACGGCCTTTTTGGAAACGCTTATACCACTCATAAACTCTTGCTTTACTCATAGCAGACTCACCATGTGCCTTTGTTAACATTTCACACACTATGTTACACTTTATTCCATTTTTACTCAAAATTTGATACAAATTCTTCGATCCATTTCTTTTAACAAACGAAAATCGCTGAGCTCATAAAAACACATCTAACCTTAGTGGCTGTCACAGACAAAGTCAACAATGAAAACAGCTGAAAGTTTTATCATACTTCAAGGGCATGTATACCAACATTATAAAAAAAATGTTTGACAATCGGATTTTCCAAGCCTACAAAAATTTAAAAATTCTCGTTACTTTCTGAACACACGTCGTACATTCTATGTTTTTGTTATCATGTCAAGTAGGTTAAGGAATTTTAAAATTATTTTTAGTAAAATACGTACTTAATTAAATACAAAATAATTCTGTGTTTCTCTGTTTAGAGGAACGCGTAGGACAAGCCTGTAGTATAATAGAGTTACAATTAGAAATGACCAATATCACTATACCGGCTTTAAGAGGAACTGCGGTAAGTACAACCGTTAGTATGATTGAATTTCTGTAATCTTGAATTATGTATGATTGAATAGTATAGCTGTATTTCTAGATTTGGCTAAGGCGTTCGACACGGTAAATTATAGTGTATTATTTCAAAAACTAAATGCTATACGTATAAGGGGGCCTACCTTATGCTTGCTTGAGGACTACCTAAAAAATAGAAAGCAAATTGTAAAAATAAATGAGGATAAAAGTAAATGGCTCTATACATTTTCTTATTGTGTGTGTGTGTCTGCAAAAGCGCGCAAGCGTTTGTCTTATTTGCTATTATTTATGTATATAAAACAATATGTGATGTTCATGAGTTGACCTACACATCAATTCTGTTGTGCCTAACTTAAAATGCAAAACAAAATATTACATTTTTTCTTAGTGTCCATATTTTATGCAAGTCAAACCAATAAGGAAGATGGATGAGCATTAACAGTAAGGTAGAAGCTTATAGCAGTAACTGCAGTCTTGAAACTACCACTCTGAGCTGAACTATTTGTTCTGGCATTCCGTTACCGTTTTTTGTTCGAATGTTCCTAAAATTTTCATGTATTTTTTCATGTTCTTTTTTACATTTTTTTATTAACACCATGTTCTTAGTTTTAAGATGCAAACATTCGTATTTTACGATTTGTCAATTCTAATTTCTTGTTTTATTTATTATTGCAAGATTATTTCCTTTACAACATCTATAAATTGTTTCTAATTACATTTTTTTTTACTAGGAGCGGGAATGTATTTATTACGGGATAAGGGACAGTGCAGCAAATGTAGACATTTACAATTTTTTGGACGAGTATGAACCGGAATTTCAATTTACTTTTTTGCTGAACAATCCGAAAACAAAAAATATCATTCACGCCCTGGATAAAGTTTACCCCGTTACTCCGACAAACATGCCTTGTGAACAAATCGTCCATTTGCACATGAACAAAGATAAAGTGATATCGATCGTGCACTATTTAGAAGAGTTGATGGAGAACTACAGAGTGCTCTTGTATTCCGGCCAGCTTGATGTTATGGTCAGCTATCCAACTTCAGTGGAACTGATTTATAACTTGAAATGGAGCGGCGCTGAGGACTATAAAGTGGCAAAAAGGAAACTGTGGAGAGTGGATGACAAAACTGTTGGCTATTTGAAATCGGTACGTAACTTTACTGAACTGTTAGTGAGAAATGCAGGCCATATGGTTGTGCACGATCAGCCTTACTTAGCCCACACTCTTATTACAAGTTTCACTAGAGGTACATTGTCGTAAAATCTGAGTACAATTATTTTTAAAAATTACAAAAGTATCTATCTATAATCTATAATTCGGTCTACAACATTCTACGCCGTCTTCCGATCTCCAGCCTCCACCGATCGCGGTCCCACCACAGGTCTTCTGGTAGATCCCTTTTTTTTATTTCCTTTTCGACTCCCTCTCTCCAGCTCAGTCTCAGTCTTCCTCGTTTTCTTCTTCCAGGTATTCGCCATTGCATGATTTTTTTGGGAATTCGCTCATCCGGCATTCTTCGTACATGCCCATACCAAACCAGTTGTTTTGTTCTTATATCCTCAACAGTTGTATGCCTTAAGTCCATTATCCTCTGTATACTTTCATTTCTCACTCTCTTTTCTTGATCTTCCTGCCGCTCTTCTCCAAAAGTCCATCTCAGTAGCCAACTGCATTCTTTCTGTTCTGCTCTTAATTGGCCATACCTCACTACCATATGTTATAATGCTTTTTACAATTGTGTCATAAATTCTTTTTTTATTCTCTTTTGAAATGTATTACAAAAGTATATTTGTATAAATAAGTATAAAGTATAAAAAATAAATACACTAATATTTAATTAATTTAGTAAAAATCCTGGTTCATTTCTCATTATACCATTTTTAATTATTTCCGTTACTACCAGTTTTAACTTGCAAAATTTTCTTTCAAAATACTCCTATTTTCATTACCTGTTCCAATAATTTTCCAGTTTCCCTCACCAAAAAACTAATTTGTCAGATAATAATGTGTAATCAATTTCCATGGATATTTCAAACAATCCCTTCATAACAACTAATTTATAATTAATAATTTAATATGTTCCTTACCTCTAATAAGGGCTGATTTGTTGTCTATGTTTTGTGTATTGGGATGGCTCCTGCCAGCACTGTTACTCATTTAGCACTACCCAGGGGACACGTACAGCTTAAGGTTTGCTGCGGACGCGAGCAACTTTGTCCCCCTGCCATGCTCAAAAGTACAATGAAGAAACAGCAGATGGAAAAAATGAAGAGCATAGCATAAAGCACATAAGTTCAATTTTCTAAGACTACTTTTTCATTCCCACTGCCACCATGTCCCTAACTGTTTTTGGGTATAAAGCATTTAGAAAGGATAAAAATAATCCTTACAAGTGTAGTAATAATTAAATTACATTATCATAACGTAATAATTATGTAAGCCATTTTATGTACAAAATGCGATGAATTTCTAATAGAAGCGTTCTTTTTTTTTTTAATTTAATAGTACTTTGCATATTTACCAAAATGCAAACGATTTAGAATATTTTTAGTTGATTAAAAAATATTGATGATTGATAATAAATATAAAAAATATGTTTAAATAAAATTAGGCTCTGTATCTACAAAATTTGAGAGGTTGTTACTACAACTCGCAACAAAATAGAGATAAACGTTGACATTGACCAAACAGTTCTTCCTTCACAACAAGCAACTTTGAAATAAAGGAAAAAAGCATAAAAACAGGTAGGAGAAAAGTAGTTAGCAGGCAAACAGCAGGAAAACAGTTTTAGCGCTTGCGGCAACATTAAGTGTGGTAGTGCGGAAGTTTAACAAATCATAAACCAGTCCAAATCCAACTGCTTGTTTCCGTTTGAAAAAGCAGTTTGTTTGTCATTTATAGAAAAGCAGTTTTTTTAACAGTTTGGTGTTTTCTGCCCCACCACTATTACACGTAATTTCATATATTCCAATGGAATTACTTACTTCCTCATACACGTAGCCTTCAGCCAAAGTAAGTTATAGACGTTATTACTAGTGTAAAAGGCGATTGTAAAATTTATGTGTTCAAGTGTGTTGATGAGGTTCAGAAAGGATGTTTTCATAAGCTGTTCACATAAAGGTTTTTCTTGACTATTTATTTAAGAGCGGTGATGTTTTCTGAGTAACTCATCTATCATGGAAAGTTTAATCGTTTGCTATGGCAATATATTTTATAATGTTCAGTTCTTCCTGTTAATCCTTCAGCTCAAGTGGTTTGGCTAATCATCTTTTGATGAAACTATTGTACTCTGCTAATTTTTGAGAATATGTATGGTTTATATGTTAGAGGTAAGGGGTCTACTTTACTCGGGTCCTTCAAACAATTTCCTATCGGTGGTTCATCAAAAGAATTACCTTTAATACTTTGAGATGTGTTATATTTACCTTGTTACAGTTACAACTATGGTTGGTGGCAACCCCAAGAATGAACACTACTGTCTTAGGTGAAATAAAACGTTCCCCAAAATATATATTAATGTATTCAAACCAAAAGTAAAAGGGGAAGAAGTTTACGCCGATTTGCCACTTCTCAGCACCGCCTGGATGGAATGCTCTTACGTAGATCATGCCGACGCAAAGTCTTTGGGTCTTCACAGAAATGACCGTCAATCAGAATATACTGACGTTCCGGCCCCTCTGGAATCGACTGTTCCTCCCCTACTTCTTCACCAAGCTTTTTTTTCAACTGCTGTTCTACATACCTTGTTGCTTATTGCAACAGGCAGTATGTCAGCAGTTTCGTAATTTTGCCTATGTTTTTTTGTCAACAGTGTTCATTCTTTGGTTGTGACCTCATTATAATATTTAAGACTAGTAACTAAAAATTAATATTTTCCTAAATCCTAACATATGTTTTGATGTGGTTAGTTTCTGGTATATTGTGTATTAAAAAATGATATATATTTTTATCGGTTAGGTTTAAGAAATTTAGACTGTTACCTACTTCCGTTTCAATCGGTCGTCCTGTTTATGTAATTTTTTACATTTTCTAACTGGCAAAAAGTACTGTAAAATATTATAAACATGTCGTCAACAAATGGTGAGTAAAACGTTATTTTTTATTTCTGTCATATAACAGGTTTTTTCCCAAAGTAGTATAAATAAATATTGGCTAGTAGTCCAACAGTGGCGATTCCATAGCGGAATTTTTTTTTTTGAGTATATAATTTTTTATTAAAAATGGAATGGTTTTGTTTTAATTGAGTTTGAGTTATTAAATTACAAGTACAATCAAAATCTTAAATATGTCTGAACACACCTTAATCCTTAGATCCAGTGTCTGTAGAAATGTTGTAGAAGTCTAGCCACATGTTCTGTGTTGATTGTTAACTTACATTTAGAATGACACATATATAGGTTTGTTTTTTTTTTTATATGTTTTAACGTCCGACTATTGTGCACACTTGGGCTAATGGAGACGATGGGATGATTTATAGCATATGAAAATGCCAAGCCCTGGCCAGGAATCGAACCTGGGTCCTCGGGGTGAAAGCCCAGTACGCTATAAACTAGGCCACCGAGGCGGCTGACATTTATAGGTACACAAAGTTTATTGTCACCAATGTTCACTTATGTAGATTCTGACTGTTCACAGGGTATATCAGTAATTCACAGTTATATACGTTATGTCCATTTTTGTGATTTATGGTAATTAGAATAGAATTTATATTTGGCTAAATTACCAGAATTTCGAATATATTTAAAAAGGCAGAAGGCTCTGGGGATATGTTACTTCGTCTCACTGTTGTAGAGCAAATAGGAAGAGATAATGAGCAAGATATCAAGTAGATACACGATTGTTTGTAACATGAACTGTTAATAGAACTGAGTTCATACAAGATGTTGCATAGAGTACATGTGGTAAACAAATGGAGCTAAGTTCCCGCTTGGTAACATGCCAGGACGCATTGCTTCAGAATCAACCCTTAACATAGGTTTGTTATATTCCATTTAGAAATGTATGTTGTAAGTAAAAACATACAGAGCCATCCTATTGACCAAATCCACTGACAGCTCCTATTGATCAAAATCTGTTGGTGACAGCGACTCTTGATATTTGACTGTTTTAGGTTAGGAGATACTTTACTGTACAACAATAAATATATTAAATAATGCAGGGTACACATAGAGGGATCCCTGAATATTACATTTGACCTGAAATTCAATTGGTCATTCAATAAGCGATGTGGATCGTTTAAGTAAGTTTTCTAAATTTCTAATTAATTAATTGTCTCCATTAATCTACACTTGTTGCATTCATGTAAGGCCTCCAGGTTATCCTCTAAATTAGTGTAACTACTCAATAAGACAGGGGCATAATTTGAGGATATGTAAGTTCACATGTTTTTGGCAGATGTTCTTTGAATCTCTCCCAAAATCTCTATCCATTTGACCTATGCAGAAATTGTCTCAGTTGTCATATGTAATTTCATATATTCTGATTTTTGCTTCTACATTTCTGTTAGCCTTTGGCCATAGTAACTTATAGATGTAAGAAGTGCAAAATATCTGTCTGCACTCATAATCCCCAAAAATAATTATTAAAGTAAAGTTAAATTGTCATATGCCAGATATTTCTCTTATAATGTTATAATCACATCAAATAAATATGTTTTTTTATTTATATACATTTTTATAAGTTTATTCATTTATCAAAACACATATGATCTGAACAAATGAATACAATTTATAGATAAATACAATTAATATATATATATATATATAATTTTTTTTTTTTTGGTGTTTAACGTCGGACTATTGTGCACACTTGGGCTAATGCAGACGATGGGATGATTTATAGCTTATGAAAATGCCAAGCCCTGGCCGGGAATCGAACCGGGTCCTCGGGGTGAAAGCCCAGTATGCTATCCACTAGGTTACTGAGGCGGCTAATATATATATATACATATATATGTGTGTGTGTAGGTACAAGTATATGTACATGATATGTATATCTATATGAATATGGATATGTAAAGGTATATATTTCTTTATTTATTTA
Organism: Callitettix versicolor; assembly: GCA_022606455.1. Classification (NCBI taxonomy): domain Eukaryota; kingdom Metazoa; phylum Arthropoda; class Insecta; order Hemiptera; family Cercopidae; genus Callitettix; species Callitettix versicolor. The sequence continues at coordinate 94,440,257 of CM040185.1, forward strand.
TGTGTATATTTATATTTTCTGATCAAGTATAATTTTCTCTGTAAGGTTTCATGGGAACTTTGAAATTTAATGGAGTAAAGACCTAAGGGGAAAATAATAGTATAAATATGTGTGTGTGTAATAATGAAATTGCTTAGTAGAGTAGTTGGACTGACTTGTATTGTTTCATAATTTTTTTTAATATATAGATGTTTTGATCATATTAACCCTTTCTCTCTGTTATGGTTTTTTAATATGTTCTCTGGGGTCGGATGGCCAATAGTAGTATTATAATGTTACATTTTTTCATTAAAATTAACATATTTTAGTTAATATATGTTTTTGTATTAACACTAATCATAGATGGGCTACTATTTGAACGGGAATAAAAAAAAGTCTAGAATGTACAGTGTATAGCGCACTCTATGTAATTCATATGGCTGTAAGAAACTAAGTAGTGAATTTCAAATTTTTGTTGATTAAGGCAGTGATAAGGATAGGATGGTGAATGTTATGAATTACTGTTTGTAGAAATATACCTAACAAGTTTGCAAATTTGGTTTTTTATAATAATACTGTAGTTATAAAAGGAACAAGAATTACTGATACTTTTAGTATATTAAAAAGTGTAAGATATTATGGTAAGAACAAACTTTATTCAGTATGTTTACCTTGGTAATCTTAAGAACAAAAACATTTTTTTTATGAAAAAAGAAATCTTTTCATATTATAGGCAATATCCTAGCAATGAACTATTTATGACTATAATTCAAACTCCACAATAATAAATAAATATCAAACCTGATAATTTGAAACAACCATAACCTAATTTCTATATTATTATGTAGCCTGGTATTAGTTTTTATTATCATTTTATCATCAAAAGAAAAAATGTGACTATATTTTATTTATTTATAGTTGAGTGTTTCTTATTAATTTAACTTCTCATAATTTTGTTTTGTCACATAATACAAAGCCTAGCTTTTCCCTGACACTAGTAGATATTAGCATGATCAACAATAGGCCTACCCAATTTTTTTTATTATTTATTGAAAATATATGTTTTTGTTAATGTAATGGTAAGAATATTTTTTGTGAGATTCAAAATATGTCATGTAGCAGATTTTTTGAAAATTTTAACTGCAGGCCTACTACATAGGATAGGGTACACACTATTAAAGTTGCTTTATTTTTGTGAAATAATGGTTTTATTTCAGATAAAAAGCAATTTCTTTCACTGAATTGCACAAATAGTAGGCTACATATACATAAGTGTATATTCCACATGAACATATTCATAAAGACATAAAACCATGTCAGGTTATCAATGTTTTTAATATGACAATATTTAATCTTATTGGTTTACCATATATACATACAGTAGTAGTTCAAGTTCAACTGTGATAGGAATTACATTGAACCATGGGAAAAAAGTGGCCATCACAGAGAAATGTCAATACTTCGAAATGAAAAAAAAAAATTAACGAAAAGTATACCTAGTGTGGGTGTAATAAAAGTCGCGTAAAGTGTGTATATAAAAAGTGCAATTTGGTTATTAAATTTATAATTTTTTAACTACTAAACTGCTTCATTTAGGACTTAGTTTGTTATTTCCATTTAAAAACATATAGAACAATTAATTTGTAGTCTAGAGAATTTTTCTAATTGAAATTTCCCATGTTGACAATACTATCTTTTTTTTGTCATTGTGTAGCATATTTGCTCTATTTCAAGAACTGCTCTGTTTTCTGGCCACATGCCACTTTGTTTTGTTTTTTAAACATTATACCTTTGAAAATATATGGGCCATTAGATTCAGATTTTGTATAACCATTAGCTACCAAAAACAAAGACATTATTTTAGATATTTTCAAAATGTCAACCATTTTATTTTTTTTTTAACATCAAATATCTCAAAAAAGTATTAGACTTTATTGTTTGGTGACATTATAAAACCATAATATATTCAACTAAGTAAAAACGGCTAAGGACATAATATACCAATAACAAATTGACTACACTGCTGTAACTGTTTTCGATATAGAACAAGATATTTATGAACTTCTGAAGAAATATAGAAAAATTTTCCTAATTCTTTTTTATTTAAATGTTATGACAACTCCACCAAGTAGGCCTAAACAACCAGTGATGGTACATTAATCATGGTTAATTGATCATGGTCACTCGTGACTTAGAGATTGATGAGTTTTTCATATAAAAAGAATACTGTAAATATTTGCTTCATGTTTTTTTTGAAAAAAAAATTAACCCTGTCATAATCTACTGAAACAACTTACCAAGGAAATGAGGGGTAGAAAAACAGGAAATAAAGAGAATACAGAATAATAGAGTGATAATTTTCAATACAATATATATAATTACATATTAATTTAATACATAACAATTTTATTATTATTGATAAAACTTGCAAAATTAGCAACTATCAAGACTAGGTTAGGTTACACCCAATGGCCAATATTTTTCTATAAAAAACAGACCAATTAAAAAGAATTTCTTTAAAAAATGTTAAGTTTCTTAGCAAAGCACAGATCTTGTTCACCTGATAATATAAAGAAATATTTTTTAGTCATTTTGATTGATGCTTTGAAGTATAATTATTTTTACAAAATTTATAAAAAAAAATTTATTGAATTTAGTCTATAAAGCTATATGTCATCGTACAGAGTAAGTTTTGTAATAAGGGAAAATAAATTGCACACTGTATTTTCATTCTGAACTTTTTTTGTTATGCAGATCTTGTTTTTAAAATGTGTACCTTTATGTTTCTACAGACCAAATAGCAATGAATATTTTGTTTAAACTATTTACAGCATAAAGGCATCTTTTATCATATACTCGTAATTAAAATAATAATAATAATTTAAATGGGCTCAAACATTTGTATTACATTTTCTTCAAAATGTAACCATATAGAATCGAAAACAAAATACAGGTTACTAGCACCACAAAAATGTCCGTTTCAGACTAGAAACTTAAAAATCTCAGTAGGAAAACTGTATATTATGGTTTCCCATAATACACATAATAATGGTCCCGTAATTTGACATATGTCAAATGGATCAGAAATTCACCTGCCGAAGTCGACATGTTCCTTTTCTACTATGGTTCTAGATAGGCGTCTACAATATATCTAATGTTATATATATAGGCCTATAATTATCATACCTTAAACAAAGCAAAGCTCCCCCATTGGGGTTGATTTTGTAATTATTAAAGTTGTCGTGTCTATTTTTCTTCTGATTGTTATAGTCCTCATATGGTATATGCCATGTTCCATTTTGACTTTTTTGAGCATTTAGGCTATATAGAAGCGGCATCTAAAGACAAAAAAACAAAGGATAATGTTTTTGTAGTAACATATCATATTGTTTTAATTTTTTGTCATCATTTAATATGACTTGTTGAGCACTAGTAAGTCACTATTATAAATTAATAATACAGTATCATGTACTCTATAGTAGCACAGTAAAGTAGGTTCTCAATAATCCACACTTTTGGATAATTCTTTCCAGACATAACATGTCTGCATAAAAATATGAACACTTCAATATATCCACATATTCTGTTCAAATTTTCTACATAAAAAAAATTAATTTCATATTTCAGTAACCTATTTATAACTTAAAATTTTGTACTGTAAAAGGTTTATTAAATGCGACTGCCAGCACTGAGCTCGTGTGTACACATATGCTTATTTAAAATTATAGAAATGATCAAACAAGAAAATTTTGTGGATCACATTTTGTAGTAATCAGTTAAAACTGTGAAACGAAATACAGTATCATTACTTTTCGAAACTAATAGAATTATTGAAAGTACAATATATTTTTTAAATGAAGCATATTTCATTATTTGGTATTAATATATGAAATAATGTACAGAAATATAACATAATCATCCTTCAAATACTTTATTAATGTAATTTTCAGTTTTAAAAATTAATCAAATATATGTTACTTATGAGTGATGTAGTTTCTTTCATACTCAAATAATTCATACTTTAATGAATTTATATTTTACTCCAAATTTAAAATATTTGAAACTGCTATACTTTTCCTAAGTTTGGGCTTAACATAGTGTAACATTTTCTAATTCTTCTGAAAAAGTAGTGCATCACTTTACTTTAAAAACGCTGCTACTATCAACAGCTCAGGATTGATAGCCTATAAGTTTTGAAAATATGATTCAGACCTACATTAGTTAATTCAATTCTCTCTATTAACTAAATTATAGTCTACAGGTGAGTCAAAATACTCTCTTTACTTTTGAAATGGAATTTTTGTAAGTTAAATTTTAAATTCATTCAAAAATTGGAAGTTCTTAGAAAGGTGGAGATGGGCTCAATAGGAGCAGTATAAGAGTATTTAGTGTCAACTCTCTGGGGAAATAACATGTAGGTCTTATGTGGTTCCAGCAAGATCTTTTTTTGATGGACATATCCTCTGCCAGGGTGATCTTTAAGAAATTCCATGGCCTTTTTGTTCAACATAATAATAACATAACTCCTTGTGACTATTTCTTGTAGGAGCATCTAAGGTATTTAAACATTGTATCAGGGTCCAAAAAGCTCTGAAGAATGCAGTCTGCCTGGAAATCAAATGAATGATGTGACATAGTCCGCTTGTAGTAGTGTACTGAAATTAACTTCCAGATGTTACTTATATATACATACACACACAGCACTGGATCCAAAAGGCTGTTTTTAACTTGTTAAACTCTGCAGCAGTTACATAATCAACCTTAAGTTTGTGATTACAATTTTAACATATGCGTCTAAAAACAAAAATGTACGATATTTAGTTCTCATTTGTAATATTTTGATGTTTCTTTTGTGTAATATATATTGTAATATGAAATTGGATAGCTACTATTATCTATTATAAGCACCCCATGTTTTTTGTTTTTAGCATAGCACAATAGTTTTGTTCTGTTGGTAGCACAATAGGCCAAGCATTAACATTAAAGGCCTATTTGATAGCGTACTGGGCTTTCACCCCGAGGATCCGGGTTCGATTCCCGGCCAGGTCTTGGCATTTTCATACGCTATAAATCATCCCATCGTCTGCATTAGCCCAAGTGAGCACAATAGTCGGACGTTAAAAAAAAAAAAAAAAAAAAACACTAAAGCTAACTGGCTAACGCCACAGATTATAGAACAAACGTTATCTTCAGCGCAGGTTAATCGGGTTAATCTATGTTTTTCTGTTATGAACAAAGTTAGGTTTTCCGAAGTACAAATAATGTCTTCTAATAAGGTTATTTCATATTTTAGCCGATCATTTTCAACATCAAACATATGTAATGGCAAGAAAAATTTTAGAAAATTTATGTTACACAATAGAGGCACAAAGATGTTCAAAGAAAGTCAGAAAATAAATCCTCACCCTGATGTACCTGTGTATAGTAAGTATGCCTCCCCTTTTTTTTTTAAATAATGTTTTTTAAACGCTATAGTTATATAAATTTTGTTTATAAATTAGAATCAAAGTATTGTTTTGTTAAAATTATTGGAGGACTGACAATAACCTAAAATAATCTAACCTATGATTACTGTCCTAGTTAGTTTTCAAACATCGGATATAATTCTCTGTTTTAAACTGTGGAAAGGTATTTTTGACTTGCCGGGACTTTTACAAAAAGTCGTGATTTCACAAGTTTTGCTTTTATTTGTGCTATAACATTTAGTATTAACCTGTGGAAGATTAAATTTATTATGATAAATTACGTTTTTTATAATTTATAACCAATCAAATCTCTTTCCCATTTTTACACATTTTGAGGTTACGTTTGTCATTTTTTTTCCACTTTTTTTGTAACTTGCTATTGTTTCCGCACTTTTATATTTTGGATTATTATATTGAGCATACAGTAAAACGTTTTAGGGTAAAAATCAAAATTCACTTAAGTTCCAAAAAATCAGTTTTACCTAAATAAAAAATATAAAGTATTGGTATTTATGCAGTGTATCTTGTTTTTTCAATAGTGATTTTTGAGTATTTTTTCTTTTATTACATACTTTATTATTCAAGGTATTTATGTAGAGTATTTCTGAGTTTCGGAACTTATAATACTGAAGTAATGATTTTAACAATTTTTGAATTAAGCGATTAATGAATTTCTGTATTATTGAATTAAAAGATATGCACCTTTGGAAGATTAAATTTATTATGATAAGTTATGGTTTGAAATCATTTCTTAGAGAACTGTATTGTTATATAATAGCTGTTTAATTTGCATGGAGCATGCTACATTTACTACACTAAATAACTATGCTAACATCATCACCAACCATCATGACCGAGTTACTGCTCATGCACATTATCTCATTATCACATTGTAATCAAGTTGAGTTCAGTTAACTAAGTACACAACAACTGAATTGAGTTAGATTCCTAAGACTTTTTGTTTAAGTTTATATTACACAAAAACACCTAGTCGAGTTAGTTCATTAGTTTTTTTTTCATTATTAATAACATGCATTTAATTAATGCATGTTCAAATGAAAAACATTACTTTTGCATGTTAGTCACTTTGAGGTTATGTTTCACTTTTTTTTAATTTCTCGTTTCCACACTTTCATATTTTGGATTATTAATAGCGGGCATACAGTAAAGTGTTTTGTCACAAAAATTACTAAAATTGACATAAGTTTGAAAAACTTACTTTATGCATTGTAGGTTTTTTTTCAAATAAGCTTTGTAATTTTTGATTTTTTTCATTTTATTATATAAGTAATAGATATTCACCTGCAGAAAATATTTTTTTTTAATATTACTTATGATTTTAGACTATTTTTTAAGGAACTATATGGTCATGTCATTGCTGTTTACTTTGAATGTAACATACTAGATTTTGTATACCAATTTACTGTTCATGTGCATTATCACATTCTAGTAGGCAATATTTAATCTTAATTTTTATATCTTTTCTTATAGTGAAAGTATTGTTAATATGGCATCTGTAAATAATTTTCCACCCAACAACCATGTCAGTTAGGTCCTTCAGTATTAAAATATTTATATAATAATAATAAAGGTTTTTTAAAATCATTTTAGCGATGATAACATGTTATCTATTTTCATCATTTCTCAGACATGTAGAGTAATCCTGCTTGGTCTCTTCTTTCATTGTTGAGATGAACCCAGTGAAGGCGATCAAGTCTTTTTTTTGTTAGTACACCACATTGCAGCAGTTTTTGCATGGTCCATTACAACCAAGTGTCAAGGTGTCAACAAAAGAATTGATTAGCACCATCCGAAAAAAAAATCAATCTGTGTGAAAAGTTTGTTGCTCTGGTAAAATATTGGCTGACATTTTACCAGACATTCAAAACCAGGAACCTTATTCTAAAAATATCTTTACTATTTGGTAACAATACAATAAATATTGGCCTTATCTATAATGGGGTTAAACATTTTCAGAGTATTAAATCCAAATGTAAATAATAATAAAATATACTAGAAAATAACACTCACTTCTTGCCACATGTAAATTCACTCTACTGTGTTGTGGTACCAATGAGCATGATCAAAATAAAACAAACTGTATGCTTTTCTTTTGTTTAGTTTTGTGTTTTCCAAAATAGTTACCTCTTTGGTTAAATTCACTTGATAAGGACAAAATTGTACAACATATACTAATAATATTTTGTTACAATCTTTTTGTTTCCAATATATTTTTTTTTGTTTTCAGAATATGGAATGAAAGAACCAGGTTATTATGTGAACAATAAGTTTTATGAAGTGCCAGAAATGATTCCTGAACTAGTAGTACCAGATTTGACAGATTTTAAGGTAAATGTCTCATGAAACTGGTATATGACTATAGTAGGGATAAATGTGTAATTTGTCTCGATCAATTTTTGCAATTTTTTGGTCCAAGTCACTATATTTAGTAATTCTAAGTAATGATCCACAGTAATTTGTGGAAATTACCATAATATTAAAAAAAAAGGAAAACTTTAAAATTATGTTATTGATCTAGTTCCCTGTTCTAACATCTCTCTTGCGGAGTGATACTTTTCACGAGCTGGTAAATCGTTTGTGATCAACAACACTGGTGCAGTGTTAATGTAACCGAATAGCCCATTAGAAATTGCATAAAATCATAACTTAAGGAATGGTCCATAGATTAATATTACTTAATTTCATAAAATTAACAAACGAAAATATTGTTCAATTATATAATAATACATTTGAGTCATTAATAACACAAATAGGTTTACATCCTATCAAGAAGATTGGACCTACTGTATATCCTTAAGTTTAATTTGAAATAAGTTCCTCACCATCATTAAATATATTTTGTACATAAGTTTTCATCTAACCTGATATTCTAAGTTTACCTTTACTACATTTAACGCTATCAGATCATATTCCACTGTTTTCATCTGAATCAACCAAGATACACCTGTGCTCCCCTATATAATATATTATTACTATTTGCGTATAGACCCTGTTGGATCACGCAAAGCACTCCGACTCATGTCTTGTTCCTTCTAATCCTCCACACCTCCCTCATCCTGTCCCCATGGATCCTCTTCCGCTCCTCCGTCCATTTTACCCCTGCTCTCTTTGGGATTTCATTCTCTGGGACCTTCCAACCGAGCATCTTTCTCCTGTATACGTCTTCAACGTCTGTTGAGTCTATTTCTGCGTCATGTAGGTCTATTCTGACTTGTGCGATCCATGACGTTGTTGATTTGACTCCTTGTATATACTTAAGGATTCTGTTGGCAAGTCTCGTTGTTGGGAGTCTACTGATGTGTCCATAGAACCGAAGCCTCCTTCTTCTGATATTTGCTGCCAAATTGATATCTTCTCTGTGGTCTTCCGGGAGTGCAACCTGTATCTGTCTTCTGTTAATCTCGGGCCAAGGATCTTCCTCAAGATTTTGCGTTCTTCCTTCAAAATATCCTCCATGGTAGCTTTTGTGTGGAGTGCTAGCGTCTCGCTTGCATATAATACCTCCGGTTTTATGTCTGTGTTGAAGTATTCGTAAATAAACAATAACAATTCCATTATATTTTTCTTTTCAGTTAAAGCCATATGTTTCCTACAGAGCAGGTGACATCATTCAACCAGAGTTTACTGCTCAGGATTTGTTTAACTGCGTCTACAGAGATAAGATCAAAGCTGACTTTAAGGCAGGGAAGTTAAACGCAGAAGGTTTACCGTTGGAACCGAGTGAAGACGAGAAGCTTACCGCTGAAGAAGCAAAGCTGAAAGCGAATCAGACTGGTGCAGATATGTTCTGTGCTAGGTCTAAGTGGGAAGAGGATGAAGGCCTTCGTTACTAAGTTAGTTGTTTGTAAATAAATTAGTTTAAATTAAATACGTAGTTGAAAAATATTGTTTGATTTATTCCTGTGTCCAAAATTGGTCATGGTTATTGATTCTTTGTCAGTTAAATCTACTTTAAAAGAAGGTGTCAGTAGTATTTTGCAAAGATATCGGTCTGCTATAATCCAGTTAGGTTAGGATAGGCAAATGAAATTTTCAAATTTATACAGACAGACAAAGAAACCAAGAGACAAGCAAGATAAGCTAGTGTCTCACAAGAATTTATGCTACAAGCAAACAATATGCATATGTTTTTATATAATAAGTTATTCAACATATTTAAGAATATTAAAGTTATTTTAAATAGTAATTTAATTAATGTATTTTTCTTCTTACTATTGGAAGTGTATACACATTTTTTTTAAAACGGCAATAATAGATTAGTCATAACTGTTTATATTCGTTATACAGATTACTATATATATAACCTAGTGTTAAAAGCTCTTGAGTCAACCTCAAGTTTCTTGTGGAACAGAAAAACTGCTACAAAAGCTTGTGCTATGTTAAGGAAGGTGTATAGAAGTAAATGTTAATGCACAAGTTATTGAGTGGTTTAGGTTAGGTTTAAAAAGGGATGTGAAATAACCAAAGATGTTCTACGCCCTTATTATTGTCTGGGTGTCCGAGCTCTTCCTTTAATCTCAGACAATAACAAAGAAAGTGTCCATCAGATTTTGCATGAATCGTTGAACATGCAGAAAGTTTTCACAAAAATGGCACTCATATATTCGGGAAGCGATTATATTCCTTACTAAGAAAGGAATACCTGTATCATATTTTTTAAAGAAGATTGTAAAAAATATGTAATCTGTGATAGAACACAGGTATACCTCATTGATTTTATAAGGTATTTTGTCACCCCTAGAGTTCACGTTCAGTGATTGGCTGTTTATAGTTTACAAGTTGTGATGCTGCTTTTAATTTGAAATGTAAATAGGTTATTAATTGTGTTTGAATATGAATTTTTCATGTAAAATGCATTTGTAATTACTAGAAAAACTGGTAAAGTTTAAATTCTATAATTTTTAATGAAATAAAACACCCTACTTTTATGTATTTAGATTAATGCATTATGTGCATTAATTAATAATTGATTTTCTTGGTTACAAAAATACAAACTTTGTAAAGGAATTACAGAACTGAATACTAAAAGAAGACCAAGTAAAATCCAAAGAATTAGTTGATTATTGTTTTGCCTACACTTTTAATAAACTTAGTATTAAGTAGAAAGAGAATAAAAGCCCCCTAAAGTGATCTGCACGTTGATGGAGATTAAATAATGAATTTGCAAATTTGTATGAACTTCTGTATTTGAAATTCTTGGAGCCATATAAAAAAAGTTTGCACATACCTTGGTTCCAATAATAATTTTGAGTAAATGGTTTTCAAAACTTTTTTTCTTTTGTTAAAAGACCTTTACAAAATCATATTTTCTCAAAATCGACAACAATTTTTACCAAAATTTAAGTAGGCATTCACAAACAAAACACGTTTTGGACACTATATATATATGAAAAAAGTCAGTTTCAGGAGCTTTCAATAAAAAAAAAACTAGGAAGTCCGTCTAATTTCTCAAAATTGGATTGTCAGACTTTGCTCACATGTAGAGATTCATAACCAAAGTGTAGCAAATTTTTAAAAAAATGTCACAGGTTTTCCATTTTTTGTTTTTCTTTGTCAGTAGTTTCTAAACTGCATTTTTTGGGAAACACAGCCTAGGCTTCATGTTTGGATGCTGAAGTTCATTTGTAAGAAAATTTTTGCAATATGTATGCTCCATTTATTAACCTATGTACGAGGGTGGGGTGATGAAAAGTTTCCGGCTTTTTTTTTTTTGCTTTATTTCTCAACATAATCTCCGTTGAGACTGATACATTTCTCATAACGGTGTTCTAATTTAGTTATACCAGTTTTAAATGTTGATTCATCAAGCTCCTCAAAATACTGATTTACAGCTTTAATCATTTCTTCATTGTTCCCAAATCTCTTACCGCCATGCCATTTTTTTAGATTAGGAAACAGATAATAGTCGCTGGGGGCTAGGTCTGGAGAGTAGGGAGGATGCGGCATCAATTCGTAGATTTTAGCCATGGCAACACTCGACGAATACGCTGGTGCGTTATCGTGATGAAACAAAATTTTTTTCCTCGCCAAATGAGGTCGTTTAATTTGTACCTCCTGCTTCAAACATTACAATAACTCTGCGTAGTATTGACCAGTGATAGTTTTACCCTTTTCAAGGTAATCAATGTATATAATTCCCCTTGCATCCCAAAAAACAGTAGCCATAACCTTGTTTGTTGATAAAATTGTTTTTGCCTTCTTTGGAGTTGGTTCCCCTTGTCCAATCCACTGTTTAGACTGTTGTTTATTTTCAGGAGTATAGTGGTGAACCTAAGTTTCATCAACAGTTATAAATCGATGCAAAAATTCGTTTGGATTACGCCTATACAGTGCCAAATTGTCGGCAGAAATGTTTTTTCGAAGCAATTTTTGGTCGAGTGTTAGCAAACGTGGCACCCATCTTGCACACAGCTTTTCCATGCCCAAATGGTTGTGTAAAATATTTCGCTCACGTTCAGCTGACATCCTACAGGTCTCAGCTATATCATGCACTTTCAATCTGCGGTCTTCTAACACTATTTTATGGATTTTTTCGATCATTTCTGGAGTTGTGACCTCAACGGGCCGTCCTGGGCATGGCTTGTCAGAGGTGCTCACACGACCCTTTTTAAATTGTAGAAACCCACTGCTTAATAGTTGAATATGATAGGGAGATGGGTCCTAGTATTGAATCCATCTCTTCTTTTATTTGTTTTGGTGTAAAACCCTTCAAGTAGAAGTATTTGATAACAGCATGATTTTCCAATTTTTCCATTTTCACGAAAACCTCAGAGGTGTCTCGTTCAGTGTGCTCTCAAACGTAAACTAACTTGGCAATTGGGCTGAAAGTGTACATATAAGCTAGTTAGGGATAGTACTGTACTACGCTACTCTAAAAGTAGACTTAGTGGCGCCGTCTCTTGGTCAGGCCGGAAACTTTTCACCCCACCCTCGTATGTGAATAGAATTAAATTTTTGAAAATAGATAATATTTAGAAGTACAAAATCCTTTATTCTCAAAAAAAATACAATGTGGTATTAAAAAGATGTACATTTACTAACCACAGCAATATTATGAATTACATACCATTAAAAAAATTTCTTAGTATCTATTTTACCTTTAAATTTTTAGACTATTCTTAAAAAAAAAATGGAAATACAAAATTTGTTATACAATAAACTAAGTAATTGAAAAAAAATATAATTATAACAATGAAACAAATATCAGTTTTGAAAAAATACTGAATCCATTACATGTTTACTAATCTAATAATAAAAAGGTAATAACCAAAAAGATAGTTATAAAATTATAACTAAAAAGATAGTTATTATTACAAAAAAAAATATAATTATAACAATGAAACAAATATCAGTTTTGAAAAATACTGAATCCATTACATGTTTACTAATCTAATAATAAAAAGGTAATAACCAAAAAGATAGTTATAAAATTATAACTAAAAAGAAAATACTGAATCCATTACATGTTTACTAATCTAATAATAAAAAGGTAATAACCAAAAAGATAGTTATAAAATTATAACTAAAAAGATAGTTATTATTACAAAAAAAATATAATTATAACAATGAAACAAATATCAGTTTTGAAAAAATACTGAATCCATTACATGTTTACTAATCTAATAATAAAAGGGTAATAACCAAAAAGATAGTTATAAAATTATAACTAAAAAGATAGTTATTATTACAAAATGAAAATCTAAAACAATAAAATATATTTAAAGTTTTTTTTGTAGACTTTGAATAAGAAAAGATAAATTAAAAAATGAACATGAATATTCCTACTACAAAGAAATATAATTGAAACTTTCCAAATATAAACTTTCACAGTGAAGACAATAAAGTAAAAAAAAAAAAACAACACTGGTTCAATACTAACTAGGCCCTACGTTTACAAAAATTAAAAATTATAACAGGCTTAAATAATGTTTTCAATGCAGTAAGTCCTTTAATGTGTTTATAATATAATAATAAAACAATTTATTATTTATATACCATATAGTAGTCTTCTGTACTTGAACTCGAAGTATATGTTACAAACTTTTACAAGCCAAAATAATAGTGTTTACAATTTAGAAGTGTGTTAGTTGAATTTGGTAAATAAAACAATATTTAAGCAACTAAACTAATACATAATATGCATTCCTAACTGTAAAATGTTATAAATCTAAAATTAATAATTTAGGTATGAATATGACAATGGATTTGTTCGACTAGGCCTAACAACTAAACCATAACTAATGAAATACATATTTTTCGAACCAATAAAATAATTAAATGTGAAATGACAAATACAGTACATCAGAAAAATTAACAACATATTTTATATTCTACAGAAATTGTAGTTTTTTGATAATCACACATTGTAACTTGAATGAAAAACAATCTTCGTACACAGCTGTCTCACTAATTGATGTAGAGAATTGAAAAAATAATAATATACAAACACAGGTTTCGATGTGTGAAATCGCTGTCACAAAGTGTTTCTGGAAATATTTAACTTGGACAAGATTGTTAAACAGCAAACCCCATTTCAAAATATGAACCGTTAAATTTACAAATCTGTAACTTTTTTTTATTAAAATATTCAGAAAATGTAATTTCTCCATTATATTATAATTAGATCTAGATAAATTTTGTTGAAAATATAAAAAGGTACCAGATAGTAGTCGGAGTTTTTCATATTTTTAATGAAATTTGAAAAAATACAACATTACTTTGTGTAGTGTTAACCGTGACTATGGTAGTGAACTTCTTGGTTTTGTAATTTCTTGAAGATTTTTGAATAACGACTTTTTTAAAATGGATTTTTCTTCATAATAAACCTCTTTAGGCTATTGTTAAAATTAAACTGATATTAATTTTGATATAAATATAATGAGTACATAAAGTATGTTAATTTTCAGTGATACTACGTTTACAAAAATTATTTCTGTATAATCAGTGACAGCTTTGAGTTGCAATTATTTTTTCGTTCTGTGACAAATATAAACCAAAATTAAATTTTGTATCCTAATACAAGAAGAGGTTAGTGTAGAACATGTGACTAACAATTTATCGTTTTCATTATATTGTTCATAAAAGCACACAAGTGCTGTTAAAATGTATATTTTTTTATCAGTAATTTTGTGGTATAACAACAAAAAAGCTAGGCACAACAAAAACTGCTTACTACTAAACAGATACTGTAGTTTTAGTTCAAATAAAATATAATTTAAAACATTCACCTGCACATACAAAGCTGTATTTTTTACAACATAATTCAGGTTAGGTTAGCTAATTTTTTTTTAATTGAAAAATATTTTAATCTTATTTGTTTACAAATAAAGTAGTTCAGGACCTAAGTAGACAGGAAATTGATGAATATTGCAGAACAATATGAATTGCAGAACAATATGCCTGTTTCAAGGAAATGAATATTTCTTATAAAATAAGGGTTGTAAAATGTTTATTTAAAAGAAAAACAACAAGTATGAGTGTATTAAAAAGCATTAAGTATGTGTAATTTGGTTACTAAAATTATTAAGTTTGTTTTTTTTAATAAAATTATATTTTGAGGGCACTAGAAAGTTCTCCGCCATTATTATTAGGAATATTTTGAATTAAAAAAAAAAATCTATTGGAATCACTGTTACTCAAGAAGAAATTTAACAAACAATTTTGCATTCTTCTTATAGGACTTACAGCGCTGATAAAATTATATATGTAACTAAAAAGAATAAAAAACTCACAAAAATTAAACCTCTTAGGTTACTTAAAAACAGTCTTAAATAGAGTAAACTCTAACTAATTAAAAACGAAGTTGGTAAATTCGAAAATGTAGAATAAGACAAATTTATTTATTTAACATTAAGAACAATTTAAAGTTAATACTTTGCACTGTGCATTCAAAAGCACAGTGCATTTCAAAGTGTTTTAATGCATTCTTTCTAAAGAAAAGCATCATACTGCGAGTAAAAAGATTAGAAAAATGAATGACAGTATATTTTTTTATAGGAAACATAAAAAAGTGCTTAGGACACAATGTCGATGGTTGGTCTATGGACATGAAATTTAAACATTTTATCCCGGCCAGCCGTTTTAGTAAACATCTATTTTAAAGCACTTTTTTATATTTTTGTTAGCTGAAATTATTCAAACTATCCAGAAAATAGTCTCGTTAAATAAGAATTCCAAGGGATCAGATAAAAAGAACGAATTAACTGTACTTTTGAATTAAATTAGATAGAATTAGTCAGAGTTACTGGTAGCGTGATAGAAAGACGACGTAATGTCTAACGTAAGATGTTGAGATTGGTAAGATGTTCAGTGGATGCAATATGGGCTTTTATCTCTCCAAAAATTGTTTTCTTGCAGACAAAGCAGTGTTGTTCTCTAACAAAATTCAATTCCTCCATCAATAGCTTATTTCCGTGACTGCTTGAATTCATGTGTTGTTCGTACATTTTCAGGTCAGTTGTGTTAAATTTGCAAATCTTACAGTAATGTACATTCTGAAAACATTTTTTATTGTAGTTCATTAAGTGTTTGTTACCAGCTAAGTGTTGAATATGGTTGGCCTTGTTATCACTAAATTGATTGCAAATTCCACAAAAAAATCTAAACGGGCCTTGTTTCTTTTCTACGTTATCGGTTTTGCTCCTTATTAGATTGAAAGAATGTCTAGAAGTTTTTTCGTGTTCCATAGAAAGATTAACGATAATCCTATCGCAAATTTCACAGTATTTCATCCGTTCCGTCATTTGTTTATGCAACGTAGTCGATTCATGCGATGCGAGCTTGATGCAGTTACAATATGGACAGAATTTACCAGATCTCATCAATTCCATCCAACTGATGAATTCATTTTCATTTTTCATCATATGTTCGCAATTTCTTTTAAGCGATTTGCAGTCTGAACATTGTTTATATTCCTGTAGAAAATGTGACTGAAAAGTAAATTCTCCTAAAATGGCTTTTTTACGTTCATTTTTCTCATATGAGTGTTCTTTAACTGTATGTTCATCTGTCAATAAATGATACTTCATACATGTTTCATTGCTGATATAGATTTTGCACAAAATACAATAATATTTATTTTTTTCGAAACAGATATATTGCTCACTGTGAGGATTATATTGTGCCATTTTTTTTTCTAATCTTATTTGACAGTGTTTCATTTTATAAAGATGTTTTCTAAAATTTTTTTCAGTTTTGAATATGATGTCACAGTAATTGCATTTTAGTTCTAATGTGTCCAGTTTAAAGTTTATCGAGTAAATTTTCGTGTTACTGACCATGCTGTGCAACAGATGGTATTTCGATGATATATGAACCTGCAGTGCCTCTAAGTCGATGATTAAGTCACATTTGTCACAGTTATATAAATCCGATTGAAATTCTGCGATTTCAAGATGGTGCTTACTGGTCATATGTGCTATGTAGTCATCGTTAGTATTTTCTTTGCGTTTACAAATTGTGCAATAAAAGAAACTCGGTTGTCCGATTTTATTATTATTTTTTAAATTCAATAATATTAAAAAGTGCCTTCTGCTTTTCTTATGGTCTGATAAAGACATCGTCATCGGAATAGTTGCAAAACATGTGTCGCAGGTTTTGTTATCAGACTCTGGTAATGTACCTTCACAAAAATGATCTTCTAGTGGATTATTGATGCTTGCTTCAGCGAAGCAATTTTTGCATAGTAAGTGTTCCAGGTTTTCTATAAAAACAACAAAAAAATAATTAAGTACTGACCTAAAATCAACAAAGATATAGAATTTGTATTAAACATATACACACAATGTTTCCAGCTGGAAACAGATTTGGCTTGTCCCCTCTGTCTTCCAGCAGTAGAGGAAGATGCGGAGCATGTATTTTTCCACTGTCAGAGATTCAAAGAGGACAGGATGAACTTGCAAACATATCTGCGAGGCAGCATCACACCAGAAAATCTGGTTGTAACAATGATAACTTCAGAGACTAATTGGAGGACCATTGCAGGATTTGCTGTAGTGGTCATGAAGAGGTTGAGGATCAAAGACCAAAAAAGGAGAACCAACTCTGTAGATGGATAGGCGGACATGGATTTTTAGTAAGTAGCAATATCTTGAACTTAACTTGATTCCCACACTCTGGGGAGTGATGGCGTCACAAACACACACAAAGAGAAAGAGAGAGAGAGAGAAGATATGTGATTACGAGGCCTCTGGTGATCTAGTCCTCCAAGTATCAAGGGTCAAATATCATCCCAATAGTTTTACACGCAAATGCCTTTAATATTTAAAGGCACTAACCCTATTTATGGTAGTACTACATATAGATCTGTATTTAGATATTGTGCATCTTTGTGCTGTATTATATTTGCTGCATCCCCCACATCACATCTTCACCTGCAAAAACTTATGTCACAGACAAGGAAACAAGCTGTGATTTTACAGGTATCACAAATATTAAGAAATCATAAAAATATATAATGGCAGTGTATTGTAACATTTATGTATTTTGTCACAAAGTAATTAAATTTAATTTTGCAGTTCTCTTAATACTGACTTAACTTTATTCATGGTTGGGTGTAGTCTACTATCTACGCTTTCTTAGAATTATGTTTCTGACATTCTAATAATCCTTAATCAACCGTGTCATTTATGACACGTAATTTTTTTTGTTTACTTTCGAAAGTTCACTTGAAATATGATAGAATTTCTTAAGTATTAACAGTAAAATTATTGTATGATGAACCTTTTTTGTGCAGGTAAGGAAGGAAGCACAGGAATAGGAATTGAATGTGCGAGAAGTACTGGCAGGAAATGAGCTGTATCCTACGTGAATACATTTAATGCAAGGTAAATATTCCCAGGAATATTATATTTGCTTGGTTAAATATAAAATATTCTTTATAAATCCAATGATGTATGAATCAATTTTTGTTAGTGTTTTCTATCTCACACTGCTTGGCAGTAAAATGTTTGTGTTTACGTATTAAAGTAAACCTGAAATTCACCTAACCTAGACTGACAACACAACAAATAATTAAGAATTTGTTTCTTATACCACTTGAATGTAATTTTAAGCCGTTTAAAAAAAAATTAACACAAATTTAAAAAAACAAATAAATATATTGAAATCATTTGTTGATAATTACTGGAAATTATTCCAAAACTTTCTTAGGCTAGTTTCATATATTGCCCCAAGGGTTTCACAGTATCCTCTACATCCAGACTGCAGATCATGCAGTCATCAGTCTGTATACCTGTCATGCTAACCTGGATGTACCGATCGCTTGCTGTCTTTAAACTTTTTTGAAAATTTTATTACATCATCATAATCTGCATTAAAATCTGAATTTTTTAGCATTTTAAACTTTCAAATTCCATTCAAAAGTTGCAAATGAATTCTGACTGACATTATGAGGTTAATTTTTGAATTTTCAAAGTTTAAAATATTCCACTAACAATTATGATGGTAAAATCAAATTTTCGAACAAGTTATTTGTATTTTAAACTTTCAAATTTTAAGAAAGTCATAATGCATTTAGCATGCAAAATTGTGTGTCGAATTTGATGTTCACCCATTGAAATGCTTCTGTATGTAATGTAATATAATCATGTTCGAGTTTGAAAATGTATTACCATTACGTCAACACCGTAGTAGTAAACCGCAGTGATAAGTCCCAGTTCATCACTTATTCAGGTCAGATTTTTTGATAATAGAAAATGTGACTGTTTTTGCTAATATTAATCTCCAATGTTAAACTCTGGTAGGCTTGTATATACAAGGGTGGTCTGATAAGTTTCCGACCTCAACATGAAGATAGCAGCACTCGAAACTCGTTGTTCATCTTTAGACGGTTACTCACCAAAGTTTCAGCCATTTTGGACGCAAAGTTGTTATGTAACAGTCGTTTGAGTGAGTTGATGTGAGTATTTTTATGAAAATGGACAAAATCGAGTATTGAGTTGTCATTAAATATTTGCTTTTGAAAGTCAATACGCCTACGCAGATCAAAGATGAGTGTATGAAGACTCTGCACCATCATTTATCACAGTGAAATTTTGGGCAGCTGAATTTAAACGTGGCCGTAAGAGCTTGGGAGACGATGAACGTTCGGGATGTCCAAAAACTGCAACTACCGACGAAAACATCGCCAAAGTTCACCAAATAGTGCTAGATGACCGTCGAATTAAAGTGAGAGAGATAGCAGACGTTATGAACATATCAAAAGAATGTGTTTGTCACATATTAAATCAACATTTAGACATGAGAAAGCTGTCCGCGTGTTGGGTGCCGCGTTTGCTCACGTTAGACCAAAAACGAGTTCGAATGAACATTTCCAATTCTTTGTTGGCGCAGTTTAGGGGCAATAAATCCCAGTTTTGGCACCGATTAATTACTGTAGATGAAATGTGGATACACCATTATACGCCCGAAACAAAAATACAGTCCAAACAGTGGACTGCAAAGGGGGTACCGGCTCAAAAAAAAGCAAAAACTGTTTTCTTGGCTGGGAAAGTGATGGCGACTGTTTTTTTGGATAGTCATGGAGTTATTTTAATCGACTATCTTCAAAAAGGAAAAACCATTACAGGAGCATACTACGCATCATTACATGACAAGCTGAAGTCAGAACTTGCAGAAAAACGGCCACATTTGCAGAAAAAGAAAATCCTGTTTCACCAAGACAACGCACTGTCTCACACCTCAGCGGTTGCCATGGCGAAAATCCACAAATTACGGTTTGAACTGCTTGACCGTCTGCCTTACTCACCAGATCTAGCCCCAATCTTTTTGTTCCCTTATCTAAAAATTGCGCTCGGAGGACAGAGGTTTTCGTCAAATGAAGAGGCAATCACCTTCGTGAACATTTATTTTGCAGAGAAAAATGCCGAGTACTATTTGGACGGGTAACAGAGATTGGAGTATCGCTGGGAGAAGTGTGTAGTGGTACAAGGAGACTATGTTGAAAAAAAAAAAAAATTCTGAAAAAATGTCTTGTATCTTTGTTAGGTTGGAAACTTTTCAGACCACCCTCGTATATCACACATTATATCGTTCACACATGAGAACTGTGCTGAAGATGTCACCATTTTTTTATGATATTTTATGCAATTATAAGCGCAAAATGTTTTGTATGAGTGCATTTTTTCTTGATTACAAGTAGCATTTTACGCACACAGTTGCGTTAATTATTTTGTTACTGTTATTATGTGATTCATTAAAACTTTTACAAGTTGTCTGCCGCCTCGGTAGCCTGGTGGATAGCGTACTAGGGACCCGGGTTCGATTCCCAGCGAGGGCTTGGCATTTTCACACGCTATAAATCATTCCATCGTCTGCATTAGCCCAAGTGTGCACAATAGTCGGACGTAAAAAAAAAAATTACAAGTTGTATTAATATATAAACTGTTTAAAATGATATTGTAATTCTAATATTATGTAGCATAATTATCTATAACATGTTTAACTTATAAATGGCACACATTTGTATAAACATTATAACTGGCACACATTATAACTTATTATAACATTACTGATTTTCTACCTGGAATTTTAGATGACGTAATAGAATTTTGTATTGTGAGCGAAGTTTGGGTCTGATCATCTGTTTGGGTCTGATCATCTGTTTTAACGGCTCCAAGCTCGTCTGACTGCTCTGTTATTTCCGTGATAATAACTGGGGCGTGCGCGTCTAAAACAAAACAGTAAATTTAAAAATAATGGTAATCATATTATTTTTATTTGATATTGATTTTCTTGACTTTTCCTGCTGACTTTCCCAGGTAAATTAATTTTCCCTAGCAGTTGACCATTTTAAGTATTTTTTCATGGAAAAATATTTTTATTTGCCTCCACCATAGCTCTTCCAGTGCTATCCCTTTTATTTAATGTATATTAGTGGGTGTGTTAATGTATATTATATATATACAATACATATATATGAAATAATACCTTAGATAATCCAACATTGTAATCATGGAATCAGATATTTGGTATACCTTGTTCATTTTCTCTCTCTCTCTCTCTCTCTCTCACACACACACACACACACACACACACACACACACACACACACACACACACACACACACACACACACACACACACACACACACACACACACACACACACACACACACACACACACACACACACACACACACACACACACACACACACACACACACACACACACACACACACACACACACACACACACACACACACACACACACACACACACACACACACACACACACACACACACACACACACACACACACACACACACACACAAACACACACACACACACACATATATACACACACACACACACACACAAAGTATACCTGATATCTGATACCCTATTCGCAATGTTCCATTATCTAAGATATTATTTCTTACAAAAATTTACGAAGGAAGTTTGGTCAACCATTAAATGATTATTACCGAATGCAAAATTTAACCTTTACAATTTTTCCAACAACAAATATTGCCGTTGAAGTTATCAAAATAATTTGTATTAATAAATGTAAAAAATTAAAAAAGTAATAAAAAGTCACCCAATGTGGCAAATATTTAGGACATTCCTCTTGATGTAATGTACATTCATTTACACTGACTGTACCATTATTAGATTTTTACATAGCTACTCATGTGGTCCGTGTTAATTGCATTTTAAGTATTAAAACAAATTTTCTTTCAAACAGATCGATTTTTTTTAACAAGAGTGGTATATTCCAACATGGTGCTAAAAATTGTTAGAGTTGTGTCCGAAAAAAAACATAAAAAGAACGTAAATGTAACAAAGGTGTTACAGAAAACAAGGTTACTTTGTGTATTTGTCATGAGATTTAAAATGTTAATTTATATAATTTAAATTCTGATTACGAAGATAGAATCAGATTATGGAAAAAAAAGTGTCAGGAATTCATTTTTGCTTACAGGATGTGATGTTAAATTGTGCTTCCATCACATCAGCAAGACATCTGTATGCTGCAATAGTTAGCACATAAATTTAAAGTCACGTTCTTTACAAACAGTAAATGGTTGTAAGGGGGCAACATTAATAATAGTAACAAATCAATACTTGGGAGTATTAAAAATATTCAGTTGAAATATATTTACCAGTACTTGAAATAGGAGATGTGTCAATGTATTCGTCTAACTCGACCAGAGCTGGTATTATAGGAACCTGCTGGAACTCATTGCAGTACCATGGGATGAAGGCAGCTAAATAACACAAATAATTAATCACTACTTTAGTTAAAACTAACTTTATTGTGTACTTATTCTATTTTTGTAAAAATATGAATGAACGTTAAGAATAATTATGTAAATCAAATAAACAGCAGTAATAAGAGTGTTTCCACATGTTTTTGGTGTTTAAAGTCCGACTATTGTGCACACTTGGGCTAATGCAGATGATGGGATGATTTCTAGCGTATGAAAATGCCAAGCCCTGACCGGGAATCGAACCATAGTGTCAGTGATTTGTAGTTCTGTCATGTCTTTCTCTGTTTCTCTAAACCAAAGTGGTTTGGCTCTTTTATGACGAAAGTAGGCAAATATTTTTTTAGTTAGTCTATTTTTGTCCATTCGGAGGATGTGCCCATAAAAATCAATTCTCCTTTTTCTTATTGTGTCTGATAGTGTTTCAGTTTTTTGGTAAAGAGTTTCATTCTTGATGTGGAGTAATTGGTTATTACGGATAATTGGTTATTCGGAGGATGTGCCCATAAAAATCAATTCTCCTTTTTCTTATTGTGTCTGATAGTGTTTCAGTTTTTTGGTAAAGAGTTTCATTCCCGATGTGGAGTAATTGGTTGTTACGGAATTTGGGGCCTAAGATTTTTCGTAATATCTTTCTTTCTTTGATCTCCAGCCTTTCAAGTAGGCCCTGGGTTGTGAGAGATAATGTTTCA
>CM040185.1:94466122-94468622 GCA_022606455.1 Callitettix versicolor
CACACACACACACACCAACACATACACCAAATAGTAGACCAATGCACATAAGTCTACAATATGAATCTGAGGAAAGCTTCGGCCTATACTCAGATTGTTACTAAGTGCACTTTTCCTTCAATATTATTATTTTTTTTTAGCCCTCAATGGAGCACATATAGTCAATTTTGGTTCTTTTGGGCTTTCAACATTGGTTCTTTTAGGTTTTTCAAATTCTCCCAATACTTTTTCAGTCTTATAGATCTCTGTAGTCTAACTTCTCGAGTAAATTACTTTTATTACATAATTTTGTACTGTTTTAACAAAATCTGTCAAGATGATTTTTAGAAATAGGGCTTTTAAATTATTACATTCGCTGATATTTTAGATTTGTTTTTATAAATTTAGGTTTTTTTAACTAATTTTACAGGGTTTTTTTAATTGAAAAAATAAAATAAAAATGGATAATAAATGGAAAATAAAAAAAATAAAAACTGCAAAGAAATTTAAATGAGGAAAGTTAGGTAACTATACTGGAGTTACTACTGTAAGGTTCCCTTCATGTTGACAATAAAAAAAAGGGAAAATAGTCTTATAGAAACATTTCTAAAAATTAACGTTTTCTAAACTGTTTATATTATAATCTTAACTTTGTTTTCCCCACAGGGAAAACCTATTGAGAGGATTTAGACATCCCTCAAGACACACTTAAACTTGCAACACTACAGTTATGACTTTAACACTTTAGTCTCACACTTACATTGAGGATAGCCTCGATGTGCTTTTCACCTTAAAAAAAACTTTACTTTGTTTTAAACCGATAGGCTCAATAATATTATAAAATATAAATCTTTCATATATTACTATACTAATCATTCTGATCTGTTTTGTACCAAAAGAAAAGGACATGCATTATTGAAATTATATATGTGGTACCTGCAGATTCATCAGAACACCATGAAACTCTCATGCCTCATATTTTTCCATTTTAGGGCTTTACAATAAAATGAAAGTGATGCAAAGGACTGTATACAAAACTCCAGGAACAGTATAAGGTGTTCC
This sequence comes from Callitettix versicolor, assembly GCA_022606455.1. Taxonomy (NCBI): domain Eukaryota; kingdom Metazoa; phylum Arthropoda; class Insecta; order Hemiptera; family Cercopidae; genus Callitettix; species Callitettix versicolor. Next base: position 94,467,164 of record CM040185.1, read on the forward strand.
CATGAGAGTGCAGCACAATGCAGGCAAAGACTGCAAAGAGTACAGAATGTAACGACGTATGAGTCGCGTGTGTCGCTTGGCCAAGCCGAATTTCATCATAAATATTTTAATCGTGTAATTGTGCTCAGTGATGTATGTTTTGTTTGACTTTGTGACTACCTCGACAGAGAGATTTAACATTTTGTATCATAGTCTGAAGATGAAACGATAGTTTCGAAACCACGGTAGCCTTTACGAGGTGAGTGGATAGACCAGACGGGAAGAATAGGTCATAATCCTAATTACTTAAATATTAAAAATGACATTGTATTGTTAACAGGTCTTACTTGTTCAGTTGTCTTGTTATTCAGAGACGTAACTAGGATTTTAGCACCCTTGGCAAAACATAGCTTGGTGCCCTTCTTTTGTTTAGCAAAGTAAGTAAAAAAGAGACAAATTCATATTTTTGAGGTGAAGTAAGGTCAGCACAAAAAAAAATGAAAATAAGGAAATAGCATTCAAACATATTTTCTAAATTTTTTACAATGGCATGATCACTTTTAAATAGTATGCATATTTGTTCTAGAAAAGACTACATATAAAGTCTAGAATCGGTCCCCTTTTTAGTTAGAATTTTTTTTTTTTTTTGATGTTTAACGTCTGACTATTGTGCACACTTGGGCTAATGCAGACGATTGGATGATTTATAGCGTATCAAAATGCCAAGCCCTGGCCAGGAATCGAACCCGGGTCCTCGGGGTGAAAGCCCAGTATGCTATTAACCAGGCCACCGAGGCGGCTTTTTTAGTTAAAAATCCTGCTTTAAATAAATTTAAAAAACACTCACTGATTTGCATCAAAATATTTACACAAGATAAGAAAACAAATCTTTCAAAACGAAACACTATAAAGCACTTTAATTAATGCCATGCACTACTGGTATTTTAATGTTACATTATTGAGTTAAATCAATAGTGCAAGTGTGCACAATAGTCGGACGTTAAAAACAAAAAAAAAAAAATATTACATGGTGTCAAATTTTTATAACTTTTAAATATAATCAGCTTAGAGAACACCGTATCTTTTGTGCATGTGTATAATAAACAAAACTATCGACTGGTCTGTGTGCTCTGCAATGAATTATTAGACCTACAACTAATGCAACCACTTGATGAAATAAACAACAAAACAAATTTTTATAATTTCTTTATCTAGTTTTATTTCTTATGTATTTTTTAAATCAACTCTTACTTTTAATATCTTACATTTCTTCATATTTATTGCAAAAGAAAAAAATTAATAAAAAATACTTTTTTTGTCGACATACGCAAAAATGCAATCAGTGTACCACCCAAACGTTAATATGTGAATTTACAATATGCCTTAGAGATTTTGGTGCCCTACTACTGTTGTGCCCTTGGCAACTGTCCAAATGCTAACGCCTACGCCTCTGTACATATATTTAATGTTATAGTATTAA
>CM040185.1:94473622-94596122 GCA_022606455.1 Callitettix versicolor
AGAGTGTGTGTGTGTGAGAGAGAGTGTGTGTGTGTGTGTGTGTGTGTGTGTGTGTGTGTGTGTGTGTGTGTGTGTGTGAAAGAGAGAGTGTGTGTGAAAGAGTGTGTGTGTGAAAGAGAGAGTGTGTGTGTGTGTGTGTGTAAGAGTGTGAGAGTGTGTGTGTGTGTGAGAGAGAGAGAGAGAGAGAGAGAGAGAGAGAGAGAGAGAGTGTAAGAGATAGAGAGAGTGTGTGTAAGAGAGAGAGAGTGTGTGTGTGTGTGTGTGTAAGAGAGAGTGTGTGTGAGAGAGAGAGAGTGTGTGTGTGTAAGAGAGAGAGAGAGAGTGTGTGTGAGAGAGAGAGAGTGTGTGTGTGTAAGAGAGAGAGAGAGTGTGTGTGTGTGTGTGTGTGTGTGTGAAAGAGAGAGTGTGTGTGAAAGAGTGTGTGTGAAAGAGTGTGTGTGTGTGTGTGTGTGTGTGTGTGTAAGAGAGAGAGAGAGAGTGTGTGTAGAGAGAGAGAGAGAGAGTGTGTGTATGTGTGTGTGTGTGTGAAAGAGAGAGTGAGTGTGTGTGTTTGTGTGTGTGTGAAAGAGAGATAGTGAGTGTGTGTGTGTGTGTCAAGTGGTTGAAGGCAGAGCTGCATACTGAATGATAGTGCAACTCTTCCATTAAAACCACTTTTATTTCAAATTTCATAATGCCATTTTGAGCTTAGTTGCACTCGTAATGGCCACATCTATTGATTATCCCACAAAATCTAAATTGCAAAGGGTTATTCGTTTTCATAAGACATAAATAAATAGTTTAGCACAATAAGCGGAGTATGGTCACACAAGCTTTATGAATAAATAAAAAAATTCAACTGCAGAAACTTTGTGGCTGCAGTTTTTTTTTTTGACTGTAAACTATAATTGCAGGTGAATTTCATGGAATGAGGGATGATGATCAATGCAGGTGTGTAACATCACACTAAGAGGCATTCGTAACAAAAGAAGAAACCAGTTGTCTTCTGGAATTTTGATTCATAACAGTGCATGACTTTATGCCACTGCCCTAACCAAACAGTGCCGCCTCAGTGGCCTAGTTGATAGCATACTGGGTTTTCACCCCAAGGACCCGGGTTCGATTCCCGGCCAGGGCTTGGCATTTTCATACGCTATAAATCATCCCATCGTTTGCATTAGCCCAAGTGTGCACAATAGTCGGAAACACAAAAAAAAACTAACCAAACAGTACCAAGATCACCCACCATACAGCCCACCTCCAGTCCCCAAATATTATATTCTTAGCCGCCTCGGTGGCCTAGTTGATAGCGTACTGGGCTTTCACCCTGAGGACCCGGGTTCGATTCCCGGCCAGGGCTTGGCATTTTCATACGCTATAAATCATCCCATCGTCTGCATTAGCCCAAGTGTGCACAATAGTCGGATGTTAAACACCAAAAAAAAAAACATACAGCCCAGATCTTGCTCCGAGTGATTTTCATATAATCGTCTAATTTTGCGATAAATTTTTCTTACGTTTTATTCCATTCTGCCTGAAAAAAACTAACGATACTTTTGCAATTCACACTTGTCAGGAGAATCAATGGATGTAGCCTTGTTTACGAGTTTGTAACTAAGCTCAAATATCGTAAAGTTGGAAGTGGCAGAGGTTGTAGTGGAAGAAATGTGTTATCGTCCATTGCACAGCAGCACCTACTGCTATCTAACAGGTCATTTCGCAATAGATTCATTGGTTGAAAATAAAATATTTGTTCTAATTTTGTATCTTCCAATTCACTACTCAGTAAAAAAGTTTACTTAAAAAGCGATCACTGTAATCCTAAAATCACTAGGACCAGTTAATTTTATATGAAAAATGACGATCAAAATCTTACTACAATTTATTACTTCTGATTTTACCACGTAAATGAATGAAACAATATTTTTTTAAAATTTACAATGATATTCTTTAACAAACTTATAATTTATATTTCTTTTAAAAATATATTACGCAAAAAGCTTTCATTTCGTTACTGTTCGTAGTCTGTTCCAAACAATCGGTCAAATTTATTTCGAGATCAAAGTTTTAGATCTTTCAGAGGTACGCGGTATTTAGGAAACCTGCAAAATTGTGCATTATGACCTCATTTTTGTAGCAGTTTGCTACATAATAAAACATTCTTTTAACAAAACCACATTTATAAATTGCTTAATTATTTCAGTCAATTTTTATTGACAAAATTACTACACACATTTTTATTCTCAAGTAGTGGATGTTGTGGGAGAGTTTCAATTCGGAAGGCATATTTAATAAAAATGCATGAATAATTCCTTTGTGTGTGTGTGTGTGTGTGTGTGTGTGTGTGTGTGTGTGTGTGTGTGTGTGTGTGTGTGTGTGTGTGTGTGTGTGTGTGTGTGTGTGTGTGTGTGTGTGTGTGTGTGTGTGTGTGTGTGTGTGTGTGTGTGTGTGTGTGTGTGTGTGTGTGTGTGTGTGTGTGTGTGTGTGTGTGTGTGTGTGTGTGTGTGTGTGTGTGTGTGTGTGTGTGTGTGTGTGTGTGTGTGTGTGTGTGTGTGTGTGTGTGTGTGTGTGTGTGTGTGTGTGTGTGTGTGTGTGTGTGTGTGTGTGTGTGTGTGTGTGTGTGTGTGTGTGTGTGTGTGTGTGTGTGTGTGTGTGTGTGTGTGTGTGTGTGTGTGTGTGTGTGTGTGTGTGTGTGTGTGTGTGTGTGTGTGTGTGTGTGTGTGTGTGTGTGTGTGTGTGTGTGTGTGTGTGTGTGTGTGTGTGTGTGTGTGTGTGTGTGTGTGTGTGTGTGTGTGTGTGTGTGTGTGTGTGTGTGTGTGTGTGTGTGTGTGTGTGTGTGTGTGTGTGTGTGTGTGTGTGTGTGTGTGTGTGTGTGTGTGTGTGTGTGTGTGTGTGTGTGTGTGTGTGTGTGTGTGTGTGTGTGTGTGTGTGTGTGTGTGTGTGTGTGTGTGTGTGTGTGTGTGTGTGTGTGTGTGTGTGTGTGTGTGTGTGTGTGTGTGTGTGTGTGTGTGTGTGTGTGTGTGTGTGTGTGTGTGTGTGTGTGTGTGTGTGTGTGTGTGTGTGTGTGTGTGTGTGTGTGTGTGTGTGTGTGTGTGTGTTTAATGTCAGGTTCCTTTCCCCATTCTGTCATCCCTGGGTACAAGGTCGGTATCCTTGATTTTTTTTCTCAGACCGATTCACATTTGCTGTAATTACAGTTTAAATATAATTGATGATTTTTACCTTTAAACGGTTGATTTATATCGTATTGATGATAAACTGTAAGTTCGTAGTTTCCCTGATTTTGATAACACAGCGGAGCCAGAGCCGGAGCCGGGTGTCCTGCAAACATAAAAGTAGTCATAAACATTGGCATACCCAGGATGTTATGCGTACATAGAACTGCATTTTAACACTAGTTTTGGGCCTTTTAACTCTTTAAATTAAATAGTAACAACGTCCTTCAAAACTTTCTCGACCATTAAAACTTTATTTAACTCTGTTGTAAATTTTAGAAAGTGTAATAAGAAGTATATCAGTTATCTGATTATATGTTTCTAATATTTTTGGAAGTAAAAACTTACGTGCAGTTTAGTCAACTATTGTACAATATTAACGTACGTACAATAAAAACAAAGAATTGTTTTTTCCTTTGTTGCAATATTTGTTTTTAAAAACGTTGTTCCTTTTAAATGAATTGCCAAGAATAATGATTAAATATAATATCAGCTTCTCTAATAACATAATAAACATTAAACTTTGGTAATATTTGTTTGCTAACAAGCGCCTCGGTGGCCTAATTGATAGCGTACTGGGCTTTCACCCCGAGGACCCGAGTTCGATTCCCGGCCAGGGCTTGGCATTTTCGTACGCTATAAATCATCCCATCGTCTGCATTAGCCAAAGTGTGCACAACAGTCGGACGTTAAAAAAAAATATTTTTTAGTAGCACTAAAAGTGACAGTGAAAGTCCAGCCTGTGAAGGTAACTTTCGAAGTGATTTGCAGGGCGAGCGATTCAAACATTTTTTCACATCATCCAGAACTTCCACTGTCAACAGTGACGGTTGACGTGTGGTTTTCCAATCATGTACACTGCCAGTCTCCCAAAATTTATTAATCAGACCCAATATTGCCGACTTATTGGGTGCTGGAGAATTGGGAAATTGTAACTGGAACTCGTCTTTTACTCGTTTGTAAGATTTATACACGCAGTAATCACAATAAGAAAAACTTGCTCATCTTTGAAAAAAGACAATTGAAAAAAAAAACACACACACACGCGCGCGCGCACACACGCACGCGCACACGCACGCGCACACGCACGCACTCACTCACACACACACACACACGCGCGCGCGCGCACGCACACACACACACACACACACACACACACACACACACACACACACACACACACACACACACACACACACACACACACACACACACACACACACACACACACACACACACACACACACACACACACACACACACACACACACACACACACACACACACACACACACACACACACACACACACACACACACACACACACACACACACACACACACACACACACACACACACACACACACACACACACACACACACACACACACACACACACACACACACACACACACACACACACACACACACACACACACACACACACACACACACACACACACACACACACACACACACACACACACACACACACACACACACACACACCAACACACACACCAACATACACACCAACACACACATACACACACACACCAGACACACTCACACAAACACACACACCAACATACACACACACACACACACACACACACACACACACACACACACACACACACACACACACACACACACACACACACACACACACACACACACACACACACACACACACACACACACACACACACACACATCCAGGCACTAAAAACAGAACATTCCTTTTTTTTGGCAGTCGTGTAAAAATTGGATTTCAAAATCGTAATTAGCGTCAATGAATTTAAAAATATTAATTAATGCAAACTTTAACCCTGATTACGATGGCGAAGTCAAATTTTCAAAAGAGTTTAAAACAAAGAAGTTATTTTTTTAATATTTTGAATGGCCGCCATTTTGGAACTGTTAGACGGATTTTTCTGGCTATCAAACTTGTCTAAGCTATTACAGAAATCTATTTGTGTGCAGTTTGAATTGAATCGAGGTAAAATTGTGACCGCGCGCACACACGCACGCGCGCATACAAACACACACACATGAAAACACACACGCACACACGCACAGACAAACACACACACACACACACACACACACACACACACACACACACACACACACTTTTTAATGACCTCTCAAATAATCTAAAAATCAAGATCGCATGGGCTTACCATAATGGTCGCTTCGTTACCTCATTTTTCAATTGAAATCTGCTTAAAATGGAAATAAATTTTATGATTTAGAAACCGAAAATATTTCAAAAAACGCTACGTTAATTGAGAATTCCTCCTTAAGTTGAATCTTTAAAAGTTTGCTATGTCATGCCATAAGTAGGCATTCGATATTTTCAAAAAGCAGAGAGAGAAAATGTTTCTTTTCTTAAAAAAGTAGATTATAATATTTACACTTTTTAAGTTATAGGCTAAAAATGTTTGAAAAATTGTTTTAAATCTGACATGGTAAAGCTCAACTGTTACAGTGCTATCGTTATTCAATAACTAAACTTTTAAACGACAGAAAATAGATAAACTATAACCAAATATAAATATAAATTTAAAAATTGGCTACCATACTGTTAAAAATGTAACGCCTAATATCTACCAGGCACCTACATCATCGATAAAATCCTAATTTTACCTAAAAATTATTTTAATTTAATTTAATTAACTAATGTTTTAATATTTTGTACTCTATACCTGGAATTTGAGTGTAATATTGAGTCATATCCGTTGACTGTTGCAGGTGTTTTGCTGGTCAACGTACTCGCCGAACTGAACAAGTAGCGCCCGACGACTGACGAAGACGATATGCGCTAGTTGGAAGAAGGGAAGAAAATGAACTTCCGTCCTTCTGATTGGCTGTGGCTGTCGCTGATCACCAGATCACGCTGATCACAGTGACGTAAGTCAGGCTGCATTATATTTGGTTTTCTACGCGTGTATGTAGTTGTTATTTATTCTGTTAAATTGCATTGCTTTTTATATAATAACTGTTTTTCAGCATTTTAAGTTGTAGTTTTTATATTCTACAAGTTAGAATTTAAACTACGCGAGTACGCAGCTGTCCGTTGACGTGATAGAAGCGAAATTTCAAAAATATTTTCTCTACCTTGCCATTTTGAAATTCTGATTTCACCATCATAATCAGCGTAAAAATTATATTAGGACTAAACAATCAAACTACGAAATTGAACCCTAACCGCCGTCAAATTTATTTTTTTATTTTAACGGATTTTAAAAATTCAAAACGCCAAACGTTACAATTTTTAACGCTGATTTCGATGGTGAAACCGATTCCCGAAATAATTTCGTACAACAGTGTTATGACTTTATAACGGTTTTTAATGACCGCCATTTTGAAACTGTTGAAAATTCATAACCAATTGTTGCAATTTTAATTAGTTTAGCTCTACTCAATTTATTTTATAATACTATTAAATTTGTATACTTTGTGATTAGGTCGAAAGTTGATTTAATATGCGTAATGCTTTTAAATCTACATCAAGCTTTAAATTTACGCGTAGACCGTGGTTCTACTTTTCATTTGATTCAGGCGTGTAGGGGATAGCTGCTAAATAAATCAATGGCCACCTCGGTGGCCTAGTTGATAGCGTACTAGGCTTTCACCCCGAGGACCCGGGTTCGATTCCCGGTCAGGGCTTGGAATTTTCATACGCTATAAATCATCCCATCGTCTGCATTAGCCCAAGTGTGCACAATAGTCGGACGTTAAAAAAAAAGGTACATATATATTTGTAAAATATAAACAACCCCCCCCCAAATAATTTAACGATTTCGAATAATTGTGTCAAATACAACGCTTAAATTTCCATACAAAATGTATGGATCGCTATCGACAAAAAATCGGCAATAATTCAAAATCAGCTGATCTTAAATTTCGGGCGTATTCGAAAATTCATGATTCAAAAGCTAGTACAGTAAATGTATAAATAATTAAACAGATTAACTGAAGAAATATCTTGCGTAAATCGAACTACATTATGTATAGTTTATGACCCTCAGCATGTTCTAGAGGTCATGATCGATGCTCATTTTGTGGTATCGGATCTGACTTTTACCTGGATGGCTGCTTCAGTAACTCATTTCCCTACAGAAATTCGTTTATACGAGGTGTGTTCAGAAAGTAACGAGAATTTTAATTTTCTGAACAAAATATTTATTTATTCTGATGTTGTCGCCTCCAAAATAGTTCCCATTGGAGGTTATGCACTTGTGCCAACACTTCTTCCAATCCTCGAAACACTTCTCAAACTCGATCTTTGAGATAGCCTTTAGTTCTTTCAGCGATGCGCTTTTAATGTCATCTACGGCTGTAAAGCGACGGCCCTTTAAGGTTTTCTTTATTTTTGGAAATAGGAAAAGTCACGCGGAGCCATGTCTGGCGAATAAGGAGGCTGGGGCATCATTACAGTACTGTTTTTGGCCAAAAATTCACGAACAAGCAATGAAGTGTGAGCTGGTGAATTATCGTGGTGCAAAAGCCATGAATTGTTTTTCCAAAGATCCGGGCGTTTTTTTCGGATTGCTTCACGCAAACGGCGTTGAACTTGTAGGTAGTACTCCTTATTGACAGTTTCATCTGGTGGCAGGAATTCATGATGCACTATGCCATTGAAGAACACAGTGAGCATAACCTTCACGTTCGACCGCACTTGTCGAGCCTTTTTCGGTCTTGGCGAGCCAGAATGCCTCCACTGGGATGATTGAGCCTTAGTTTCGACGTCATATCCGTAAACCCATGTTTCTTCACCTGTTATAATATGTTTCAGTAATTCTGCGTCGTCGTTGACTTCATTTAGTGACTCCTGAGCAACTTCCATTCGTCGCTGTTTTTGTTCAAAATTCAACAATTTTGGAACGAATTTTGCTGCCACGCGTTTCATACACATAACACTGGAAACAATGTCATGACATGATCCAATCGATATGCCAACATCATCAGCGACCTCTCTAATTGTGATTCGGCGATTGTTCATAACCACTTCTTTCACGTTTTCATCGGTTGTTGATGTGCTGGGGCGTCCAGGGCGTTTGTCATCTTGAACGTCTTCACGGCCTTCTTGGAAACGCTTATACCACTCGTAAACTCTTGCTTTACTCATAGCAGACTCACCATAGGCCTTTGTTAACATTTCACACACTTTGTTACACTTTATTCCACTTTATTCCATTTTTACGCAAAATTTGATACAAATTCTTCGATCCATTTCTTTTAACAAACGAAAATCGCCGATCTCATAAAAATACGTCTAACCTTAGTGGCTGTCGTAGACAAAGTCAACAATGAAAACAGCTGAAAGTTTTATCATACTTCAAGGGCATGTATAGCAACATAATAAAAAAAAATGTTTGACAATCGGACTCTCCAAGCCCGCGAAATTTAAAAATTCTCGTTTCTTTCTGAACACACCTTTGTAGGTTTTTTATAGCATTTTGGCAAGTTTAATAACGTAATTCGTTTTTTGATTCGAAGCCTATATTTTTTCAAAACTTATACGTTTTAAGAAGTACTTATAGTTGCATTGACGTCAAGGATTCAGCAGTACGCTAATGTTCTAATTTCACTTTTGGAAATTCAAAGTTTACAGGAAATACGGCATTCCGTCTGTTTTTTTGTGTATTTTAAAAATAATTAACAATACTAAAAAGTAAAAAATAATTATATAAAGAAAAACATAAAATACACTATGAAAATCTGATGAAATGATTTTAAGACATTACTCGTTTTCGATTTTATTAACAATAACTTCCTACCCGATGTTAAAATCATTCTTCCAAACACTATAAGGTAAAAAAATCGCAGGAAGTCAGCGAGACAGCTGCGTGCGGCGATTTAAATTCACTCCAGAACTGTTTTTTTTACTTGAAATTTGACACAACTTACTTACTTCGTGAATGGACAAAATCAAGCTGCCTCATTTGCAGTCTATGAGCGAAGCAAACAAAACGAAAAATGATGCCAAAATAGGCCTGTAGGCAAGTTAAAGTGAAATTGTACGTTTTTTTAAGGCGAAAAGCACATTTAGGCTATTATCGCCTCGCTAAATGTAAGTTCCCGTAGGGGTGCAGATTAGCTGCACCTGTTGAGAGGATTTAGACGTCCCACGCAGTACCCGAGGGATTTTGAATAGATTTTGCTGGGTGACGGACTTATCTAAGGATTACCAAAGTCGATTTTGGTGTTGTTTGATTCAAATCGGAACAAAATTGTGAACGTGAGAGTACTAAAACACACACGCGCGCGCATACGCGCGCGCGCACACACACACACACACACACACACACGTTATAACGTTTCCTCAAAAAGCGATTTCGAGGTCAGGATCGGTGCTCATTTCAAGGTCCCGGGTTAGGACCTTACCATAATAGTGCTCCAGTATCATTTTCCAATTGGAATGTACTAAAATATCAGATTCTTTGTAGTACGAAGAGTATGTTTTATTGAAGTGAAAACTTTTATGTTAGCAACAGTTGAAAAAACTATTATATATATTTGCTTTCGCGTCACGCTTGATTCCGTAACGCATACCTCACAGCGTACGTAATAGCAAATTTGCAGAACCATCAAGATTACGTGTATTTTTATTGTTTTTGTATATATGTAGACTTGATGTGATTAATTTCTAAACAGCTGATTTCGCACAACAGCTGTTACTTCAATATCATTTCAATTGAGGTTATGTTCTTTTGTTTATGTAATTTACATTTTGAATACATACATACATACATATAGAATATATATATATATATATATATATATATCCTAAATATTCGCGCGCGCTGTGTGTGTGTGTGTGTGAATATGAGAATTAAAAATTTAAGTCAGATTTTAATAATTTTATATTTTATAAATTTTTTTATTAATTTTAAAAATATGTATTTTCCAAATTTGTGTAGTTATTTAACGAATATGATCTGTAACAGTTTTTGAATCAGAAATATATTTATTATTATACTTAGTTTAAAAAAACTCCGCGTGCATCTAAATTTTTGTAAAAATAAAAATAATTAACTTATTAATTTTATGGACCCGGGTTCGATTCCCGGCGAGGGCTTGGCATTTTCATACGCTATAAATCATCCCATCGTCTGAATTAGCCCAAGTGTGCACAACAGTCGGACGTTAAACACCAAAAAAAAATTAATAAAATAAAATAAAAATAATTACATCGTAATAGTGAATGAGAGGAAGGACATAACAGAACTACAAATGACTGACACTATGCTTATGGACAGAACAGCCAAAACAATAACCGAGGACAAGAAGCGACGGTTCCAAGGCAAAGTCAAATCCAAGCGAACGATCTAAATCTCTGACGGAGAAAGAAAAGCAAAATCACAACGAATGAAGCAATCTACTGGGTTACGAGGAAGGCACAGAACATTAAAAAGTGATTGATTTAGTGTACCCCAAAGTTGGGTGAAACAAATATAGATTGAAGGAGAGTTTTCACTTCGAAAAGCAGTCAGGCATACCAAATGACGTAATCACTTGTGGGTTAATCATTGGTCAGTGGCAGGAGATATAATTCTCCCCATGTAGCGATTTTGTTTCTGTTGAAAAAACATATACAAAGTATGTTGTGCAAGTGGCTTTATTGCGTCTTGTCTAGTTAATCCTTCAATTGCCTACAGTTTTTATTTCTTACTGCGTGCAAAACTCCAATACACGATACTGTCGTTGAAGAATTTCGACTCTAGCGCGGTGGACTTCAAACAAAATTACAACCAGCAAAAAACTGTGCTTATCATGACTTACCAATCCACCCCCCATCCCCTCGCCGCTCACGTCTGTGTGAATGCGTCTTCGATACAGTCGGCGAATACGATGACTTAGCTAAAATTGAAAGTTACTTGTAGCGATAAGGGACAACGATTTTATTTCGAGAGACAAGCGTATTATGGTGGCAGTGATGTAATTTAAACTGTATGTCGCGAAGTGTCTAGAAACAATGTAGTTTATTAACAGTAAAAAAAAACTATTGTACAAATAAAAATATTTTTTAAATATTTGCTCAGTCTAAAAAAGAACGACGTACACGTTCTCTTTTTAGCAGCAGTGACGTCACTTCCTTTTTTAAATAAACGCGCCAACAACTGGTTCCGTCTCTTCATTTCGTCTTATTCGTCACTAGCAGTCGTCATTTGATTGTTGGTGCTCAAAGACAATCTGTCTGTTGTAATCAAGTTTTAAGTATTCATATAAATCCAATATGGCCGATAACAGCATGTTATTATTTTACAGCATGTTCCCAGGTATAGTGTAAAATAAGCTATTTAGTTATTAATTGGAAAACTTTTTTTTTTTTTTTTTTTTTTTTTTTTTTAAGTAAATACAGCCGCCTCGGTGGTCTAGTGGATAGCGTATTAGGCTTTCACCCCGAGGACCCGGGTTCGATTCCCGGCCAGGGCTTGGCATTTTCATACGCAATAAATCATCCCATCGTCTGCATTAGCCCAAGTGTGCACAATAGTCGGACGTTAAACACAAACAAAAAAAAAATTTTAAATCGCGTATTAACTTTTTTTTCACGGCTGACATGATTTTTTTTATAATAGTTATGATTTTTTTTGTAATAGTTATGATTTTTTTTTATAATAGTTATGTTTTTTTTATAATAGTTATGATTTTTTTTGTAATAGTTAATGATTTTTTTTTATAATAGTTATGATTTTTTTTTTATAATAGTTATGATTTTTTTTTATAATAGTTATGATTTTTTTTTTATAATAGTTATGATTTTTTTATAATAGTTAATGAAGTGTTTTCTATTTTCGGCCTAATATTTTCTTCTGTTTAAAAAAACTAGAATATGGTTGATGGTTGTGAATAAATTAAAATTTTTTAATAATTTTTGAAAGAATTTACCAGATTTAAACATTTTAAGGCTGTTTGCAAATAAAATAAGGTGTTTCATAAATGGAGTGCAATAATTTAGGACGTGATCCAACAGGTGATAAATGAACAGATCCAGGTTGAAATAAGAAAACACATTCAATCGGACACGTGAACCGAAACCCACGGTTACTGAATAAAGTAGCCGCCATTTTGTTTTTTTTTTACAAAAAATAATTTATATCTGCAAAACGTGTTGACCGATTAAATTGAAACTCTGTTAGAACATTTAAAAGGTAAAGCCCCGTTTTGAAAGAAAATCAAGTTGATCGATTGATTCGTTTCAAAATGGCGTCCGTTTGAATTTTTTATTGTTGAATATTTCGAAGACCATTAATTAAAAAAAAATTCGGGTTTTCTGCAAGTCAAATCGAGTTATTGACAGGAAAATTGAAAAAGTAATTTTGTATTTAAATTGTCATTTTTTTGTGTGTGTTTAGCGTCCTACTATTGTGCACACTTGGGCTAATGCAGACGATGGGATGATATATTGCGTACGAAAATGCCAAGCCCTGGCCGGGAATCGAACCCGGGTCCTCGGGGTGAAAGCCTAGTACGCTAACTAGGCCACCGAGGCGGATCTTTAAGTTGTCAACAATTAAAACAAGGTTAAAAGCAACTCTTATTCAGTTTGTGTCCATAACTTGAATATCCTTTGATCCCCGCACGGGGGTGCAGACTAGCTGCACCTATTGAGACGATTTAGACATCCCTCGCTGTACCCGAGTCGACGCACACATAATTACATTTAGAGAGGCGATAATAGCCTTAATGTGCTTTTCGCCTTAAAATAACAACAAATAATTATCCTATGACTCACAAATATACTAAAAAAGCATAATTTTATTTGTATTTTTAAAAGGGAACCTTTTTGTCTCCTCTAATATTGTAAAGTAATGTTTACCGAGGTATTTAGTGTTAAAAATTTCAAACTTCCATCACTTTGATACGACAATAAAACTAAAACCATCGACCGAGCTGGCTGTTTTTTTCAGTAACTGCTATAAAAGTAAAAGTTGTACGGATTCGATTCAGTCGGTCATCCTTTTTAGATAAGTAAGTTAATTTTGGGGGGATAGCGCACACACACGGTCGGACACACAGATACGGACGGACACACACAGACACGGACATGCACACGCACACACACACACGCACACACACACACACACACACAGATACGGACACGCACGCGCGCGCACACAAACATACACACGCGCGCGCGCACAGACACGGACGGACACATACACACACACGCACGCACATGGACAGACACGGACACACACACACACACACACACGGTCACACGATTACACACAAACACGCACACACACAGACGGACACGCACGCGCGCACACACAAACACACGCGCGCGCGCACAGACACGGACGGACACATACACGCACGCGCGCACACACACGCACGCACACATGGACGCGCGCGCACAGACACGGACGGACATATACACACACACACACACACGCGTGCACACACACACATCCGCGCGCACACACACAAACATCCGCGCGCATACACAGACACGGGCACACAACACACAAACACACACACACGGGCGCGCACACACACCCGCAGGCGCGCACACACACACAAACACACGCGCGCACGCACACACACGGACGGACGGACTCATACGCGCGCACACACGCACACGCACACACACACAGAAAAGTATAAATAAATGTCTGCATTGGGGAAAAATATTTTTGTATTGGATTTTCTCAACAAAATCTTAAGGTTGTGCGATCAAAAAAACAATTATTTATATTTTGGCTTAAAATAACTCGCACATGTTTGGAGATATGTTATTTTCACATATAAATTAAAAAAAAAAAATTAGCATTTTAGGGGGGTTTTAAATGGTCTTTTTTGTGTTTTAGTCAATCCACACCCACGTGTAAACGGAAGAAGCAATTTAAACCAATTTTTGGAGTTATATGCTACTAAACATGACCAATACCTTAATTACCCTCATTTTGCCATATCGGACATTAAAAAAAAAACTTTTTTTTAAATATAAAAAATATATTTCTTATTGAATCAAAATTTAAACTTCATAGCGAGGTGAAGATAGGTTTGAAGGTTATTTTCCAAAAAAAATATCTGTTCTAGATGGAATCGTTTAGCCGTGGGGGTGTTTTAAAAAAATTGGCCTACTCCTGCAAATGAAAAGATGCAACCTGCAATCTTCGTTCTCTTTCTAACACTCGCGCTCTCTCTTGCTCCCTCTCCTCCACCGGCTTATCAATTCCCCCACTTGGTCACTCGCTACATTCGTCAACCAGTTGTTTTCCTAGAACCTTCTACTGTAACCTGTCCGATTGCCTCTTTTGCACTACAATTGGATTTTTCTCATTATAAACTACTCATTTTTGATTCATTGTTAAAGTAAACGAACAATAATGTGATAAATTTAGTTACACCATTGACTTTATTGGTTTTTCCTGAACAATTACACATTTAATTCTTAAAAAAAAATTATACAATTTGTTTGAGAATAATGTCACAAAACAAAATTTTCATAGTCTTTTGTTTTGACTAAAACCAGATCAAGAGTTTTTGAGATAAAATCTCTTTTGCAGTGATTGTTATCCGTGATGTCCTGAATATAACTGAAATTTTTCAAATCTTTATTTTGATTCTACAGCCAGTTATTAAATTTTTCCCGATATACTGTTGATTCCGCTTGTAATAATACTGTATTAATAAAATGATATGTATATAATAGGCATGATACCATTAGTTGGAAAGATATACAATACATTTCACAAAAGAAAATGTTAAATATTTATTTCAATTATTATTGAGTAATTATTTATAATTGATAATTATAAAAGATTCGCGGTAAAGGTACAATCTATAAAGGTACTTATAGAGAATCGATTTTTGTTTTGAAATTCAAATAAAACAAATGCTATGTTTGAAATAATACACATTAAGATCGAGTAGAAAGAGAGGGAAGGAATATTGAATAAATTCGACTGCATTAATCGGAATCGCAATGCATCTGGGGAAAATAACTCATTTCGGAGAATCGTGTAGTGTACAATGATCGAGTACTCCATTCAAATCAAAGAATCGAGTACTCGATTCTTACTAGACTATCCTAACACTACGAGAGTGAAAATGAAAAGGGGAGGGTGAAAATTATTTTCACATCGCTTGTAATACCGTAAATGGCATCCAATATAATATAATAGGTTTTTATCATTTTTAAGAATCTGCAATAATTAAAATAATTATTTATTTGACTTTGGGCGAATAATGTGAAAACATGAGAGGAAGCAGGAAGTGTAAAAGGTGTGTTCAGAAAGTAACGAGAATTTTTAAATTTCGCGGGCTTAGAGAGTCCGATTGTCACACATTTTTTTTATTGTTGGTATACATGCCTTTGAAGTATGATAAAACTTTCAGCTGTTTTCATTGTTGACTTTGTCTGCGACAGCCACTAAGGTTAGACGTGTTTTTATGAGCTCGGCGATTTTCGTTTGTTAAAAGAAATAGATCAAATAATTTGTATCACATTTTGCGTAAAAAATGGAATAAAGTGTAACAAAGTGTGTGAAATGTTAAAATGGCCTATGGTGAGTCTGCTATGAGTAAAGCAAGAGTTTACGAGTGGTATAAGCGTTTCCAAGAAGGCCGTGAAGACGTTGAAGTTATTTCGTTGTGCTGATTAATTTGGTTTACATCATCAAATTGCCTTTTTACCTATACGAACAGTGATCGTTCTGATCAGCATACCCGGCAGGTTCTTAAATTTTAGAAGCTTTTATTACATCATCAATGTTCAAGGTTTATTACTCCAATCATATTTATCTGTACATACAAATGCACACAAATCCTGACGTCGCGGTTCATTTTTGCATTTTTATTTTACATCTTTCATTTAATACAATTTTAATGTTTTAAATGCTAATTTATACAGTTTTTAACACTGATTACGATAGCGAAATCAAATTTTTATAGAAAGTATTGCGTAAAAAACTTACACAATTCACGGCTTTTCATTTTTGTATTTTTATTGTAGAACAAAAATTTAATAAATTTAAAATGTTTTTTTTATTTTAAACAAAAACAGCATATTTAGGAAATTTGCTTCCATCAGGTCAGCGAGTAGCGTGCTATAATTACAAATACAAGTTGGAATAGGCAAACTGCAATATAAGTCAAAAAGTGACATTCTGTAAAAACAGAAAAATATAACGCATGAATGTGAAGTTCTGTTTCGTAAATCGCATGGAAAGATGTCAGCATACAGCCAGCCTTGAAATAAATGCTCAAGTAAGCATAAGGTCTGATAAAGCCCACAGTTACCGAAGGAACCAAGAAAAGTGTGGAGCATGGAGGGGGAACCACGAAACACAAAGCGGCTGGAGGGGAAATGTTCGACTGGCAAAAATTGCTCCTAGAGCGAGTGGCCTGCGATCTAGCGGATAAAGTTTGTCAGCGGACGTGATCGCACACACGAAAATATTTGAAAACGAAAATTATGAAATACATATTCAGCATTTTCCATAACTAATCCCCTAAAAGGGTACTAAAGGGATAAAAAATTTTACATTTAGGAAAAAGGAAATAATGCTGATTTTTTTAAAAACAAATTTCAGTGTTTTTCGAAATTCATCCTCTAAACGGGTAAAAAAGATGTATAGAAAAAAATATTTATTGGATTTGTTTGAAACTTGACAAAATATGAAACACATATTGTAGCACATTCTGTAATTCATTCTCTAAAGGGGTATATTTGTCCTGACTGCATATAATCAATGTATACCCAAAGGTATTATAGCTAGGGTCTTGAAATTTTGAAAATACCTCCATATTATTCTGTGAGCGTGCACGAAGAAATGATGTTATAAAATTCAACCCCTAAAAGAGTAAAAAAGTGTATAAATATTTTTTTTTAAATAAATTTGTTTAGATTTTCTTTGTTTTTTGAAATCTAAATACTTAAAAAGCACAAATTACGAAGCACATGTATTTCAACATTTTTCGTAATTTCTCATAAAGGGGTAAATTTGTATAAAAGAGCTATAAATGTTTCCTTTGGAGAAACATTGAATACAAAACTTGAAATTTTAATGGTTATGCCCTGGATCCTATCTTTTTTCTGGTCGCCTGAACCCCCAAAAAGTGATATTTATTTTGATATATTGTGTGTGTGTGTGTGTGTACAATTTTAATAATCTTATTTTCACAAAAGTTGTTCAAACGCTTTTGATCAAACGTAATCCTCAGTCTACCAAAACAAATGTACAGGTCGGTAAAAAATCCAGTTATAGGAGCTATTAACAAAAACCAGAAAATTTATTGGTTTTTTAAAAAATGGTAGGTCAAATTTTGCTTTAACTTTTGTTTATATATAAAGGTTCATTACTAAGTGAGTATGTAGTTTTACGTTTTAGTTCTTTTTGAATCAATACTCAATTTTTCATTAAATTGAAAAGTTATGAAAAAAATTTATACAGCAGAGAAAAAAGTTAAAACTATAAATTCTTGTATTTGTAGGATGGCGTCTGTGTGACTGCTATGATATTCTGATGGGATACAAGAATGAACTGATGAAAGTGCAGCAAAAAGGAAACGAAACAGGTAAAAACCATCAATTATATATTTATATCAGTCACAATACTGTAATACTTGCTATTTGCCTACATACCAAGGACTTCTAAAATACTGCTATGACCATAGATACCCTAATCGACTTTTTTTTGTCGATTGCAATAATTCATTAACACGTTTGCTGAACACTTTTTCATCTACCTCATTTCTTTCCTGACTTTATCTCACCGAGAGTGTATCTTATCCTTGGTGGTCTTGGCAATCTACTGCCTTCTAGCAAATCGTCTTCATATTTCATTTAGTATTCTTCCATCCGGGCCATCGACAGGTCTGGACCCCTATGTAAATTATTTTGCAGGCCCACTGTCTCCCAAAACATTACCATCCACTAATTTCTTTGTATAAGTTTCAAGTTATGGAATATTCACCCTCTAATGTTACAAAACAATGAAAAGGGAAATGTAGATAACAAAGTTGTTTATTACGATCATATTAAAATGAATGTGAAAGCATCTTCTTCTTCCAATGGCTCCTTTTGGTTCACACCATTTTGGATCTTGCCTCCCAATACAATCCAGGAAAGTCCCTTCATCCCTGCTTCACTCCATGCAGGCCTTCGCAGATCAGTAAGTGATCCTTGTCCATAACATACACATCTTTTGAACAAATCTTGCACTTCTCAGAGGTTATTAGTCTCATCCTTTGGAGATGTTTGGCAAGACAATCGTGACCAGTTTCCAGGCGGAAATTTGCTACAGCTATTTTGCGTAGAAGCATCTTATTGTCCTTAAAAAGATTAAACGGATCATAAGCTTTGTCTTGTAGGTTTTTCTTCATTTCACTAACAAATTTTTGCTGTGAGTCTGTTTTTAGTTTTCTTATAACTGCTTGTAATGACAGGGAGCCTGCTGGCTTTTGAATAATTTTTGTTCCTCTCTTCACCAAATTATCCGCAGCTTCATTTCCCATCAATCCCACGTGTGCAGGGACCCAATGCATTGCGATATTGCCAACATTATTTCTTACATTCTTGTAATTCTGTCTGATATTTTGTATTACTTTGCTTTTGGATTATCATTATTGGCTATTGCCTGCAGAGACGATTTGGAGTCAACTAAGACCACTATGTTTGTGTTCAACCATGGTCTCACAATCAGCTGTTTGAGAGCCTCATTTACAGCTATCAATTCCGCCTCAAACACTGTAGAATTGCTGCTTAAAGAAATGTAGTGTGAGAAGTGGTCACAATATATTCCAGCTCCTGTTTCTCCTTCCATTCTAGAGCCATCAGTATATACACGGATCCAAGAGTCTGACGGGTATCACACTTCCAAGGTTTCCAAAGTGATTTGAGATATTTTCACTGGAGCATCAGAGTTCTTGCTCACTGGTTCAAGCAGATCCAAAAGAATGTCAAAGTCAATGAATTCCAATGGGTCCATGAGTTGAGGAGGTCGTTCCACATTTACTTTGTTTATCCTATTAGAGATGATAAGTGGGTAGTGCTAAATGATCAACAGTGCTGGCAAACGCCTCCCAAGAAGCAAATAGATTGAATGAACGGAAATGAATATGAAAGCATGAAATCAACAGTAATAATTAATATTCACCGGCTGTTAAACTTTAATCATTATTAGCAGAAGTTATAAGCTTAATAATTGAAAATTTAATCAACCATCTGCAAACATCAGTGGAGGGAAAAGTTAAAACTATTAATTCTTGTATTTGCAGGAAGACAACTTCTGTTGGACAACTATGATATTCTGAAAGCGTACAGGAATGGACTGATGAAATTCCAGAAAGGAAATGATACAGGTAAAAAAAAAAAAAAAAACAGCATGCATTACACTTGGGTGACCACCGGATGGTTTAATGGGTAATGAGTAAGATATCTTAGGTTCGAACCTTCCGAGGGCAGATATACTGTTTTTAAGCTTAACAAAATAATCGATACTTCTGACCGATGCCTTATTGCTGGAACTGATATTAGTAAAAGTATTGAGTAAAACAAATAGCAGTTTTTGAAAGAAAAGTAGACGCCTCGGTGGCCTAGTGGATAGCGTACTAGGCTTTCACCCCGAGGACCTAGGTTCGATTCCCGGCCAGGGCTACGCTATAAATCATCCCATCATCTGCATTAGCCTGTGTGTACAATAGTCGAACGTTAAACAAAAAAAAAAAAAAAACAGCATGCATTACACTTGCGTGATCACGGGATGGTTTAATGGATAATGAACCTTATCTTAGGTTCGAACCTTCCGAGGGCAGATATACTGTTTTTTAAGCTTAACAAAATAATCGATACTTCTGACCGATGCCTTATTGTTAGAACTGATGTTAGTAAAAGTATTGAGTAAAACAAATAGCAGTTATTGAAAGAAAAGTATCGGTATCGGGTTTTGTTCAAGGTACTATTTTTGTAATACAATTAATAAATACAAACGCAAAAAAAACTCTTATTGCGAAAAAATTGATCTTGGAGATTTTGATGGATGTATTTGTTTTTGGGCCTCCTAAGTTTTAAAAAAATGTTTTTAAATGTTATTTGTCTTTGTGTCTATTTAGCTCAAGAGTAAAAAATCTAAGCATACTGATTTAGTTTTTAAAAAAATACGTATTTACAAATTTTTGAAAAATATTTCCAAATCAGTTCTAACAATTTTAATCAAATTTTGCTTAAATATATTTCTCAACTACTAAAAAAATGTATAAATTACTATCAACCCTAAAGTTTTGGGAGTTATTACAAAAAATAGGCCTAATTTGTAAATAGTTCAGCAGATTTTGCTAGTTTTGTATCTTAAGTTAGTGCAACAAATTTAGTACTTCTACTCAGTTGGTTTTTGTTTTTTGCTCTTATTCTTATTCTAGGATAGCAAATTTTTTTAAATTTAAAAAATTCAAATCAATTTTCAGATTTATTTATTGATTGCTACCTAACCAGATTTTTTTGTGAAAATAATCGTGAGAAATTTTTATATGTTTTTCACAATATTTTTTAGAAAATTTAGAAAAACTGCAAGGGAAAACAGAACTGCGGGAAGAGTTGTGTGTTGCATCTAATAAGGAAGGACAATTTCAAGGTAACATTTTTTATATACAGGTAAAAAAAAACTTTTTAAAAAAACAGCATTTTTTTAAATTAGAGGTTATATTCATATATATCTTTAAGTTTCATTATATATATATATATATATATATATATATATATATATATATATATATATATATATTGAGGGTGTTCTGAAAAGTTTCTGACCTAACAAAGATACAAAACATTTTATCAGAATTTTTTTTTTATTTTTCAACATAGTCTCCATGTACCTCTACACACTTCTCCCAGCGATGCTCCCATCTCTGTAACCTGTCCAAATAGTACTCGGCGTTTTTCTCTGCAAAATAATTGTTCATGAAGGTGATTGCCTCTTCATTTGACGAAAATCTCTGTCCTCTGAGCGCAATTTTTAGATGAGGAAACAAAAAGAAGTCGCTTGGGGCTAGATCTGGTGAGTAAGGCGGATAGTCAAGCAGTTCAAACCGTAATTCGTGGATTTTCACCATGGTAACCGCTGAGGTGTGAGACGGTGTGTTGTCTTGGTGAAACAGGATTTTCTTTTTCTGCAAATGTGGCCGTTTTTCCGCAAGTTCTAACTTCAGCTTGTCAAGTAATGATGCGTAGTATGCTCCTGTAATGGTTTTTCCTTTTTTGAAGATAGTCGATTAAAGTAACTCCATGACTATCCCAAAAAACAGTCGCCATCACTTTGCCAGCCGAAAAAACAGTTTTTGCTTTTATTGGAGCCTGTTCCCCCTTTGCAATCCACTGTTTGGACTGTATTTTTGTTTCGGACGTATAATGGTGTATCCAAGTTTCATCTACTGTAATTAATCGGCGCCAAAACTGGGATTTATTGCACCTAAACTGCGCCAACAGAGCATTGGAAATGTTCATTTTAACACGTTTTTGGTCTAACGTGAGCAAACGCGGCATTCAACACGCGAACAGCTTTCTCATGTCTAAATCTTGATTTAATATGTGACAAACACGTTCTTTTGACATGTTCATAACGTCTGCTATCTCTCTCACTTTAATTCGGCGGTCATCTAGCACTGTTTGGTGAACTTTGGCGATGTTTTCATCGGTAGTTCCAGTTTTTGGACGTCCCGAACGTTCGTTTTCTAAGCTCTTACAGAAACGTTTAAATTCAGCTGCCCAAAATTTCACTGTGGTAAATGATGGTGCAGAGTCTTCATACACCATCTTTGATCTGCATAGGCGTATTGCCTTTCAAAAACAAATATTTAATGACAGCTCGATACTCGATTTTGTCCATTTTTATAAAAATACTCACATCAACTCACTCAAACGACTGTTACATAACAACTGCCCGTCCAAAATGGCTGAAACTTTGATGAGTAACTGTCAACAGATGAACAACGAAATTCGAGTGTTGAGGTCGGAAACTTATCAGCCACGCTCATGTATATATATATATATATATATATATATATATATATATATATATATATATATATATATATATATATATATATATATATATATATATATATATTGTATTGTTGATTTAACTCTGATCACATACGGTGCATTTCATCACTGATGTTTGTATTCATAATCTGCGTTCTTGAAAATTAGAAACTTTAGAGGTAAACTTGGTCTTTGAGAGAACCCAGAAGAAATATAAGTAGATGTGAGGTTCAGGCTTCATGAAGGCCTAACGCACATGCACAATCCATTCACCGAAGAAATGTTATCAAGTGATTTCCTTCAAATAATCTCCAGTGCAAATAATACTAAGCTGCAGGTTTTCTCACCGTAGGTATGTAAAATGTTACCATTAATGGTTTTTTTCTTGTGAAAGAAAAGCAGACGAATAAGTTTGTTATGAGAAATTATAATGGCCTTTGTGAGCTCCATATTTGCATGTTATGTTTATTCACTTTTTCAGAAAAAAGAATTTGCTTCATCAGAAAACACTAACTTAGAAAGTTTTCATCACTAGGCAATCGTAACACAGTAACTGCAATTTAACTTACATGCTGCAGTGCAAATCAATTTTTGAAGACTGACAAAATGATTGGTGCACATTTTCAACAGCTTCATTGAGCAGTTTAGGCTTACCATTACCTTATTTTTTTTCTTCTTCTTTTTCGTTTCACCCTCTTTGGGGTACGTTGAATCAATAATTTCTTGCGCGCTGTACTTTTCTTTGTTCCCAGTAGCTCTTCATTCTTTCCGATCTTCTTTTCCTCTCATCTTCCGAAATGACAGGTTTAGGTCTTATTTTGATTTTATCTTGGAATCTTATTCTTTCGTCCTTGTTACTTATCTTAGCAGTTTGGTCAAGCTTATTTTTTTTATTATTATTATTTTTTTTGTTTTTAACGTCCGACTATTGTGCACACTTGGGCTAATGCAGACGATGGGATGATTTATAGCGTATGAAAATGCCAAGCCCGTTTAATTTAATTTAAAGCATGAATCGAACCCGGGTCCTCAGGGTGAAAGCCTAGTACGCTATCCACTAGGCCACCGAGGTGGCTCCATTACCTTATAATTGTTCTATGCTTGTAATAAAAATACATTTTTTGTACCAGCTTCAAGACTGTTTCTTTTGATGGAGGCTATCAATTCTATCCAGTTATAAATTTCATTTGCACACTATATGATAGATTTGATTTGAATAAATCATTCGATACTTGTGCATTCATAGTGTCTGGTTTATTGGAGCTTAAGTTTTTAGTTGTGAGTAACAACAATGACTCAGCTCATCTTTCCAAAAAAGCACTAAAGAAAGTTTATCATTTTTTTAATATACCATTATCTTTAAAATGATCTAAATGTGAATCTATAAAATATATTAAGCTTAAAAGTTGTTCAAATTTTTTTAACGTACTCTGTTTATCAGCAAATTTCCACTGAAAAATGAGCTATTTGAGGAGCCTTCATGGAGACTCATACCCCATACCCAGGATATTGAAATGAGTTCTTCTGAAACACTTGTTTTAAGTTTTTTCAAATTTAATAAATTTTTGTGTTGGTATTCATAACTTTTGTCAGATTTACAAGAAGAGGACGTAGGCAAGTAAAAAAATATTTTAGGAATATTGCTTTCATAATATTGTGACTATTGTGTGTCATTTTAATTTGTTTTTGTAACAAAAATACATATTTGGTTCCATAAATGGTGAAGCCGTTTTTGAAAAAAAAATGTATTTTAAAGATTTGTTGTTTCACAAAATGCTTCAGAAAAATGTTGTTTTCAATTTGAACCAAGTCAGAAAAAGCTAGTAGTTTTTGTACTATGACAAATGATTACAAACACATACTGACTGACATCTAAGGAAAAACAGTTTGTTTGACATCAAAGGGCTTGTGAAACAGATTTGTTAAAATTAACAAGTTTTTATGATGATTATATTAGTTTTTCACTATTGATTAGTGAGATTGGAAAACACTGAAACACAAAAAAAATATAATAAAAATATTACAATTATTTTGTAAAAATCTTGTACAACAATGGTCAATTTTCTTGACAGGCCAAAATTGTTGTGCAAGTTACATTCCCCTCAAATCATATAGCGAGTAGGAGTGGCCAAAAAAATTGATATGCTTTTATATTAATTTATGCCTAGTTGTTTGATTTTGCCGCAGGGGGTGCAGACTAGTGCACCTATTGACAGGATTTAGACGTCCCTCTTGGTACCCGAGTCTTAACACACTTACACTTACAACACTATACTTACGACTTTAACACTTTACACTGACACTTACATTTACGGAGGCAATAATAGCCTAAATATGCTTTTCGCCTTAACATAAAAAAAAAAAGGAAAAAAAGATTTTGTTTGGTTTATGTTGTAACCTATCATGAAAATCTTCAACTAAGTGATTGACACCTTATCCCCATAATAGCCGCCTCGATGGCCTAGTTGATAGCGTACTAGGCTTTCACACCGAGGACCCCGGTTCGATTCCCAGCCAGGGCTTGGCATTTTCATACGCTATAAATCATCCCATCTTCTACATTAGCCAAAGTGTGCACAATAGTCGGACGTTAAACATCCAAAAAAAAAAAAATATCTACTATGGACCAATTATGACATAACTTGGGTATCACTGTACAGTACTAAGTGAACATATTGAACTTGTTAAGCCGCCTCTGTGGCCTAGTTGATAGCGTACTGGGCTTTCACCCTGAGGACCCGGGTTTAATTCCCGGCCAGGGCTTATCATTTTCATACGCTACATATCCCATCATCTGCATTAGCCCAAGTGTGCACAATAGTCAGACATTAAACATAAAAAAAAAAAAAAAAATTAACTTGTTAAAAGATTGAATCAAATTATTATTGGTTTAAAGTATCAAACAAAAAAAGTATGTAATATTTCATACTGTAGTGTTTTGTTCCGTGTAAGCATATTTTTTGTGTGGTTTTGTAATTAATTTAATGTTATTTTGTTTTTCTAGAAAACTACGAACACTTATTCTGCAAATATTGTTACGCAGAAGCGACAATCGACGCTTTGTTAGAAAATCATATTTGTGAATTTACGTTACCAGCGCCTATTAAAAAAACTTGCAATACTTGTCTAACAGCTATTCCAGCTACAATGGCCGTATCGGATCATAAGAAAAGTAGACGGCATTTTTTTATGCTACTAAATCTAGGAGCGGACAAAAAGATCGAAAAGCTCGCTCACTTCTACTGCTACATTTGTAAGTCCCAGTCTTCATCCATGGCCGACTATATGACTCACATGATGAGTGAGAAACATGTCGAAATTACAGAGTTAAAATCAAATGACTTGTACTTCTGCGAAACATGCAATTTGTCCATGGATCTAATTGGGTACGAGGTACATATCTCGTCAAAATATCATCTGTTGCACAGTATGATCAGCTACTATAAATGTTATTGTATGGAAAATTTGGACGAGTCAGAAATGAAATGTGTTGACTGCGGCATCGAGTACAAAAATAAAAAAAAATACAGAAAACATTTTTGCAAAGTGAAACACTGCCAGGTCATTTTAGATAAAAAAATGGAAGAAGAAAATAACCGTCCAAAACAATATGTTATCGTAACTGGAAACAAGTATTACTGTGTTTTGTGCAAGTTGCACATTGCGAACGATAAGTATCTAAAGTATCACTTTTTGACTATTGAACACACTGCCCATGAACATAAATTTGAAGAAGAACATAAGGAGAAAATCTTTTTGGGAGAATGTACTCTGAAGTCGTATTTTTTACCGCAATATTTGCGATGTAGTTTCTGCACTGTAAACGAAAGAAACTGTGAACATATGATGAAGGACGACAAAGAATTCATCGGCTGGATGGAAAAGGTGAAGACCGGCGAAATTTGTACATTCTGCAACTGTGTTAATGATGAATTACACGAAACAACTGCGCTGCATAAAAAAATGACAAAACTGATAAAATATTGTAAAATCTGCGATAAGTTCTTGAAAAATGTTTCTTTCAGAGTACATGATTTAACTTACACTCATAAAATTAAGGTGAAGAAATTTGGACCTAAAGGAGTAGAAGTGAAACTTGGTCCAATAAATTTGTTTTGTGGCATTTGTAATCAGGATAGTGGCCATATAGACAACCAAAAAGAACATTTGGCCGGGAAGAAGCATGCGTTTAACTATAACACGAAATGCTTTCAAAATGTGCGTTACTGTATGATGTGTTCTTACAATACGACAGAACTTTGTGAGTATGAGAATCATATGAACTCCACGGATCATAACAACAAGCTTAAGAATCTGCATAACGGCTGGGTCAAAAAACAATATTGTTTTGTTTGTGAAGAAAGTATTTCGGGTGAAATACAATCGCATATCATAACTGAAAATCATGTAGACAAAGTAAGAAAGTTATTTTAGCAAACAAGTAACAAACTTATTGTTCGGGACAAGACACATTCGGTTTGTTTTGATCTGTTTCTAACTTTTGTTCCGGAAGACTTCTGATAACTGGTTTTTAAGTTACATGTCGAAGGTGTAAATTGTACTTAAAATACATTTCAAATACAAATCAATATAGGGAACATTACTGATGTTTGATAGTCCCCTTCATGTGTAGTGTTAAAATGTGTTAAATCACTTTGTCGAGGCCATTACACGGCTTTGGAGGCCCAGTAATTCGCGTTTTCTAGAACTCAATCCAACAACATTGCCTTTATTATTTTCTGCCTTTTCTTGATATAATGCTAGCCGCCTCGGTGGCCTAGTGGATAGCATACTGGGCTTTTACCCCGAGGAGCCGGGTTCGATTCCCGGCCAGGGCTTGGCATTTTCATACGCTATAAATCATCCCATCGTGTGCATTAGCCCAAGTGTGCACAATAGTCAGACGTTAAACACAAAAAAAAAAAATTGATATAATGCTGCTATTTATTGTACAGTTGACGAAGTTGCAAGTCAATAAATATTGCAATATTTTTCTAATAACCAGTAGGTAATTTCTACTTCAATGTCTGTTTGATATACTAAATGAAATTCCATACAACACTACCAATAAACAAGGGTCAGTATTTTTGACATGGATTTATCTCGCCTTGCCTCACCCTTCCCAACAGAGGTCACTTACTGAGGTCTTGAAATGAGTTAACTGTACAGTACTGTATTTTCCATTTAGTTGAGAGGTAGTTACCACTACAAAATGTTGTTTGTTTTGTATAGTTAGTATTTTTATACTTCTGTATTTTATACTAATATATTGTAACTCTGCTCAGAGTTGTTGGGAAGCACACATGTTCATTAAAAGATGAATATTTAAATAAAACGGAACAGAATTATTAGATTATTTTTCTCCGAATTTGTTTGTTTTTATCGCTCCCCGATTGTCTACGATTAGTGTAGATTTTTATTAAATTTTAATTTTGAGTTAAATGTGTTTTCTGACTATCAAGGTTCGGGCCAACAGGGTTACATTATATTTATTTTTGATTTTTTCTTTTTTCAGTTTATTCATCATTTTTAATTGTTTTTGAGCAATTTTTTACTCTCAGTTATTGTAAACAAATTATTGATGTTAGAAACTGATAGATCTTAGATTTGGTATGGATAGGAAAACCATAGCTTTACATTTAAAAGTAATCGTATTTATCAAGTACCACAAAGTATTTATCATTTATCAAGTATTTATAAAGTATCGTATTTTATAATTAATTTAAAAGTTCATTTCTGCAATCATATAGGAATTTATTTTTTCAATGTAGGCATGATATGGCACATTATTATTTATATCGATTTTTTTTATACTGAATGTAACAAATAATTTTCTCAAAGATATCTGTTGTTTTTTTAATAACTAGTTTAAAATTTAGTGATATTTTGAGACCTTAGAGAAGTTCATCACAGTACTTTGAAAATACGTAATACATAAGTACTTCAAATATTTTGAAAATCATTAAATGACAGCCATTTAAATTTTTAAAAATGCGCTATTTTTTATCTTACCTGTTTTGTAAATTTGATTGCTTTATTTCAATTGTTAGTAATTTTACGTTAATGTTCGTTTTAATTCTTATATTTTTGAAAAGGACGATAGTGATCTGGGTTTTTAGCTGCCTCGGTGGCCTAGTTGATAGCGTACTGGGTTTTCACCCTGAGGACCCGGGTTCGATTCCCGGCCAGGGCTTGGCATTTTCATACGCTATAAATCATCTCATCGTCTGCATTAGCCCAAGTGTGCACAATAGTCAGACGTTAAACACACAAAAAAAGTGATCTGGGTTCATTTTTATATGTATGACCTTATTTTTTGTTATAAATCCTTTACTCGTAACAATGCTGCAGAAGAATAAAGTCTGTGGCTTTGGGATTAGGCAGTTTATAAGCGTTAACAATTATAGTATCCAAAGTGATAAAAAATGTTTTAGAGAATTTCTTTGTTACTGTCCTACACTACAATCATTCTTCAAAAAATGTCTGTTGCATTATGTCCTTAAGTCTACAGGAAAAATGGAATTAACAGCATCGAATTTGCAGTGTGCGAGGGAGTGAATTGTAACTGACATATTTACTCTTGTCTCTTATAAAAAGGAGACTACGAGCAGTGGTAGGCAGTCGGATATCGGTGCTACCAACTTAACTGTGAAATATCAGTTCTGAAATTATATGCGAAGATACTGAAGGTTAGAAAAAAATACTCTGTATTAAATAATGAACATTACCTACTGTAGTTCAAAGATAATCGTATAGCCATACCAAATGCAAACCTTAATTGTAATCTTTTATTAATATCAAAAACTTTTCATTATTACCTATTATTTTTTATTATTTAATCACTTTACAAATAATGTTTAACAGAAATATTTTAGTTTATAGTGTCTTTTGTAGTTTTGTGGAATTATGGGTTATCACTAATAGTTTATATTATTAACCCTAGAATGAACGGGCAAAAAAAAGTTACGTAAGTGGACGGGCCGGGTCTGACAGACGCAAAATTAAAAAAATCTACAGATAATTTTAAATTATTTTTATTGATCAAAAAATGTTCTTATATGAAACCTTCAAGTGTTTTTAGTAGTATAACACTATTTTAACAAAATAATATTGCGCCCAAATAATGGTATAAAAAAACTAAGTAATCTTGTACATTTTTAACAAAAAATTACATGATTTTTTAAAAAAATAACATTAATAAGGTTAGAATTTTTAAATTTTGATTGGGTTTGATTTTACTTAGTATATAAAGAATGATTTTAACGAAAAAATAATAAGAATTAATTAAAATACAAAAATAATATGTTTTTGGAGAGGACAAATAACTGAATTTTTACAGCAATCGCTACACAACATTTCACTGTGGTTAAGACATAACCAAATTTTACACTCTTTGTAAAAGTATTTTGTTTTGCTGTCTTTACATATGGAGCATCTTCCACGCTTTCCTGGAGCAGTGTCCTCTTTAGGTTGAGCTTCATATCCAGAAAATTTAGTTGCCGAATCTGTCGTGGGAGGTTGTTTTACTGAGCTCGCATGGTCAAGTAGGGTTGCAGCATCTGTTTTGACAAGTTCTTGTCAACAACAAAAGCACTGCGCTTATACATGTTTAAACTTGTCAATAGTATTAAAATGAACAAAAGTAAAAATTAAAAACAATCCTAAAACACAAATCCTGCTATGTCAGAAGAAGTAACGTAAGCGGACAGGCTGGGTCTGACAGACCCACAAGATATACAAACACGTGACAACTGACGACTAAGAGCTGAATTGGCGAACATGCAACAGTAGCGCATTCTGTAGACTCTTTTAGGAAGGTACAGAGAGAAATAACGGTCTCCAACGCCAATGACCTTGAATCTAACTTAATTTTAAAACGTCTGGGTCTCACAGTTCCAGCCCGTCCATTCTAGGGTTAAGGGTTTTTGTATAACATATACTATATTATTAATATTGATATTTTTCCCTTTACATAAGTTTAGTAAATGTGTACATTTATAGTTTTTTTTAAATTGTTGCTGTAGCTATTTCATTATATTGTAATATTTTAAAAGAAGATATTTATAAGATATTTTATAAATCTGTTTATTTTGAAAAAAAAGTGTTTTTTTGCTTGTTTAAAGCTTTCAATACCTAGTTGATTTTACAGTAAGTAAGCCTAATACTACATTTTTTGCTGCACATGCATTGAAATTACATCAATGTAACTAGAAAGTGAAACGAAGAATCTGAGGGTTTCTATGGGTATCTGAGTGCAATTTAAATAATTTTTTTGGAATAGAATATTTTATGCTATTTTTTCCTCAGTTTTAATTTTTTTTAATCTTATTTTTAATGATTTTTTTAAATAATATTTTTTTGATTTCATTTTTGTAATTCTTTGACACTTAGTTGGAGTAGAGCTGCTTTTGTACTAAGTATTTAGAAAGTGTGGTGATTGTGCGAAAAATCAGTTTTAACAGTTACATCTTTTTCAGTTCTTTTCAGTTCAAAAAAGCGTTTTCCTGGACACATCCGGCCAAAAGTCCCTTACAAATAACTGAAGTTCTCAAAATCGGTTGGAAAGATTTCAATAAAATTTTTGGTCATATATGAGCTTATTATTGTTTCCCGACTCGAGTCAGTGCCAGTCAATATTAAGAATTTGAACTTCAAAAAATTATGGCTAAGGAATATATTGAAAAAAAACTAAAATAAATCCTGACCCGTAATCTTATCTGATTTAATATTGTCTCTAACCTTATTTTTTTTTATTTTACGTTTGCTATTTTACAATTTCTGTTAAACTGATTTTGAAAAATTATGACAACGGTTTATCCTTGATAATTTCCATTATTTTCCTTTTTTTATTGATAGGTTACGTATTAGAACATTTGGATAGAATAAATGTTATTTATGGTTTGGCGTTATTAATTTTGGGTACTTGAAGTTCCGTTTCAGTCCCTTAATGTAACTGAATTAAAGAAAGTATGTGTACTATTTTAGCACTTCTTCTTTATTTGTTTCACCCAACTTTGGGGTACACCAAATCAATCACTTCTCAATGTTCTGTGCCTTCCTCATAGCCCAGTATTGCTTCATACGTTGTGATCTTGCTTTTCTTTCTTCGTCAGAGATTTGGATCGTTCGCTTGGATTTGATTTTGCCTTGGGACCGATGCTTCTTGTCCTTGGTTATTGTTTTGGCTGTTCTTTCCATGAGCATAGTGTCAGTGATCTGCAGTTATCTGTTATCAGTGATCTGTTATGTCTTTCTCCGTTTCCCTAAACCAAAGTGGTTTGGCTCTTCTACTGCGAAAGTATTCAAATATTTTTTTGGTTAGTATATTTTTGTCCATTCGGAGGATGTGCCCATAAAAATCAATTCTCCTTTTTCTTATTGTGTCTGATAGTGTTTCAGTTCTTTGGTAAAGAGTTTCATTACTGATGTGGAGTAATTGGTTGTTACTGAATTTGGCGCCTAAGATTTTTCGTAATATCTTTCTTTCTTTGATCTCCAGCCTTTCAAGTGGGCCCTGGGTTGTGAGAGATAATGTTTCAGCTGCATATAAGGCTTCTGGTTTAATTACCATATGATAATGCCTTATCTTTGTATTCCAGGAGAGGGACTTCTTGTTGTACGTGTCCTTGGTAAGTTGGAAGGCTAATTCAACTTTATTTCTCCTAGATTCCATAGCTTTTTTTTCTAGAGCATTCCAGCTGATCCATTCCCCAAGATATTTGAATTCTTTCACTATCTCAATGTATTGTTCTCCCACTTGAAGCTTTTTTGTATTTTAGCACTATTTATTTCAATATTTTTTTTTGTTTATCCAAAAATTTAATTAGCATTCTTGTTAACATTGTATTTTATAGCTTCTTAATTTGTGTAAAATGTTAAAAGCAGGAAGCTTTATTACATTTTTATAAATGAAATGTAAAATTTAACGTTATAACCTTTAAATTAATGGTACATAATTATCCAAACATTTAATTAGCATTCTTGTTAACATTATAATTTATAGCTTCTTAATTTATGTAAAATGTTAAAAGCAGGAAGCTTTATAGCATTTTTATAAGTGAAATGTAAAATTAGTAAATTGTTATAACCTTTAAATTAATGGTACATAAAAGCTGCACTAATTTTTCCCACAAACTTTAAAAATCTGGTGTAGAAGCTATTACAAAAAAAACCAACAAGTGTTAGACCTAATAAAAAAATAAAACTGACATAATTCCATTTTTTTTCAAATTTTATATGTGAATTTTAATAATAATTCCATATGTAGGCCTACACAAGTTTCATATAATTTTTTATATTAAGGTAGTTTTCATTTTGTGTTGAGGCTTTTATTCTTTAATTTTTTGAATTATTTTAGGAAATAACAAAAATATAGGCCTACTATTGATTTTGTCCTGTACGTTTGAGCTAATTTTGATAAAACTATTTTTTGAGAAACGATTTTGTTTTCTTATCGCTAGCTACCTATAATTTTTGGAGATACAAATCTAACTCAAAAAAAAGCATTGTAATTGGAATTGTGGTAAGTGCACAAACGCTTCTAAAGTTTAAAACAAATAGAAGTAGTAATTTTTGCTCTAGTATGATTATCTGTTAATTAATTTATCAAATTTTACATCATTTCAATAATATGTTTGACTATGTACTTTTACTATGTATATAGAGTAGTCTAAGTTAAATTTAAAATTTGCTGAAAAATAACAAGTTTGTATTTTGAAAAGTTGTAATTTATATTTTCATTGACATTACCATACAGTATTTGTAAAATTATACTGTTTGTTTTCATTAAAGTTATTGTTTCCTTTTTTAAAAAGACTATCTGCCTTATCTACTTCCTTCAAGACTCAACATTTACTCCTGACTTCTATAAATTTCTCCAATTCATTACCTAACCCATTTCTCCCATCCATGATAATTTTGTGATTTTTTCCGCTCACTTCATATGTTTAATTTTAAAATATTAAAAAAAAAGTAACTCTAATTTTTATTCCAGAAATGATAATTTTAAAACTTGTTTTTGATTTTTTCCGCTCACTCCAAATTTATCCCTTTTAATGTTATCCATGTTTTAAAATATTTAAAAAAATTGTAACTATAATTTTTCTGATGTACAGGGGAAATGTATATACCTAATGTATCTGCAACCTGGAGAAGCAGGTACATAATTTGGGTTATTTTCCAAAAAGTAGATGGAGGTTCTCCGAAACGCGTCAATAAAAGTAGAATTGACGAAGCTAGGGAAGGTAGATCATTATACTCAACATAGTGAAAGTATATACAGTATTATATTTATTAAAGAATTTGTATTGGAAAATTATTTATTGGAACAATTGTCATGAAAAAGCCATGATATGAGAACAAATTATATTTTTAGGAACCGTTTATTTTGTTAACTAATTTTGGTCTAATTTGTTGCCTCAAAAATTGTATAATAATATTGTGGACAAGTTCATTAAGTGCCCAGAAAAAACCTTGGCCATTTCAAAATTGTCGCTATTCAAACACTTAAGACATTTAATCTCTTTTGAGATTTTGAATTGTGCCATTTTGCAAAAATACAAAAACGTGTGTCATTATATTAAATATTATTAGGTGTACAATATTTACAGGTATTTTTGATATCAGTGCTTCCACTTACCCCTAGCAGCCTCGGTGGCCTAGTTGGTAGCGTACTAGGCTTTCACCCTGAGGACCCGGGTTCGATTCCCGGCCAGGGCTTGGCATTTTCATACGCTATAAATCATCCCATCGTCTGCATTAGCCCAAGTGTGTACAATAGTCGGACGTGAAAAAAAAAGAAATCACACCCCTGCATAAATCAGCCCTTCATTTTCAAGAATATTAAAAACTTGTCATTATTCATCAACACTGTATACAAGTAAGCTGTATACAATTTTTGAAAGGGACAAATTGATAATGCAATGTGAAACAGTTAAAATATGTAAACCTAAAATAGAGACTGATACTTTCTTTTGACACTGCAGGGGGGTGCAGACTAGCTGCACCTATTGAGAGGATTTAGACGTTCCTCGCGGTACCCGAGTCTAACACACACTTACACTTACAACTTTACACTCACACTTACATTTAGGGAGGCGATAATAGCCTTAATATGCTTTTAGCCTTAAAATAACAAAAAAAGTATAATTTTTTAAATTTATACCCTTACATTTGTTGTGAAGGAATGAAACTTATTTTCTGCTTACTTGTTATTGTTTAACAAATTACTGTATTACTCATTTTGTTATTTTCCTCGCAACATTTTTAAGTTATTTTCCTTTGTTCATTAATGATTTATTGTAGGCACATGCCTAGTCAGCCTATTGGTGATTACTGCCCTTTGTTTTTTGGAAATTCATTTCCATCTGGTCAGTGAGATACAATAATATAGATTTGTTGTAAAATTTCTAAATCTTTAACCACCTCTGATTTAATAATTAATTGTGATAGTGCAAACATTTGATTTTTTGTAGAAACATTAACTTTTTATGCTCCTTCAACCAAAAAAATTGATTTTACTTTAATGCTTTTGGTTGTGCAAAAAACTAGACTAGTGAAGTAGATTTTGATTAAATTTAATATTTATGATAATTTGTCTTATATCTTTTGACCATTTTAAAGATACAGTATTTACTTTTAAAACTTTGCCCAATAAAACTGCAGCTTTTAAACAGTAATGAGATACACCCCCCCAGTTTTAAACTGACTTATCATACCTTTATGACAAATCAGTAATGGATGTGCTAAAACACTTACCAAGAACCACAAGCATAGTATTATGGAGGCAATGAGTATGGGTGTGTGTGTGTGTGTACACTAGATCATTTTTTGAGATACTAATTTTTGTATGGAGAACTATGAAAAATTGTCTCTAGGTATAGATGATGGTTGTTAGTAGATTATACATATATGTCCAAAACTCATTATTTTAGACTTAATAAATCTAAAAATATGTAGGCTATATGATTTTATTAGCTAATATATTTATTATTTGCGTATAGACCCTGTTGGATCACGCAAAGCACTCCGACTCATGTCTTGTTCCTTCTAATCCTCTACACCTCCCTCAACATGGATGTCCATTTTACCCCTGCTCTCTTTAGGATGTCATTCTCTGGGACCTTCCAACCGAGCATCTTTCTCCTGTATGCGTTCCTGTCTTCAATGTCTGTTGAGTCTATTTCTGCATCATGTAGGTCTATTCTGACTTGTGCGATCCACGACGTTGATTGACTCCTTGTATATACTTAAGGATTCTGTTGGCAAGTCTCGTTGTTGGGAGTCTACTGATGTGTCCATAGAACCGAAGCCTCCTTCTTCTGATATCTGCTGCCAGGTTCAATATCTTCTCTGTGGTCTTATGGGCCACAGGAAACCTTTTATAAATAAATAAATATATATATTTAACACTTTATACACACACATATGTTTTAATATCAGCTGTTACAAAGAGAAACAGGAAACACATCAATATCCATAGTAAGGCAGCTGCAAAAAATGGTGTGAACTCAGCTGTAAGTTAGTTGATTGTTTTTGTGTATTATTTTTTAAAAGGTTATGTCAGTAGACAAAATGACTACCCTGTGTCTAAAAATTTTGTAAAAAAATATTATCTTAATACTTTTATCCCAAATAAATTTTTGTATGATAAGATAACCTATTAATTCGAATTTTCAAGTAAAATCACAGTATTATATCATTTTAATCCCAGCTTTTAAATCATTTCAGAAAATGAAAATATACACATTTGAGAAAGAAAAGAATAAGATACCATGTGTCATAATCAGATATGGACCTTATAAATCATACAGTGGCAACATTTCTTATAATTTTGGAAGGATTCGAAATCTCATAGGTAATTTTTTATGGTAGGGGCGTACTAGGGCATGGTTAAAGATCTATACATAAAAGTAGGTCTTTTTCTTGGGTCTGAAATACATAAAATATTTCACTAGATATACAAAACATTTTTATGTTCAACTGTTCTATATATCTGAACAGTAGCATATATATATATATATATATATATATATATATATATATATATATATATATATATATATATATATATATATATAGTATATGAACAGTAGGCCTACATATATATCTATATTAGGCCTAAACATTGAGCCTACAACATAACTTTGTCAGTAAGCTATAGGTTTTCAAATATTGCAATATTTCTTTACTATTTTTTATTAAACAAAGTAGTAATAATCGTTATCATGAAAAAAATTTCATTTCAATAAATGTCTGTTTTTAAAGTTCAAAAGTGTTTGTTTTCTGGATGATGCCTGTCTTTATGTCTGCATCAAGCTGGAGACTAAATGAAATGATCATTTATAAAATTTGGCATGAAGAAATAACCTAAAAACATCTCTAGATAATGTTTTTATTGAAACGTTTTTGTCCAGCACACAGATTAAAAACAATCAATTAAATTTAAATTAACAATATATAACACAACATAAATGGGGATCAAAAATTTATAAATCCCAAAATACTTGTTACTAAAAAAAACTTAACAATTTATCAGTTTTTTATAAATTAGGTTAAATATTTTTCAGTGTTTTATCATTTAATATCCAAATTTTGAAGCAAACAATTTTATAACTTTCTGATGCTCTTGACCATTATGTTGTCAATTTTCACTGACATTTAAACCATAGGTATTTGTAACCATTGGTGTGTCTTTTAATAATATATCAAATATAACATATTTATTAAAAAATCACTCTTTACTTCCTTATTTTGAAAATAAAAGTTTCATAATTTTCTGACTTGGCAAGAGTGCTACCAACTTAACTGCGAAATATCAGTTCTGAAATTATATGCAAAGATACTGAAGGTTAGAAAAAAATGCTCTTTGAACATTACCTACTGTAGTTCAAAGATAATCATATATCCATACCAAATACAAACCTTAATTGTAATCTTTTATTAATATCAAAAACTTTTCATTATTATCTATTATTTTTTATTATTATTTAATCACTTTACAAACAATGTTTAACAGAAATATTTTAGGTTATAGTGTCTTTTTGTAGTTTTGTGGAATTATGTTTATAATTAAGGTTATCGCTAATAGTTTATATTATTAAGGTTTTTTGTATAACATATACGGTATTATTAATATTGATATTTTCCCCTTTATATATTATAAGTTTAGTAAATATGTACATTTACAGTTTTTTTTTTAAATTGTTGCTGACAAGGGAGTTAAATAATAATGTTATATACAAGGGTCTTAAAGATGAAATTTAAATAGACTGTTAGTCTGTTATTAAAGGATAAATGAATGTAATTTAAGGACTTTCTTTTTCTATTGTGTTTCAACTTTGCCACCTCATGCCTGTGTCCATTACTGCCACAAATTAAGAACATTACAGTTATAAAATTTGAGTAATGTAGACATGTTGAAACATTAATTTGATGACAATTTTATTACCGACAAACAAGTTTAAAATGATAGCTACAAAATATCCATTGTAATGTAAGTCTAATTAAATTAATATAAAGTATAAATTAATTTATAAGAAGTATGTTTTATGGTTTTCAGATTTGTTTATAAAGGAAAAATACTATGTACGATTCGAACTTTGGTGTCACTTAGACTGCATTGGAATTTTCGTTGAAGAATTACTTGTGTTTTTGTCCAAAATAACTCTGTTTGAGTACAACATTCCTTGTCCAGACCCCGTGCTAGAACATGCATTCAGTCTGACCAAACAAGCATATAATACTGTTAAACATTTTTATGATGACAATTAATAATTCCAAAATGTATTAAAAAAACACTTTCAAATGTTTGAAGTGTATGGGTTTTTTTAATTTTAACTGTGTATACTATTAAGTAAAGTGTACATTAATAAAGGTAATCATTATACCAGACGGTGTAGACCGTGTAGACGGTGTAAAGTGCAATCATTATAATTGCAGTTTCATATATAATGTATCTGTTGGAGAATGGTACAGACTAACTGTACTTATTATAAGTCTGTGGATTCTGTCGGCCATATTGAATCCAAGACTAATGTCAGTGCAATAAGTATATAGATTACTCACCATTTGTTAAAATATATTATGTTTGATATTTCATTTTAAAGGTCTTGATATATATATTATTATTATTATTATTTGTGTACAGACCCTGTTAGATCACGCAAAGCACTCCGACTCATGTCTTGTTCCTTCTAATCCTCCACACCTCCCTCATCCTGTCCCTATGGATCCTCCTCCGTCTCTTTGGGATATCATTCTCTGTGATTTTCCACCCGAGCGTCTTTCTCCTGTATGCGTTCCTGTTTTCAATGTCTGTGGAGTCTATTTCTACGTCATGTAGGTATATTCTGACTTGTGTGATCCATGACGT
This sequence comes from Callitettix versicolor, assembly GCA_022606455.1. Taxonomy (NCBI): domain Eukaryota; kingdom Metazoa; phylum Arthropoda; class Insecta; order Hemiptera; family Cercopidae; genus Callitettix; species Callitettix versicolor. The sequence goes on from CM040185.1 coordinate 94,512,192, forward strand.
TGTTGATTTGACTTTGTATATACTTAAGGATTCTGTTGGAAGTCTACTGATGTGTCCATAGAATTGAAACCTCCTTCTTCTGATATCTGCTGCCAGGTTCGATATCTTCTCTGGTCTTCTGGGAGTGCAACCTGTATCCGTCTTCTGTTAATCTTGGGGCCAAGGATCTTCCTCAAGATTTTGTGTTCTTCCTTCAAAATGTCTTCCATGGTACATTTTGTGTGCAGTGCTAGGGTCTCGCTTGCGTATAATGCCTCTGGTTTTATGACTGTGTTGTAGTGTCTGATTTTTGTCTGCGTTGACATACATTTCTTATTGTAGATATCACACGTTATACCAAGAGCCCTCTTCATTCTCAGTAGCCGAACCCTTTGTGCAGCCTTCTCGCCAATTGTGGGTTCAAGAATTTCTCCCAGATATTTGAAGTGCTTGACTCTGTTTATATTACCATATTTTGTGTTTAGCTCTTGAATATTTAATTTTGAACAGAAGAATTCGGTTTTTTGAAACGAGATCTGTAGACCGACCATCTCTTCACATTCCTTTAGGACTTCTATCTATTTAATCGCTTTTGCTTCATTATCTGTGAGTATGTCTAGGTCATCTGCAAAATCATACATGCGATTTCTGTGTTGTCCGTAAATCTTCCAAGTCGAACTGGTTTCCAGTGCCCTTCAATTTTTAATTCGTTCTCCCATTCCCTGATAACTTTGTCCAGCACCAGATTGAAAAGGAGAGGTGAGATGAGAGTCCATCTCCTTGGCGAACTCCAGTTGTGATCAGGAAGGAAATTTGGAAATTTCCCCCATAAATTTCACCTTAGCGATTGTGCGTGTCAGTGTTTGTTTGATCTGTCGCTGTGTTTTAGGATCAAGTCCATATTCTTCCAGGATATTAAACAAAGATTTTCGATCAATGGAATCGTATGTTTTTTGAAATCTACGAATGTACAGATCACTGGGATATATAATGTTTTTTTTTAATTTTGACTAGAAGTCTATGTAAACTAATTAGGTAATGTATATTTACCTTTAATAAATACATTTACTGTATTACATTTTGTAAAATGTAATAGTAGTCATTGTACTGATTTGGGTTCTCACAAATTACATCTGTTGAGGAAGAATACAGGCTAACTACAGGTATTAAGAAGAATTAACACCTAAACCTATTGTTGTTATTGGTTTATATAGGCTACATTTTTCAGATTTTTCATGTAAACTGTAACATATGCTTTTGTTTCAAATTTTGTATGCCATACTGACCTGAATTATGATTTTCAATATTTTAGTAAAACTTGAACAATATCTATAAAGTTGATTTTGGTAAAGTGTATCTCTTACTGTGTCTGACTAAAGAATTTGGCAAGTGTCTCAAATGCAACCTGTCATCAAGGTACTGGGAAGAGTTGTATCAGCATTTCTAAAAACATACGCTAGGTCTATATGGTTATTTTACCGCGAACCATACATTTTTCTTTATATTTTTTTAACCATAAATAGAATACCAACATTTAATAATCTGCACTTGCTAGCAATAGGCTACTATCAATAACTGTTTATCTCAATCTGTTTGCTGGATTTTTTTTCAGAATTTATTTTGGTAACAGAGTGACATAATACTGATTATCAAACTGTCTTGTTGCTTGAGACTTCCCAACTCATCAGGCAAAGACAGTACGTTTTCCTGAACAAGATTTTTTATGATAATCAATACATATTCATTGGTTTTTCATACATACATAATCGCTGTTGTGTATGCGTTACGATTTTAAACACCTTAGGTACTTCTGAGTGCTCAGGATTATGGCTTATGCTCATCATAAATCTGAGTGTCGTAGGGGTGGTCGATCTTGCAAAGGTACTGTTTCTCTCTGAACTACGCACCTTATGGTTATGGGTTTGAGATGCAGTTACTACAACCCACTGGGGTTTTAATATCGCTTTACCTTCTCCGATAACGCTACTCCCACATCCTCATTTAACTGGAATGAAGAATGAATGTTAAGACAAAAAACAAAAGAAATAATATGTTCAGAGCTGCTTTAACTTGATTAATTCAATGGCACTTTGACATATATAATTATTGTATTTATCTCAATCATCATTCTGCACAAAAAAGTTCGTTTTCTATTTAAAGCTGTTTAATATTAAAAGTTAATATTATATATAAACTTGCTAGTAATATTAATCTCTTTATTTGTTTCACCCAACTTTGGGGTACAATCAATCACTTTTTAATGTTCTGTGCCTTCCTCGTAGCCCAGTATTGCTTCATTCGTTGTGATCTTGCTTTCCTTTCTTCGTCAGAGATTTGGATCGTTTGCTTGGATTTGACTTTGCCTTGGAACCGTTGTTTCTTGTCCTTGGTTATTGTTTCGTCCATGAACATAGTGTCAGTGATTTGTAGTTCTGTCATGTCTTTCTCTGTTTCTTTAAACCAAAGTGGTTTGGCTCTTTTATTGTGAAAGTAGTCAAATATTTTTTTGGTTAGTCTATTTTTATCCATTCGGAGGATGTGCCCATAAAAATCAATTCACCTTTTTCTTATTGTGTCTGATAGTGTTTCAGTTTTTTGGTAAAGATTTTCATTCATGATGTGGAGTAATTGTTTGTTACAGAATTTGGGGCCTAAGATTTTTCGTAATATCTTTCTTTCTTTGATCTCCAGCCTTTCAAGTGGGCCCTGGGTTGTGAGAGATAATGTTTCAGCTGCATATAAGGCTTCTGGTTCAATTACTGTATGTTAATGCCTTATCTTTGTATTCCAGGAGAGGGACTTCTTGTTGTATGTGTCTTTGGTAAGTTGGATGGCTAATTCAACTTTATTTCTCTTAGATTCCATAGCTTTTTTCTCTAGGGCGTTCCAGCTGATCCATTCCCCAAGGTATTTGAATTCTTTGACTATCTCAATGTATTGTTCTCCCACTTGAAGCTTTTTTGGTGGTTTTTGTATGTTTGTCAATATTTTAGTCTTTTCAAATGAATCTTTGAGACCCATTTTTAACGCTTGCTTCTGGAGTTCAAGAGTCTGTTCCTTAGCTTCTTCCAATGTCTCAGCTAGTAAGGCCATGTAATCAGAAAAAGCTAAACAATTTACCTTAATGCCTTTGTTCTTAGTTCCTAGTCTGATTCCACTATGTGTATTCACGTTCCACACTCTAACTACTTTTTCTAGAGCACAATTAAACAACAATGGAGAAAGTTCATCTCCTTGTCAGACACCTGTTTTAATCTCAAAAGGTGTGGAAAGTTCAATAATATTAATATTATATCAAGAAATTTTATTTATTTACCAAAAATTCCTCTATACAAAATATCATATAAAAGGACCTATAGGATACATAAATGTCCGTACATAGGTTGGTCCTATAACTAAATATTCATATTTTATCTCATTTTTTACCTCTAATTACAATAGTTTTAAGTTCATTAGTTTAAAATTATATAAACAAAATCATAAAATTAGTGACTTATAGTGTGATGAGCGTGACCAAAATAAATTTGTGTGGCTTCAAACTATAATGTCGGCACGCCCACATGACAGAACTGAATTTCCAAAAATGTTTATTTTACCCTTTTTCGAAATTTTGATTTCACAACAGAATATATTTTATAATTGAAAACTTTTAGCTACACTATATTGATGTTCCTAATTTGGTCTTTTAATCTTTTAGTTAATACTTTTGAACTAACATTTAGATTTTTCAAGTAATTCGGCAATTCATTATAGTATTTTTTTCACATAATACACATGGTTTTTCTGTCCTATTTTCAATTTATGTTTTGATAATTGAACACTTCTAAATCTGGTAATTATTACAAATTCAGCTTGTTTACAAATTCAATCTGTTTACAGATTCAGCTTGTTTACAAATTCAGCTTTTAATTCATTTTTCAAGTAATTCGGCAATTCATTATAGTATTTTTTTCACATAATACACATGGTTTTTCTGTCCTATTTTCAATTTATGTTTCGATAATTGAACACTTCTAAAACTGGTAATTTTTACAAATTCAGCTTGTTTACAAATTCAAGCTGTTTACAGATTCAGCTTGTTTACAAATTCAGCTTTTAATTCACTATATAAATACACTATCGATCTTACTGCAAAAATTTGCCTTAGTTTTACATTGATCTTGATCATGGATTTCAATTATTTTGATTAATTTTTTTGCTAGCCTATTTAGCTGGTCAAATAATATAATTTTATTTTTGACAGGAAATATAACCTCAGAACTTTACCTCCACAGGTTCAGACTGATTAAGTCTCCTTTGTGCAAAAAGTGTATCACTGGGTTTGAGAGACACAGACTTCTAGAATGTACCCATCGTGTTCGTGAAAACAAAAATGAATGAGAAAGAAAAATAAGAAAAACTAACGTAAATCTGCTGGCGCAGGCTGCTCAGGTGTAGGCCATCAATCCATACAGGGAATCAAGTAAGTAACTTAGTACAGTACTTACAAACTTAGTACAATACAAGAACTTAGTACAGTACTTACAAACTTAGTACAGTACAAGAACTTAGTACAGTACTTACAAACTTAGTACAGTACAAGAACTTAGTACAGTACATACAAACTTAGTACAGTACTTACAAACTTAGTACAGTACTTACAAACTTAGTACAGTACTTACAAACTTAGTACAGTACAAGAACTTAGTACAGTACATGATTATCCATTCCAGTATGGCAAAAAGCCAAGCTGAACGTAGAAAAAGTGGTTACACAGAGGTTAATGATAAGGAATTTCTTTTATTGCCTGTTTTGCCCCCAAACAGCATCCAGATTTAAAATGTATTCTAAGAATTACAGTGGGATACAGTATTACATTGCTCACATAAATCATACTGGATTAAACAAAATTTTATACATTATACGTTGAAATTACAAGAACTTCGTCTAAACTACAAAATGTAACCTGTAAAACTTTATTAAAAACTTTGAATTACAAGAACATTTTTACTTTCTACAAAAAAGCACAGTTACTCACATTGTTGTTGTTTAAAAAAGTCCAGATATTTTTGCTATTATGTTTCACCATTTTTGGAACACATTTACACGTTTATTGTTATGGGGGTTAACACCTTTAAATACTGACTGTGTTTGTGCATAAACCATTGAGGTAAAAGTTGTACTTTATTTGCTTCTTGGGAGGCGTTTGCCATTGGAATCCCATTGGAATTCATGGATTTAACATTCTCTTGGATCTGCTTGAACCAGTGAGCAAGAACTCTGATGCTCCAGTGAAAATATCTCAAATCGCTTTGGTAACCTTCGAAGTGCGATCCCGTCAGACTCTTGGATCCGTGTATATACTGATGGCTCTAGAATGGAAGGAGAAACAGGAGCTGGAATATATTGTGACCACTTCTCACACTACATTGCTTTAAGCAGCAATTCTACAGTGTTTGAGGCGGAATTGATAGCTGTAAATGAGGCTCTCGAACAGCTGATTGTGAGACCATGGCTGAACACAAACATAGTGGTCTTAGTTGACTCCAAATCGTCTCTGCAGGCAATAGCCAATAATGATAATCCAAAAAGCAAAGTAATACAAAATATCAGACAGAATTACAAGATTGTAAGAAATAATGTTGGCAATATCACAATGCAGTGGGTCCCTGCACACGTGGGATTGATGGGAAATGAAGCTGCTGATAATCTGGCGAAGAGAGGAACAAAAATTATTCAAAAGCCAGCAGGCTCCCTGTCATTACAAGCAGTTATAAGAAAACTAAAAACAGACTCACAGCAAAAATTTGTTAGTGAAATGAAGAAAAACCTACAAGACAAAGCTTATGATCCGTTTAATCTTTTTAAGGACAATAAGATGCTTCCATGCAAAATAGCTGTAGCAAATTTCCGCTTGGAAACTGGTCACGATTGTCTTGCCAAACATCTCCATAGGATGAGACTAATAACCTCTGACAAGTGCAAAATTTGTTCAAAAGATGTGTATGTTATGGACAAGGAACACTTACTGATCTGCGAAGGTCTGGATAGAGGGAAGCAGGGACGAAGGGACTTTCTTGGATTGTATTGGGAGGCAAGATCAAAAATGGTGTGAACCAAAAGGAGCCATTGGAAGAAGAAGTTGTACTTTATGGTGACATGAATGGCCAAATCGGATTGCACAGAAGGTCGAGTGCTCGTGGGACTACTGTATTCCTAATGTTCCTACTAATAATAATAGCTGTAACTTTATCTGCACTTTGAGTACAATTAACATAAAAGGCAAAAAAAAATCAGCATTCTAGGCTGACTTTAAAAATATTGAACATTTTTAAAAACTTTTTCTGAGATTGACAAAGTAGGCTCTTTATTTATTTATTTTTTAAAAATTTTACATCAATATGTTTTAGGAAAATAAGCAAACATTGTTTCACTTTCTTCTTATAGGCCAGTAGATGTACAAAAACAATTAGGCCCTATGTTTCATTTAAAAAAATCGCCTTTCTACATGAAATCTTTGAGCCCTATATAACAGTTAACAGAGACCTAAAAGAGTCTAAAAATAAAAGTCTTAAAAACAGCTGTTACACTCTGTTAACAAAAGTCTTATAACTCAATTTACACAAGCAAGAATTGTAATCCTCGATAGCAGGCACAACATTCCCCAGTAAGTACGTAAACATACTAATAGCATTTCAAACTTGAGGAACGATGAACAGTTATTGAAATTAAACCAAAAAAGTATTTAACTTTGTTCTGTTATACCAGAATGTGGGAAAAGAAGTTGTTCTGTATTTAAATCTATTTTGGTTTGCCTTAATTTTGTTCACTTTCTTCTGTATTTCCAGTTCCCATTGATCGCATACTTTTTGTAAATCGTTATCAGAAATTGCGCTCTCTCGATTGGATCCGTCTCGTCTCTTAACCTATACCCGAGGTGCTTTTTGCAGACATTATTCAATGAAAAAAATCCTAAATAATCTCGTTTAAACAATGAGAACTGATTGATATCCCGAACTAATCGGGGATTAATGGCTTTGTGTGGCAGTAAATGGATACATTTGAATAACTGTTCGCCAACAATGATTTTATTTTGTGTGATTCGTGTCACCTCACTAACAACAGTGTAATACTGACTGCCTAAGGCTAAATGTTCACGTTGAATACCTGTGATGTTTGTTCGGTAATCGATAATCTGACGATTCGGATTTGGTTTAATGTATTTATCATAAATACAATTTGTGTTTTTATCGACAATAACTATCCTTCCAATTATGTTATGACCCCGGAATCCGAACGTGTGTTCAACGACCAATGAACACTGTAATGATAGTGGGTCGCCCATCATCTCTTCCTTTTTGGGTACAAGCACACTGTTTAATGCATTGCTTTTCATGTTGGTAACCATTTGTGCGATGGAAATATCCCAATCCTCTTTGTACTTTGTATATAAATCCATGAATATTGATGCTCTAGTAAGAGAACTCGAGTTACGATATAATCTTACATTCAGAAACTGCATTGTTATTTTGTAAATAGTTTGAAGCGTGTTTATCGGACTATAAAAATCTGTATATATACTAATATCACGTTGATTCCACAAATCAATGTCCATTCTAAAATATGAAAGGAAATAATTTAAATTATAACCTATAATAATCCTGTCCTCCAATAAATCTACTAGTTCTTCTCTCACTACCATTTTTGGTGTTCCATTTTTAAGATCTTCGTAAGTAATGCCAGTGGTTTTTGTAAAACAGTCTACAACTGTGGATAATACTTTAGGTTTAACAAATTTTTCATAAATACAAGTTTTATTTTCATCTACTACTGTCACTCTGCCAATTAATTTCTGTTTACGGTCCAGGCTATAAGTGAGGACTCTGCCGTAGTTGATCGCCAAAGGTGTGTTATCTCTACGCTTCCCTTGCATTTTCTTGTGCGTATTATATACTTGATACATGTTCCTTATTTCTGCGTCCCATTCGTATTTGAACTTTGCATACAGTTTCATTGCAGTTTGTGCGTTTTCGATAGTGTCGCGATAATTATTTTCTATTGTCTTGTTTAGAAACACTTGGGCGAGATCTTTCAAAGTTGGAGTTGGTTTGTTCGGTATTGCAAACAGAAATGGTCTGTAACTGCTGGTGTCTCTGCGTAATGGAAATGGATGTTGAAAATCTAAAAATTTCAGGTGGTGAGACAGTTCATGACCGACTAGAATATTCCCTTTAATTATTGATCTGATTGTCTTGACTGAGTAACATAAGTACTCAGCATGTGTGAAATTGTTTTCGTATAAGTTTGTCAAGTTACTTCTGTAATCTACAACTGGATAGTCCGGTTTAAACAATTTGTCAAAAACAGTCATTCCGTTAAAGTCAACAATGGAAATTCTTACTGCCACATGCAGTTTTTTTTTGTTATTTACACCATAGACAGTTTGACAATCCAAGGCATAAGCGATGCTTGATACATGATGCCGATCAGATATAAACATTTCCCATTGATGTTGAAAGTTTTTATAAAGTTCCATGGTTATTTTCGCTCTGCCTCGTGTGTCGTTGTGTTTTAAATCAGTTTTTTGTAGTGTTTTTGCCAAATATTCGATTTCCAAATCATCGCCGGAACTGTGCAATGAAAAACGTTCAAAAAAAGATGTATCTCGAAGTAAATGCAACGGGTGTCGCACTTTCATTAAAGCTAAAAAGTCAACTATTTTATAACCAATCAGAATTCTCCAAGTTATTATTTCTAAAACATTTGATCTAACAATATAAAAGTCTTCACCATTCATTACGTCGTCTTCAGTAATGCCGGTGATGTTAGTACGGTAATCAATCACAACTTGCAGTGGTTTCACTGTCTTGTCGTAAATAATTTCACCATTGTCGTCAGCGATACAAATTCTGCTGATACAAACGGTTTGATTGTTGAATAATTTCGTTATTTCGACTGTCTCGTAAGAAATAGCGATTGGAGGACGAAGGCCCACTTTACTGTAACTCTTAATCTTATAGGCTTCTGTTTGTGCATTTTCAGTCCCTTTTACACTGGTCACTATTCTTACGAATATTAACATATACCGACATACTTGAAGAAAAATATTCATATTATTTAAATAGTTTTAAATTATCTTTTTATACATAATTCCTATGTATTTTAAAATTACATAATCTACAAAAAAAAAAACGTTTTACTACTCACTGGATTTTTGTTTATTTTTCGCGAGGTTAAATTAACATCAAAAATGTTTGAAAATTCAATGTATGACTATACATTTTAGAGCTATACACTTTTACATCCTGTATTTTGTGTTCATTGAGATATTTTTTGTTTGGATCAAGTTATGCAACACTGCCTCTGGCCGTACGTTATCATTCTAAGTTTAGATGTTTTGTGATAAGGCAAGCACAAAACTATGTTGAATTAAATTGCCAACATTTGGATAGGATGATTCTATTAAACGTTATGTGAAGGCTACGTTAGTTGTATTAAGTGTTTTGCAAACATTAATATTAAAATTAGCCAGTAATATATTTGTAGAAAACATTGAATTAGAATTAATTGACAGACTAAATAATTTTCTACTTGGTATAGTGATTACCATTTTATAGAGTCCTTATTATATTCGTGCACTTTCCTGTCTCTGTCGTTAACATATCCCTTATTAACAATATGACTGGTCATTAAAATTGTCTTTGTAGTGGCACTAACATAGGAAAAAATAGGAATTAGTGACAAAAAAATATTTAGGGGTAATTAAGGGGTAAAATCTTAAGGCAAAAATATCTTTTACTTTGAGACTTAAAGTGACACTTAGTCTGAACTTAAAGAGTTTATATAGAACTGACAGACATTTTCAAATATTCATTTGCCATTTTTTTCAATATTCATTGCCAATTTTCACTCCCCCCGCTTCTAATTTCGACAAGTTAGGTTAAACAAGTTTTGAAAAATTTATAATCCTAGCTTGCATCAATGTTTGTTAATGATTTGTCTATATTTTACTTATTATTGCATATGTGGACTTTAACTAAAGCATCTTTTTAAAGAAAATCATCAACTTTAGAAGTTTTTTTTCGTACCACTTGACCTTTTGCAGAGTGGATAAACAAGTTCTAAGTGGATAAACCAATACAGTTCTAAAGTCATTTAATGTTTGGGCAACAAATTCGTTTAAAAAAAAACCACTAAAATCATATGCTATAAGAAATACTATTCACGTCACAGCTGTGTTGATGACACAGGGAGTTAGCTAAGTATATATTAGTACTTGTTTACCGCAGGGGGTGCAGACTAGCTGCACCTGAGAGGATTTAGACGTCCCTCGTGGTACCCGAATCTAACAAACACTTACAGTTACGACTTTAACACTTTACACTCACGCTTACATTTAGGGAGGCGATAATAGCCTAAATGTGCTTTCCGCCTTTAAAAAAAAAAAAAAAAATAGTACTTGTTACTAATTTACAAAGGCAAGAAGTGACACACCCTCAGTATATGCTTTGTAAGCAGTGATTGACCATTTTATTGTCTCTGATAGGTCCTGGAAGATGGTCATATTTACCTTAATTGTTTTGACCATGGCATGCAGGTGTTTGTCTATGCCAGTGCTTCCTAAATTTTATTATAACACATTCCATAAATAGACAAGTACAATTTTAGAGTATGGTACTCTTTTCTCTTTAAACATCCTAATCTTTTCCTTTACCTGCACATCACATATTTTATGATATATATATTATTATTATCTGTGTATAGACCCTGTTGGATCACACAAAGCACTCCGACTCATGTCTTGCTCCTTCTAATCCTCCACACCTCCCTCATCCTGCCCCCATGGATCCTCTTCTGCTCCTCTGTCCATTTTACCCCTGCTCTCTTTGGGATTTCATTCTCTGGGACCTTCCAACCGAGCATCTTTCTCCTGTATGCATTCCTGTCTTCAACGTTGATATATATTTGAACGTTGATATGTATTTCAATTTGAGCTTTACAAAGTTTAAACAAGTGAAGACTATATGGGAAGAAAGGAGAAATGTACATTTTTTTAAATACCCATTGTGCTATTTCAAACTTGCTCTGGTCTAAATTAATAACTCAACATGAGGAGAAAGGACAAGACATATTTGTTTTTAAAGGATCAGAGTACATGGGAAGAAGGAGGACAATACACTGGGGGAGAAAATAGAAGGTCCAGACATTTACATAGTCAAGCAGGCTTTCTGGAAAGTTCCACTGCCAACTAAGCGATGTATAAATGAATGCTCATCTGTTAGTATTTTTGTTGTTTGTTTATATCATAATGGAAGCGAATGTGTTAATCTCACACGGTGATGATAACCATAAAGGTTTTTCACCAGGAAAAAAGTTTCAAAGTGATTTTAGTTGCATACCTTATTTTGACTAGTTTAGTTAAAATTTAATAATAGCCACCTCGGTGGCCTAGTTGATAGCGTACTGGGCTTTCACCCTAAGGGCCCGGGTTCGATTCCCGACCAGGGTTTGGCATTTTCGTACACTATAAATCATCCCATCATCTGCATTAGCCCAAGTGTGCACAATAGTTGGACTTTAAAAAAAATAAATAAATAAATAAAATAAAATTTAATAAGAAAATTTAATACAAGAAGTCCCTATCCTGGAATACAAAGATCCTTATCATTATCATTATCATACGGTAATTAAACCAGAAGCCTTATATGCAGCTGAAACATTATCTCTCACAACCCAGGGCCCACTTGAAAGGCTGGAGATCAAAGGAAAGAAAGATATTACGAAAAATCTTAGGCCCCAATTCCGTAACAACCAATTACTCCACATCAGGAATGAAAATCTTTTCCAAAAAACTGAAACACTATCAGATACAATAAGAAAAAGGAGAATTGATTTTTATGGGCACATCCTCCGAATGGACAAAAATAGACTAACCAATAGTCATTGGTTTGTTTTCGTAAACACCATCACTGTCATTGTTTTGTTTTCGTAAACACCATTACTGTCATTGGTTTGTTTTCGTAAACATCATCACTGTCATTGGTTTGTTTTCGTAAACACCATCACTGTCATTGTTTTGTTTTCGTAAACACCATTACTGTCATTGGTTTGTTTTCGTAAACACCATCACTGTCATTGGTTTGTTTTCGTAAACACCATTACTGTCATTTGTTTGTCTTTGTAAACATCATTACTGTCATTGGTTTGTCTTTGTAAACATCATTACTGTCATTTGTTTGTTTTTATAAACACCATTACTGTCATTGGTTTGTCTTTGTAAACACCATTACTGTCATTGGTTTGGCTTTGTAAACACCATTACTGTCATTGGTTTGTCTTTGTAAACACCATCACTGTCATTGGTTTGCTTTTTGTAAACACCATCACTGTCATTGGTTTGTTTTTTGTAAACACCATCACTGTCATTGGTTTGTCTTTGTAAACACCATTACTGTCATTGGTTTGTCTTTGTAAACACCATTACTGTCATTGGTTTGTCTTTGTAAACACCATTACTGTCATTGGTTTGTCTTTGTAAACACCATCACTGTCATTGGTTTGCTTTTCGTAAACACCATCACTGTCATTGGTTTGCTTTTTGTAAACACCATCACTGTCATTGGTTTGTTTTTGTAAACACCATTACTGTCATTGGTTTGTTTTCGTAAACACCATCACTGTCATTGGTTTGTCTTTGTAAACACCATTACTGTCATTGGTTTGTCTTTGTAAACACCATTACTGTCATTGGTTTGTCTTTGTAAACACCATTACTGTCATTTGTTTGTCTTTGTAAACACCATTACTGTCATTGGTTTGTTTTTGTAAACACCATTACTGTCATTGGTTTGTCTTTGTAAACACCATTACTGTCATTGGTTTGTCTTTGTAAACACCATCACTGTCATTGGTTTGCTTTTCGTAAACACCATCACTGTCATTGGTTTGCTTTTTGTAAACACCATCACTGTCATTGGTTTGTTTTTGTAAACACCATTACTGTCATTGGTTTGTTTTCATAAACACCATCACTGTCATTGGTTTGCTTTTTGTAAACACCATCACTGTCATTGGTTTGTCTTTGTAAACACCATTACTGTCATTGGTTTGTCTTTGTAAACACCATTACTGTCATTGGTTTGTCTTTGTAAACACCATTACTGTCATTGGTTTGTCTTTGTAAACACCATTACTGTCATTTGTTTGTCTTTGTAAACACCATTACTGTCATTGGTTTGTCTTTGTAAACACCATCACTGTCATTGGTTTGTCTTTGTAAACACCATCACTGTCATTTGTTTGTCTTTGTAAACACCATTACTGTCATTTGTTTGTCTTTGTAAACATCATTACTGTCATTGGTTTGTCTTTGTAAACATCATTACTGTCATTTGTTTGTTTTTATAAACACCATTACTGTCATTGGTTTGTTTTTGTAAACACCATTACTGTCATTGGTTTGTCTTTGTAAACACCATCACTGTCATTGGTTTGTCTTTGTAAACACCATTACTGTCATTGGTTTGTCTTTGTAAACATCATTACTGTCATTTGTTTGTTTTTATAAACACCATTACTGTCATTGGTTTGTTTTTGTAAACACCATTACTGTCATTGGTTTGTCTTTGTAAACACCATTACTGTCATTTGTTTGTTTTTATAAACACCATTACTGTCATTGGTTTGTCTTTGTAAACACCATTACTGTCATTTGTTTGTCTTTGTAAACACCATTACTGTCATTTGTTTGTCTTTGTAAACATCATTACTGTCATTGGTTTGTCTTTGTAAACATCATTACTGTCATTTGTTTGTTTTTATAAACACCATTACTGTCATTGGTTTGTTTTTGTAAACACCATTACTGTCATTGGTTTGTCTTTGTAAACACCATCACTGTCATTGGTTTGTCTTTGTAAACACCATTACTGTCATTGGTTTGTCTTTGTAAAAAACATTACTGTCATTGGTTTGTCTTTGTAAACACCATTACTGTCATTGGTTTGTCTTTGTAAACACCATTACTGTCATTGGTTTGTCTTTGTAAACACCATTACTGTCATTGGTTTGTCTTTGTAAACACCATTACTGTCATTTGTTTGTCTTTGTAAACACCATTACTGTCATTGGTTTGTTTTTGTAAACACCATTACTGTCATTGGTTTGTCTTTGTAAACACCATCACTGTCATTGGTTTGTCTTTGTAAACACCATTACTGTCATTGGTTTGTCTTTGTAAAAACATTACTGTCATTGGTTTGTCTTTGTAAAAACACCATTACTGTCATTGGTTTGTCTTTGTAAACACCATTACTGTCATTGGTTTGTCTTTGTAAACACCATTACTGTCATTGGTTTGTCTTTGTAAACACCATTACTGTCATTGGTTTGTCTTTGTAAACACCATTACTGTCATTGGTTTGTCTTTGTAAACACCATTAATGTCATTTGTTTGTCTTTGTAAACACCATTACTGTCATTGGTTTGTTTTTGTAAACACCATTACTGTCATTGGTTTGTCTTTGTAAACACCATTACTGTCATTGGTTTGTCTTTGTAAACACCATCACTGTCATTGGTTTGCTTTTCGTAAACACCATTACTGTCATTGGTTTGCTTTTTGTAAACACCATCACTGTCATTGGTTTGTTTTTGTAAACACCATCACTGTCATTGGTTTGTCTTTTTAAACACCATCACTGTCATTGGTTTGTTTTTGTAAACACCATCACTGTCATTGGTTTGCTTTTCGTAAACACCATCACTGTCATTGGTTTGCTTTTTGTAAACACCATCACTGTCATTGGTTTGCTTTTTGTAAACACCATCACTGTCATTGGTTTGTTTTTGTAAACACCATCACTGTCATTGGTTTGTTTTCGTAAACACCATCACTGTCATTGGTTTGCTTTTTGTAAACACCATCACTGTCATTGGTTTGTCTTTGTAAACACCATTACTGTCATTGGTTTGTCTTTGTAAACACCATTACTGTCATTGGTTTGTCTTTGTAAACACCATTACTGTCATTGGTTTGTCTTTGTAAACACCATTACTGTCATTGGTTTGTCTTTGTAAACACCATCACTGTCATTTGTTTGTCTTTGTAAACACCATTACTGTCATTGGTTTGTCTTTGTAAACACCAACACTGTCATTTGTTTGTCTTTGTAAACACCATTACTGTCATTTGTTTGTCTTTGTAAACATCATTACTGTCATTGGTTTGTCTTTGTAAACATCATTACTGTCATTTGTTTGTTTTTATAAACACCATTACTGTCATTGGTTTGTTTTTGTAAACACCATTACTGTCATTGGTTTGTCTTTGTAAACACCATCACTGTCATTGGTTTGTCTTTGTAAACACCATTACTGTCATTGGTTTGTTTTTGTAAACACCATTACTGTCATTTGTTTGTCTTTGTAAACACCATTACTGTCATTTGTTTGTCTTTGTAAACATCATTACTGTCATTGGTTTGTCTTTGTAAACATCATTACTGTCATTTGTTTGTTTTTATAAACACCATTACTGTCATTGGTTTGTTTTTGTAAACACCATTACTGTCATTGGTTTGTCTTTGTAAACACCATTACTGTCATTTGTTTGTCTTTGTAAACATCATTACTGTCATTTGTTTGTTTTTATAAACACCATTACTGTCATTTGTTTGTCTTTGTAAACATCATTACTGTCATTTTTTTGTTTTTATAAACACCATTACTGTCATTGGTTTGTTTTTGTAAACACCATTACTGTCATTGGTTTGTCTTTGTAAACACCATTACTGTCATTTGTTTGTCTTTGTAAACACCATTACTGTCATTGGTTTGTCTTTGTAAACACCATCACTGTCATTTGTTTGTCTTTGTAAACACCATTACTGTCATTTGTTTGTCTTTGTAAACATCATTACTGTCATTGGTTTGTCTTTGTAAACATCATTACTGTCATTTGTTTGTTTTTATAAACACCATTACTGTCATTGGTTTGTTTTTGTAAACACCATTACTGTCATTGGTTTGTCTTTGTAAACACCATCACTGTCATTGGTTTGTTTTTGTAAACACCATCACTGTCATTGGTTTGTCTTTGTAAACACCATTACTGTCATTTGTTTGTCTTTGTAAACATCATTACTGTCATTGGTTTGTCTTTGTAAACATCATTACTGTCATTTGTTTGTTTTTATAAACACCATCACTGTCATTGGTTTGTCTTTGTAAACACCATTACTGTCATTGGTTTGTCTTTGTAAAAAACATTACTGTCATTGGTTTGTCTTTGTAAAAACATTACTATCACTGTTTTGTTTTTGTAAACACCATTACTGTCATTGGTTTGTTTTTGTAAAAAAAAAGAAATTCAGACTAAATTTAAATACAAAATGTTTTATTTGTCTTTTTTGTATTTGTAAAAAAACATACAAATATATAGGCTATTTACAAGAACAGTCAATTACCTTATCCTGTACATGCCTTCATAATGAGTAATCATTCATGTTTATCGAAGTTATATACATCAAATGTAGATACAGTTGGCGGTTTTTTTAAACAAACAGTTACTCAAATTGTGTGCTATTTTGTAATAAAACTTAAAACTTACATTTATTAGTTAATTTTAAAGAATGCATTAATAAGCAACAAAATTAGCTGTTGTTAAAAAATTATGTTTAAAAAGTTTTGTAATTTGGGCCGTTATTATATCTGATAAAAATCATTTTTTATACTGTTAATATTTCATTTGAACTTAAGCATACATGAATTTTACAATAATAAGAAACTAAATTTCATAACACAATTGCTACATATCGCAATGGTCTTATTGTTTGAATGTTTTTCATATTATTGTTTACATCTGGTTTTGCTACTACTGATTTCTTATCGTTATTCAAGTAAATTCAAGAAAATATTCATGTTTACAATTAGGCTTGCTCTAAAAATATTTTAAACATTTTGCAGACATTCTCTCCATTTTTGATTTAAACGTGCTTTTGTTATATATTGTGAGTGCTAGAAATACAGTTAGTTCTAACCTGAGTAAAAAGCCATCTGACACCGGTACGTTTGTGACGGGACTGTTTCACCTTTAAGTTTTTTTATAAACAAAATGTACTTGGATTAAAAAAATATATATCACGGAACCTTTTTTCAAGTAATACTATTAGGTTCTGCAAAAAGGTTTGGATTATATACCTATTCTTCCCGTCAGTTGTGTATCAACTCACCTCATAAAGGCTACCGCGGTTTCGAAACTATAGTTTCATCTTCAGGCCATACAAAATGTTAAATCCCTCTGTCGAGGTCGTCACAAAGTCAAAACATTAAAACATACATCACAAACACTGAGCACAATTACACTTTTAAAATATTCATCATGAAATTCGGCTTGGCCAAGCTACACAAGCGACTCGTACATCGTTACATTCCGGACTGTGGAGTCTTCATCCCAGCACTGATAGACCACTGATGGGAAGAATAGGTATATAATCCTAATCATTTGAATTTGTGGTCCGGTGGCTATGTTACAATAATGAAAAAGGTTTGAATTAACAAAGTAAATTATGCAAATACAAGTAAAAAAAACTTTCTCAAATTCAGTTAACCTAAAAATCCAGTTGGAATCTACCTGTTTACAAGTACACTAGAAAAACTGTTTTATCATATTATGTTCGAAATTTGTTTATATTCGTAACTTTACTTATTGCACCAAATTTGAAATTAAAGAAACACAGTTCAAAACTCTTATATTTAAAAAAGAAGTGAAACGCACCAAGAATGGTCATATTTTATTTTAGTTTTTTTGATTATACTTCTGAGTTACATTTGAGTGAAATCTTTTGTTGATATCGCAAAATCCAACAACAAAAAAATGTTTAAAATTTGTTTAAATGATTCTCAGATGTAGGCAAAGAAGATGGTAAATTTAATTGAAAACAATAGTTCTGCTTGATCTACAGTGATAACATACACAGACATCCGTGTATAGACTTTTTGGACTAAGGGTACCTGGAAATTGATCATTAAGACTGGTCAGGTGAAAATTAGATGACGTTCAGTGACTGTTGACAGAACTACGAAGTGGGATTATTTCGGCAGACTTGTGAACGTAATTTTTTTCGTGAGCACCGTGTTTTGTTTAGTGGGAAAATAAAAATGAACTTACACTTATGTTCCGTGTGTTAATTTTTAAGAAAATACTTCCTGCAACTTTTGTTTGAGAAGTTAGAAAACAATTCCATAAATCACGTTTTATGGTGTAATTTGTGTATAAGAATTCATTAAACTGATACACTACAGAAATTACTGATTAAGTCATACGCTAATGAAAAGTGATTTCCAATATGAGCGATAAAAATAAATTTTAACTACATTGTTTTAATTCCCCCTTCCAACTTACCAAGGACACATACAACAATAAGTCCCTCTCCTGGAATACAAAGATAAGGCATTATCATACGGTAATTAAACCAGAAGCCTTATATGCAGCTGAAACATTATCTCTCACAACCCAGGGCCCACTTGAAAGGTTGGAGATCAAAGAAAGAAAGATATTACGAAAAATCTTAGGCCCCAAATTCCGTAACAACCAATTACTTCACATCAGTAATCTTTACCAAAAAAACTGAAACACTATCAGACACAATAAGAAAAAGGAGAATTGATTTTTATGGGCACATCCTCAGAATGGACAAAAATAGACTAACTAAAAAAATATTTGACTACTTTCACAATAGAAGAGCCAAACCACTTTGGTTTAGAGAAACAGAGAAAGTCATAACAGAACTACAAATCACTGACATTATGCTCATGGACAGAACAGCCAAAACAATAACCAAGGACAAGAAGCAACGGTTCCAAGGCAAAGTCAAATCCAAGCGAACGATCCAAATCTCTGACGAAGAAAGAAAAGCAAGATCACAACGAATGAAGCAGTACTGGGCTACGAGGAAGGCACAGAACATTGAAAAGTGATTGATTTAGTGTACCCCAAAGTTGGGTGAAACAAATAAAGAGAGTTTTAATTCCCATGCAAAAAATGTGAGTTTTCAAGAAATTGCCAAAAACGTTTTTGTTTTCAAAAATTTACAATAGTAACAGAAGCAATATTTAAAAAAATTTAATTGTGCGAATGTTAAGACATTTGTTATATATATATATATATATATATATATATATATATATATATATATATATATATATATATATATATATATATACATGTGTGTGTGTGTGTGTGTGTGTGTGTGTGTGTGTGTGTGTGTGTGTGTGTGTGTGTGAAAAATATTTAATAATTGTTCTGAAATTCTTACTTTTTTTTATATATTGCTATAACTAATGAAATATGTAAAATATTATGTGAAAAAAAATCATTTAAAAATATAAGTTTTGCAGAGAAATATGTATGACAACTGAACATTGAGCCACTTAAAGAATTTTGTGATGCAAGTACATTTTTACTTAATTTCAACTTAATGGTGATTCAGTTTGTGGATGGCATAGTTTGTACATGTTAGAAGTACTGGTAAAACCTACTTGGTACCTGCAAAGGTTACAGATAATTCTGCAAGTACAATTTACCATTTACATGTCGACACATCACGAAGATACTTCTTCCCACGTTAATACTGTGATCTTGTGTACCCTTATAAAAATATGTTATCTGAGTTATTTTGAATCGAAGAGTCCGATTTGAATTGCTTCACGTGCTGCTTTAACATTTCAACTTTCCTCTTCATCTTTTCGTGTCTGCCCAGAACCTCCGCTTCCCATTCCGGTTTGAACCTAAGGTATATTCTCATCAAAGCTTTTGCCCTCTCGATAGGATCGCGTGGGTTGTTCAGCCCATAGCCCAGATACAATTTACAAATTTCGTTCAGTGGTAAATACCTTTTGAATTGTATTTTGAATTTAGAAAAAAACGCAACATCGCGCACCAACCACCACCTAATTTTCAACTGTATCAATCTAAAACATTTGTACACTTCCTCGCCTATTATCACCTTGTTGTTCATCAGTTTGTATATTTGAAACACCGATTTGAAATAATCAGTGCCATTGAACAAGCGATCAGAAGTAATACTCGTGTTTTTATTCATGTCAATAATTTCTGTATATTTTTTAATATAGTCATCGTATATACATTGTCCGTTTTTATCGACAAACACAATCCTGGCCAACATTCGATCTCTAAACGAATCCCACGGGTTACCACTAACTGTAGAACAATGCATTGAAATTGGTTCTAAATTATCTGTGTTGATTTCTTGTTCTGTCAAAACTTTCAGTGAATTCAGTTTGTATTCAGCGTACAATTGTTCCGCGTATGAGTCCCATTCTTCTTTATATTTCAGGTACAATTTCATAAACACCACAGCTTTGTTAACGGGCGGTACGAAGCCAACGAAGGACGTGTTCAAAAATTGTTCAGCTATTATATTTATCGGCAGTTTGGTATTTTCTGGACTCCTGAACTTTTTAAATATGCTTATTTCTCTGATATTGGACATGTTAAATTTATACCTTAAAGGCAAGAAGAAATGCTTTAAGTTATAACCTATGATTATTTTATCGTCCAAAAGATTTCTAAGGTCTCTTTTTAATTCATTGACAGTCACTCCGCGTTCAACATCTGGTTTACGAATGCCAGTCATGTTGGTGTAACAATCTACAATTTTCATGCTCTTATGCCTTACAAATTTATCGTATATGCAATGTAGGTTTTCGTTTGCGATCGTAACTCGTCCGAGTACTTTCGTGTTCCCGTAACTGTTGCTCATCAGCACTCTCGAATAGAATATCGCCACTGGTGTGAATTTGTTCATTTTCACTTGCCTGCGTCTGTGCTCGACGTACGAGTGGAATGTCCCTCTGAC
Organism: Callitettix versicolor; assembly: GCA_022606455.1. Lineage (NCBI taxonomy): Eukaryota > Metazoa > Arthropoda > Insecta > Hemiptera > Cercopidae > Callitettix > Callitettix versicolor. The sequence goes on from CM040185.1 coordinate 94,533,029, forward strand.
TTCCGAATCCCATTCGGATTTGAAATTAATGTACAGCATCATCGCTATGTGCGCTTGTTGAACTGTATCGCGTATGTCCACGCCGAATGATTTATTTAAAAAATGTGTAGCGAGTTCAGTCAGCGTTGGGTTTGTTTTTCCAGCAACCACTCTTTTAAACTTGCTAAAAGTAGCGGCATCCCTGCATAACGAAAACTGATGTTTCAATCCCAACAGAGTTAAATCTTGAAGTAGTCCGTAGCCTACCAAAACGTTACCCTTTAAAAGTAACTCGATTCTATCTTTCTCTCTGCACAACGTAACCGCATTATTGGTAAAGTTTTCTGCGTATAAACCAGTAATGTCACTTCGGTAATTTATCACTGGATATATTGATTTAATTAATCTATCGTAAACAACAAAACCATAATAATCGACAATAGATACTCTAGCTATCATGTCTACTTTTTTTTTATCGGGCATTACACCTTCAACTACCTTACAATTTATAGCGAAAGCTATTCTCGACGCGTGTAATTGGTTTACAGTCTCTTTATCCCAAATAACTTTAAATTTTTTGTACAGCTCCATCGCAGCGATTGCGTTCTCGGTTGTGTTGTGCATACCCACCTCTATGTCCATGTTCAAATTTTGTTTTGCCAACGTTTTCAACTTCGGATGTTCATACGAACCGGGTTTAAAAAACTTTTTAAAGTACGCAGTATCTCTGATCAAATATAAAGGAAGAGCTATTTGTAACGCTTTCAAACACTCGCCTATTTTGTGACCGATCACGATACGCCAACCCAATAGCTCTATCAAGTCACGACGGGCGCTCAGGCATGTTTCGCCGTTGTTTAAGTCTTCTTTAGTAATACCCGTGAGACTTGTTCGATAGTCTATTACCTGTTCTAACGGCTTAATAAACTTGTTATAAATAACTTCACCCATTTCGTTGACTACTGTGACCTTAGCGATGATGGCCGAGTGGTTGCCTTGTGGGTTAATGAACACTTTTTCGTAGGACAACGCTACCGGAGGTCGGTGTCCGGGTGGTTTATTTCTGCTCCCTACTTCACTTTCCAATTCGTTCGCGCACATTGCGTCAATAAAAATGTAAATTGTGGACAAAACGAAAATTGTATTCATATTTAAACACAAAACTTTCGGTTACTTTTTCACTGCACAATGTTTGGCAAAATTTATAATTAAAAAGTAACAATAAAAATTTCCATTTTGTTTTAGTGATCAGTTGGGATTTGTTCAGAACATTATTATGTAACCTATCTGATTTGAAGATCAACTTATCTTCTCAATAGTTTAATTTCAAATGATATAACTGGTACAAAAGAAGGGTCATTTAAGAAAATAAAAAAAACTATTTATATTCAAGAAACAATTAAATAAAATCACTCAATCATTGACTGTATTAAAATTCATTTTTTATAACTGTCACGATCGTTAGTCCCATTTGTCACTGAGAAATTATTACTATGATCAATAAGTTTATGTAAATAATTAGTGGTTATTGATAATTTTAAAAAAACTTGAGGTGTACTAAGTAATTTTTAATGGACTAGTTTTGAGAGTTTTGAATTTGCATCATTTGTACTAAGTATATTATAGAGGTAAGAAGAAAGAAATTGTTTTGCAATTTACTAATGACTTTATGCAAAATTAATAAATAAAATTTTATGGTAATTTATTATTTTGAATTCTTTTTTTGACAGGATAAAGGACAATTTTCTTATCATTTAACTAGGTCTTTTTTAAAAATTTCTTTTTATAAGTATAGGCTACAACACACAAAATCTTACAGTTCAAGTAGATTTTTATTGAAGTGACTAATTCTTATGGCGCAGTATGGATGTATGTTTTGCACGGGAAAAAAATTCATTTTGCCTTCACGCATCACGCTCTTATACATATAACATATACTTATGTACTACTTCTTATGGTGGGGTATAGATAAAATTTTGCACGGAAATTTTTTTTTAATGTATTTTTGAAGTGAAAACTTGTATGTTCGCGCCATTATATTACTTACCCAGTTCAACTTAATTATTTAGTTTTGTGTCGTGTTAACTGTGTAACAGTGACGTTTTATACGTTTATTATGTATTGGTAGGAGTGAATAATAAATATTTAAATTATTTTAAACGCCATTATACTACTTACCCAGTCTAACTTTATTTAGTATTTAGTTTTATGACAAGTGTTAACTGTGTAACAGTGACGTTTTATACGTTATTATATATTGGTAGGTGTGAATAATAAATATGTAAATGCCATCATACGACTTACCCAGTGCAACTGAATTATTTAGGATTCAGTTTTGTGATATGTGTTAACTGTAGGCTACAACAATGACGTTTTAATAATATTTTATACTTCTTAATATAATATTTTAAATTTGAAAGTTTATGTGTGTGTTTTTGTTTATTATTCAATCACACATTAACTACTGGACCGATTGAGATGAAATTTAAAATGAACATGGTTTAGGTACATGAGATGGACATATATGTATTCCCGTTTTAAAAATCTGAATCCCTGTTATTATTTATTATAAAATTATTGTTTATAAGCTTACATTTGCAATGATTTTAATTGAAACTATCTTATTATTCCAAAAAATGTGCCTTTGAAGTTGGCATTTACAATGACAATTAATAAGTCACAGGGTCAGATATTAAGAGTAGCAGGAATACATTTGGGACTCCTTGCTTCTCCTGTGATCAGTTATAGCCTATTCTAGTGTCGAGTAGCAAGAATCTATGTCTTGGCAAAAAACCACAAAATCATATAATATTGTATTTAGAAACATATTAAACTGAAATGAATGTACTCATGATTTTGAAAATCGACTATAAATTTTATTACCTACATTACAATTGTGGGTGGAGCCGCAAAGGGTAGCAGCTAATTAAATTATAATAGTGAAAGAAGTATACAGTCAGGCATGCCAAAAGAAATAGTCAAAAAGAGCCAGTACCATGACTGCCTACTCTTTTTTTTTTAATGGGGATGCAAAAATGTGTAACAACTTTTTTCTTTTTTATTGTAGTATTTCGTAGCATTTTAATGGTGACATTTTAGTAGTATTTTAAATTTTTTAAAATCAACATTTCAGTAACAAAGCACAAAAGTATGTAGTGCAAAAACTTTATAAAGCTTTCAATTATCCCCCCAATTTCAAAAAAAAGCTACTGGAAAAAAAATAAATAAAACCCAACCAGAAAATTAATCTAATTTCTCAAAATCAGTTCATCAGATTTTTCTAAAATTGTACCATTTATAAAATTCATAACTAAATTCACTGTATGAAATTTGAAATAAAGGAAGTTTATAGTTTCAGAACAGACTGAAAAAAATAGAACATATGTCCACAATTTTAGAAAATAGGGTTTATTTTCACTTTTAAACCTCAAACTTATGCTCTTTTAAATTTGCTACACTAATTTACTTGAGCTATGAATTTCATATATATATATTCAAAATATTTTTACCAATTTTTCAGTTTTTGTGGTATCCAAACCAGATTTTTAGGTGCCATAGCAACACATATGTTTTTCTTAAATTATATTTTAGGAAAATGTGATCAAAATTGTTCGAACCAATTATCAGAAAATTAGATTTTTCAACTGTTTTTAATCAAAAAAGTGATTCAGAAGGTTTTTTTCAGAAATAAAAATGGTCTTGAGACTATGGGCAAATTAGAACTGTCAAAATCAGTTGTACAGTATTAACCATATCTAGTATATATAACAAGTTATTGTAATCCTAACATCTTGTAGTTACAAAAGCAGATTTTTATTTTCAAAGTGGAGATACAAAAAAGTGTAACTAATTTTTTTTTTTTTTTTTTTTTTTTTTTTTTTTTGTAGAAGTACAAGTGCATATCTCCAGTGATATGCAAAGACACTTAAACATTCGTGTAACCATTATTTTTTTGATTTATTCAACCTGAAAATGGATACCATCAAATTTTCCAGATAAATTTTACTCAGCTATCTCAAGACATGGTTCATGGTCTTTAAACTATTTAGAGGGAAAGTAAAAGTGGAAAATTGAAATTAATTTAATTTTGGTATCAAGTGAATTTTAAAAAAATCTTAAATGCAGTTTATAAATAACAATTATGTTTTTGTAATATTGTTAACTACCAGAACCATTATACAGAACCATTAATTACAGAACCATATACCATACCAACTAACCCAATTCATCTTCTGGACATAGACATAAATTTGTCTTTGGTTGAGGAAGTTAACAAGAGAGAATGCCCCCCATCGCTTCTCCGACAACTGGCCATCTTCACAATAGAAGAAAAATACCCCTCCGACCAATGGTTGACAATCTACACAGATGGATTCAAGTATGAGGACGGAAGCACCGGAGCAGGAGTGTACACACCCCATTTCTCCCTCCACTACAAGGTTGGGCTGAACAAGTCGAATTTTGATGCCGAGATGGAGGCAATATCTAAGGCTCTTCTCCTTCTGCTGAACACTTCGCATAAACACCAAAACTGTGTAATACTGACAGATTCCAAGGCAGCAGTGCAGGCCCTATCATCATCAGCAGGCAACAATCTTAAACAAATACATCAAATGTTACAAACACTTCAAAAATTAAGCAGAAATATAGTGTTTAAATGGATCCCTTCTTATGTAGGTATGCCAGGAAATGAGGTTACAGATGAGCTGGCAAAGAAAGGTTCACTCCTACCCCAACATAAACATTTGCCCAATCCAAATAAGGCAAAAGCCATGCTCAAAAGTACAATGAAGAAACAGCAGATGGAAAAAATGAAGAGTGTAGCAAAAGGCGAGGAATATAGACGAGGAATGGGAGGGACTGAAGGAAAAACCAAGGAGACAGTCAATGGCACAGTTCCGTCTTGTCACGGGTCATGACTGCCTCGCCGCCCACTTGAAGCACATTGGAGTCTACTCCTCTGAAATGTACCCTCTGTGCCAAGAGACGAACTCAAATATGAACCAGGAACACCTGCTGACATACACTGGATTGAATGCTGATTCGAGACGACAGAAGAGCTTCGCCCGGCTGTATTGGGAGGCAAGGAGGCTGATGGACTGGAGTCCGGGCTAACCATAGGAAACAACAACAATGTTTTTGTAATATTGACTGTGTCATTTAATCTCTTTAAATTTTAAACTTTAAAAATTCGTAATTAATCATATACATTTACAAACAGTACAATTAAAAAAAATGATTAGACGATTGGAAAAAAACTAAATTTCGTGTATGCTTATTGGTTAGTTTTTACAATTTTAACATCATCACCGTTATTAATTTTCTTTTCGGAACAATTCCAAGGAAACTGCACAAGAATTTTTTATTGCTGAAAGCAGAATTGATGCTGACGTAAAAAATCAATTGGTGCGGCCAATCATTTTGAAAATTAACCTTCAAAACATAGTTTTTTAAACAACTTTATAAAAATTATATACGGGAAATTAAAATTTTGAGCACAACTTTTATGTAACTGTATCAACAAAGTAAAATTAGACATGGATTGAAAAAAAATAGAAATGAATTTTGTTTTTCCATCATTTGAATTAAAAAAAAAGAATAGTACACAAATTAAAGAAAATACGTTTTTACATTTTTTGAAACATCAAGAGGGTTCCTATTAACAAACTGGTTTACAAGAGCTTTAAGGTACTGTTTTATAGGTTTTAATGATTATCATGCAGTTCAAGCCTTCCTTGCCCCATTGTCAACCGCAGGCTGACTTTGAGAATTTGAAGACGCTGAATAACCTGTCATTGGAACAGTTTGTTAGAAGCTTAACAGTTTGTTGTAAGTTCGGACTAAAACTCCCGGTAAGTGTGTACTGAGGAGTTCAACGATGCTGCTTGACTCCGCTCACCGTTAGTGGTGTCATCTGCTGCTGTTAGGGTGGGCAAACAGTACTTTGTGAATTAATGTGTCAATGGCTGTGATGGTGAGATGCCGCGTTCTGAAGTTTTTTCTGTTTGTGTAACATTGTGTTTTAGTGTTGCGGTGATTTTTTTAAACTTGTGTAAATGGCAGATTTTAAAGAACCTGCATCAAATTTTGCTTCAAGCTTAAAAAAACTGCTGCAGAAATGCATTTGTGGAAGCATTTGACAATGCTATGAGTCAAAGTATAACTTTTCTTGTGGTACAAACTCTTCAAGGATGGACAAATGTCTGCTGATGAGCATTCAGGATAACCATCAACAAGCACAACACTAGAAAACATCGCAAAAGTATGAGAGACTATTGTTGCAAATCGCAGACAAACAATCCATGATGTTTGTGATGTTGTACGAATCCATACAACGCATCTTGTCAGGCAATTTTAACATGAGTTCATTGCTGCAAAATTTGTATTAAGACTGCTGAGCAGCAACTAAAAATATCGTCATGCAGCTGTCTGTACTGAGTTGAAAATTTCAGCAGGAGAAAACCATCTCAAATGTCGTAACCTCTAGTGAAACATGGGTGTATGTTGATGTCAAGCTGGCTATGAGTCTGAATCTATAAGCAGCAGTCATCATAATGGAAGTCAGCATTTTCACCGCGACCAAAAACAACATTTCAAGTTCACAGCAAGGTGAAGTTCATCTTGATTGTTTTTTTTTATATCAAAGGCATTATCCACCAGGAATTTGTGCCTCCTGGTTAAACTGATAATGGAAAGTTTTATTATGAAGTTTTAAAATGGCTACATACATTAGGCGCAAACATTTAGGACAGTGGGAGAACAAGAGCTGGGTTCACCACCACGACAATGCAGCTGCACACACATTGCTAGTCATTCAGAATTTTTTGGCTTCCAAAAACACGTTAGTGACACCCTTAAACACAACTTACCTTATTTAACCTATTTGCCTGACGTCGCTTCGTGTGATTTTTTCTGTCCCCAAGCCGCCTCGGTGGTCTAGTTGATAGCGTACTACAGGACGGGTTCGACAGGCTTGGCATTTTAACGCTATTTCATGCCTGCATTACATCAAGTGTGCACAATAGTCGGATGTTAAACACCAAAAAAACAAAAAAAAAAAAACAAAAAAAACAAAAAATTTTTCTGTCCCCTAAAATAAAGTTGAAATTGAAAGGCTGTCATTGACACAAGTGACCTTCAACACATTTGTTGCCAGTATAAGGTAGAATCGCAGGACAACACTTACATTTGCAGACTTCCAGTGACGCATGGAATCGTGGAAAAAATGCTGGGTTCACTGTAACCCATGCACAAAAGGACTATTTTGAAGGAAACAGTAGAAACTAGGAGTTATGGCAAGCAGTTTTTTTAATGGAAAAATTCTCCAAACTTGTAGGTAGCACATTTCAAGTGAGAATGATGAAGTAACGGTTATAATAAAGTACATCATAATAATACAAAACAATATATATTACATTTATTAAAAAATACATAAATTATTTTACACAGACTTTTTTAAACAAATTATTTTTGTTTTTTTTTTTAGTTATTTTGTTAATAGTACAGTAAACTCAGTTTAACTGAACATTAAAAAAATCTAAAAATTTAGGTTTTATCGACATTGGTTAATGATTTTGATCAAAATTTGCTTAAGTATAAGTCCATAAGTAGCTCAAATTTTTGTCATTTAAGTTATGAAGCTATAATACAATGAGTTTCTTTAAGTGAAACTTAAGTCGGAATAAAGAATTTTTATACATCGCAAAAAAATTGGGAAAATTAACTATGCCTGCCATCCTGGTTTTGATTTTGTCAAGTACATTTTTAAACTGTAAGTTTATTTTGTGTGAAATTTATTATATTGACTTGAATCTTTATACTTGACCTGTATTTGAAAAAATTCTAAAGCATATTTTGAGAAATTGTTTGGTTTTCCAGTTTTCTGTGTGAGCCAGAGATTTTTTTAGAAATAATTGGATATGGAAACCATGTTTAATTTTCTTGAACCATTTAGTTTTTAAAGCTGAAAGGGTCTTTTTAAATAATATAAATTTATCAAACTTCTAGTAATATTGCATTGTACTATAAACTAATGTAATTAGAATATTGTATCTGATGAATGTATTGATAAAACAATAATTTTGATAAAATGATATCAGGAATTTAACATCACAAATTATATACTTGTACTTACAATACTTACATTAAATAATTTTTGTTTAAATATAATAAAATAATTAATTTTAATATACATTTTTGATGTCATATTCACTTAATATTTTGGTTACAAAGCTTACTAGCCTAAGAGATAATATCAATAAAAAACAAAAACACTACCAACTAAACTTAAAGTTGTTTGCCTGGTTCGTATAATTTTGTAGAAAGCTCAGGGACTAAACTAGTGGTTCCTAAGGCTTTGAATTGTTTGTGAATATACGTCCAATGAAATTAATATAAAAGTTTTAATTGGTTTTTTAGATAGGCCTATACACAGTGAAAGTTTTCTTATCACACACTTCTAAATGGTGGACTCTTGTTCATAACAGACACTTTTGTATTCCCTGACCAAAATAAAGCTATTAGACTTAGAAAAACTTCTAAATAATGGTCATTCTTACTAAAGGATATGAACGATCAATGGTCCATTGGATCATTGTAACTTTTTAATACCGGTCAGTGGAGGGTTGTACTGTATTGTAATCTGAACATTTGTTTATTCATTACAGTAATAATATATGAGGTTTTATTAAATTCAAAATCTATTTAAAAAAGTTGTTTTTTTAAATCAGTGTTATTGAAAATAAAATAACACCAATAGTCCATTTTTGTAGGCCTATTGTCTTAAAAAAAATTGCAGTATTAAAAAATGCCCATTTAACAGCCTGCCATAAGTAAACAACTAGCCTACATACAATAGGCCCTAACTGTATTCCTTCCAATAATTGACACTTCTCAATAACAGACATTTTATATCATCCCATCAGTGTCTGTTGTTGGGAAATTTCACTGTAGTTTGTTGGTAATTAAATTTTGTACAGGTTATAAAAGTTGTAAGTAGTTTCCATTTCAAAATTAACTCTACAAAGAAATGTCAATAAATATCCTATTACAAAATTTAAGTTTTCTATTTTCGCATTGTAAAATTTGTTTTTTATTTTCTTTTATTATTAGATGCAAACACAGTATTTGAGCTACTGGTTTCTTTGACAAAAAAAAAAAGATTTTAAGTATAGTATCATTTTACATAACTACAGAGGGATATCTCTCCTTGACTTAACATACAAAATATTCTCAACAGTCCTACTACATAGGGCCAGAACCTCAATTGAACCATCAACTTGGAGAATACCAGGCGGGTTTCCAGAAAAGGAGATCCTGTCCGGAACAAATCCTTAACCTCAGACACATCATGAACTACCGAAAGTCAAGGGCTAAATCGTATGTTATCACTTTTATTGACTTTTAAAAAGCGTACGACTCTATAGATAGGGAATCCTTATTCTCGGTTCTGAAATAACTAGACCTTGATAACAAAACCACAAATCTTATCAGGGAAACATTAACTAATACATTCTCCAAAGTTCAATTCATGGGAGAACTCTCCACCCATTTTGAGATTAAAACAGGAGTCCGACAAGGAGATGAACTCTCTCCATTGTTATTTAATTGTGCTCTAGAAAAAGTAGTTAGAGAGTGGAACGTGAATACGCATAGTGGAATCAGACTAGGAACTAAGAACAAAGGCATTAAGGTAAATTGTTTGGCTTTTGCGGATGAAGTGGCCTTACTAGCTGAGACATTGGAAGAATCTAAGGAACAGACTCTTGAACTCCAGAAGCAAGCGATAAAAATGGGTCTCAAAGTTTCATTTGAAGAGACTAAAGTATTGACAAACATACAAAAACCACCAAAAAAGCTTCAAGTAGGAGAACAATACATTGAGATAGTCAAAGAATTCAAATATCTTGGGGAATGGATCAGCTGGAACGCCCTAGAGAAAAAAGCTATGGAATCTAGGAGAAATAAAGTTGAATTAGCCTTCCAACTTACCAAGGATACATAAAACAAGAAATCCCTCTCCTGGAATACAAAGATAAGGCATTATCATATGGTAATTAAACCAGAAGCCTTATATGCAGCTGAAACGTTATCTCTCACAACCCAGGGCCCACTTGAAAGGCTGGAGATCAAAGAAAGAAAGATATTACGAAAAATCTTAGGCCCAAAATTCCGTAACAAACAATTACTCCACATCAGTAATAAAAACTCTTTACCAAAAAACTGAAACACTATCAGACACAATAAGAAAAAGGAGAATTGATTTTTATGGGCGCATCCTCCGAATGGACAAAAATAGACTAACCAAAAAAATATTTGACTACTTTAATTTGACCACTTTGGTTTAGAGAAACGGAGAAAGACATAACAGAACTGCAGATCACTGACACTATGCTCATGGACAGAACAGCCAAAACAATAACCAAGGACAAGAAGCAACGGTTCCAAGGCAAAGTCAAATCCAAGCGAACGATCCAAATCTCTGACGAAGAAAGAAAATCAAGATCACAACGAATGAAGCAATACTGGGCTACGAGGAAGGCACAGAACATTAAAAAGTGATTGATTTAGTGTACCCCAAAGTTGGGTGAAACAAATACAGAGAGATCATTTTACATAATATGAACTTTAATAATACTCACTTATGACGAAACGAATACTAAAAAATATTTGTATGATTGTTTGGTGTACGTAATATAGAATATTAGACTAATTAAAATTTCACACTTATTACGTTATTCATGATTTATTTTTTCAAATGCATTACACCCAACTAAATGCATAAATCCGCTATAAATAAGCACAAAGCATAGTGTAAGTATGAATACTTATGTGTGTACTGTACAGTAACAGTATATATGCAGGTATAGTGGAGCTACATTCACGATTCAAAAATTAAAAGAAGTTGCAGATCTCAAAAGTTTATAAACATGTGGGTTAATAAAAACCTGCATGGTTTTTATATTTATGGAAGGATGTGTATGATAAGAGTAAACAATCTGATTTGCTTGGTGTACCATTCGATTGCGGGTTGTAAAATGTACTGACAGACTGAAAAAAGACCAGTCTAGTAAGGTTCTGCCCCTATTTACATTCTGGCAGACTTAATTGTATATGTAAATGAAGCTAATTTCCAGTAAAAATCAGTTATTGTGCCGCCATTTTATCATTACAGTCTACTACAGACAAACATTTTAAAAGTCAAAATAAATAAGCAAAAAATAAACTATTTTTTTTTTTTAATTCATGAATTCATTAAAATTATTTTTTTTTAATTTTTACTTACTTGTCTGCCAATGAAAACCAATATGAATTAATTAACAGTTTTATATTAATACAATCACCCTTTGTAGAACAAAAGATTTTTGTAATAAATTTGTAACAAATGTACCTGTGGGGGAACTAAACACTCTAAAATTCATTAACGTGTGAAAAAAATTCCATATTTACTCTTCTCTCATGAAAGTTATTTAGGTCTACTGACTATCTTTTACAATGCTGGTGTTTAAAATAGTCAGCTGTTTCCTTGTCAGGTGATCAAATCAGCTGTTACAGGCTACATTCATTATTTTCAAAGAGCCAGTGACATTATTTTATATTTTATTTATAGGCAATTTAGTTACTAGTTTTGGTCCGCTGTCCTTGTACTGTTTCAGTTTGATACTTTCTTTTCTCAATGTGTGAAACTTTCTGTCTATTTCTGCTTCCCAATGTTCTTTAAAAGTCTTATATACTTTCATAAATGCGTATGTACGCTCTAATGGATTTGTTTCATCGTTTATTGAAAATCCCACAAATTTAGTACAAAACTCATTTAACGAATAATGTCCTTTTCTTGAAATTATAAATTTTGAATAATAAAATGTATCGCGCAGTAACCACCAGACCATTTTCATTCGCAACAATTGAAAACAGTTCACGCTTAATCTCTCGCCTACTACCAATTTGTTTTGGATTATTTCATAAACTTCTTCGATTACTTTATAGTAATCTTCACCGTTTACCAAATGTTCTGGATGTATACCCGTTATGTTCGTATGAAAGTCAACTATTTCAGAAAACGGCTTTATGTATTTATCGAAAATACATATTCCGAATTGATTCATCATTGTTACTCTCGCCAACATTTGATAATTAAATTGTTTCCAATTTTTTACAGTAACTGCAGAACAGTGCATCGCAACAGGTTCGTAGTAACCGCCTTTTCGGTGCACGTTTGAAATTACTTTATTTAACTGGTATACGTTTACATGCTGCGTAAAAGCATGTTTAACAGATGTATCCCAATCAACTTTATATTTTAAGTATAAATTCATAAAAACTCTTGCTTTTTCCACAGGATGTGCTGACTCTGTTAACTGTACATCTAAAAACTGTTTTGCTATTTCGTTGACCGACAAAGCCATGTTTGTTGGTGTTAAAAATGGCCTATACGATGCAATATCTCGAACGTACAATGATGGCATCCGTATTCCTACAAACTGAAATAAGCTTTGTAATCGATAACCGATTAATAATTTGCCTTTTAAATATTGTTTCAAGTCTTTTCTTATTTGAGAGATCGAGTCTCCATAAAAAGCGTCGGAATAATGTATACCGGTCTGATTTGTATAACAATTTAAAATGGTCATATTATTTGGTCTTATGAACTTATCATATGTACAATAATTATATTGGTTAACTATTGTAATTCGCCCAATTACCTTTAATTTGCCATAGGATGAATTCACTAAGATACCCGTATAATACACTGCTACTGGGACTATTTTGAATTTTTTGGAAGCCATTTGTTTTATGACTTGCTTTGCACTCAACTCGAAAGAATCATCTTCCCAGTCGTTTTTGTATTTTATGTACAACAACATAGCAGTGTGTGCGTTCACTAAAGGATCGTGTTCTTCTTCAAATGTTTTATTTAAAAACTCTTGAGAAATTTCTTTCAGTGTAGGTGTTCTATGTGGGAATGCTTGTAAAAATTTATAAAAGGAACTAACATCTCTGTATGAAGTGATTTTGTGGCGTAACCCAATCGCAAATAAAATACGAGATAAACCATAGCCGACTAAACGCTTTCCCTTTAAAAGAGTTTTAATCACCTCTAATTCTGTTTCCAAAGTTGCAGCGTCCGTGAAATTTTCTGCATATAATTTGGTAACGTTACTTCGATAATCAACAACTGGCCATTTCGGTTTAATTAATTTATCATACGTTACGAGGCCAAAAAAGTTAACAATAGATATTCTTACGACCATATCAACATTTCCTTCGTCCGAACATCCCTCAACTGTCACACAATCTAATGCAAAGGCAATACTAGTAGATTGTAATTGGTTAAAAATTTCCTGATCCCACTCTCTTTGGAATAATTTATACAGATTTAAAGAAGCTATTGCATTTTCGGTACAATTATAACCATTTTCTTGTACGTCCTTGGCTAAAAATCGTTTTGTGATATCTTTTAAATTAGGTGACTCATATATAGAAGACTCACCGAAGTTTTGTTGACGGAAAGGATCGTAGAATGCAACGTCTCTGCGTAAATACAACGGATGATAGAGACGCAAAAAGTCTAAACATTTATTTAATTTGTATCCTACTAATATTCTCTTACTTATCATTGATATTAATACTTTTCTTATATCGTAATAACCTTCTTTGCTGTTCAATTCTTCGGGAGTAACACCTTTAAAGACGAGATTATAATTGAATATTGTTTTTGGAGGCCTAACAATCCTAGTGTAAATATCGTTACCCTGATCATCAACTACAGTCACTCTATAAACGACAGCACTTCTGTTAGCTTGATCAGTTGCTAATATTATTTCACAGTCCATAGCGATAGGTGGGCGGTGGCCGCCAATAGAATGGAGATTGTACGGTAAATATTCTTTTTTTACAGTAACGACATTAACCTCACTTACAGTTGTAAAAATGCACAAAGCTACACACATCACGTGATAAAGTAAGTCCATACTGATCTAATTTTAACTGATTTAAGAAAATAAATAATGGTATGTCTACACTTTTATTTGAATAAAACCATGAAGGCTTTGTAAATAAAAACACTGAAAAGAAAACATTTTTTTTTAATAACTTACATTATGAGAAGATATGACTGACTTCTGAAATGTTTTGTGTTGCATAACTAATCACTTTTATTATAATATTATTGCCATGTAAGGCCATTAGCCCAGTTAATTACAGTAGATAAAATTTTGTGAACAATTTTGGCATTTTAATAATGTACAGGACTCGTATCAGCACAAACAGTGGTTCCCAACTGGTGGTATGCTGAAGGGTCAATAATAATATTTATTTATTGGTTCAGACAATACAATTATTGCATCGTAAACATCACAGTTACAATTTTACAATTACAATTTAAACCAAAAGTTAACAAAAACTTTACACAAGAGGCAGTTAAACCTCATAATAAAGGCAGTGTAGTATTAGAAACTGTATTGTTATTTGTTGATAACACAAACTGACAAACATTGTTAAACAACACAGAGTGCTAAACTATAAAAAATAGTTTTATATTTTCATTTAACCATTGAAATTTTTTTCTTGAGTTTTATTTTTTGAAAGCACTTGAATTGCATTAATTTATCAAGTTAATGATCTTTTTGAGCTTTTATGTCAAAATTCAAAACATAAAATTTTAACAAGAAACTGAGGTTGTAACACATTTAATATAAACACAACGTACAAGCGAAGTTTGAGCACAAAACTGCCTCACTTTACACATGAATTATGTCTGAGCTAATTATTACTTACCTGCTGCGCACTATACAATGTTTTGAGTTATATTAGAACATTCTTCTGTCTTTTTTTGTAGAAAAGAGATGTCCTATCCTGCTAAGTATTTACCACCAAAAGACCAGTGGTTCAAGTCAAGGTCCTCGGCGGTTTTACTTTTAATAGTAAGCTCACTTAAAGATTGTGAATACGATTTACAGAGCAGTCTGCGTAACACTCAGAACTAATTTTAAGACACTGGGGCATTGCGTTAGATTTAAACGTAAAAATTAACGTCTTCAGAAAAAAAAAACAAAAATTACAAACATTTTTCTATAGGCTCAAAGAAAACATAAATCAAAACCGAGGTCTCTATTTTGGGCCCTTGCTTGTGCTCAAGACCTCGTTAGTGCCTTCAACAAGAGCGAAAAGATCTCGCATATGCCTGCGCACATACAGACACACAAACACTTTCCATAATGAGGCATATTAAACAGATAATAATAATGAGTTTAAAAGAATGTCTAGAACAAGAAATATTAAATCATTAACTAATATGGACGCATCATCCATTTGAAACACAAGATAAGATTTTAAGATCTTCAAACACTGGATCTCACTGCTAAGGGTTTATATTTCTGCAGAAGGAATTCCGTAACTGGCAAACAGACACTGAAAGAAATGTTAAACATTATTGTTCAGTGTGAAAGTAAAGTGCATAGTAAAATCTTTTCTAGTGCTGTTTAGCAAGCTGTTTAAACAAACTTTTGTACTAAATAAGATGGCTTTCTAGCCTACAAAACCAAAAATAGCAAAATTAAAATGTGAAAATGACCAAAATCTTGCTAGAAATCATTATTTCTGGACACTCCAAGTACGCCATATTTAAAATTAAAAACAATATAAAATAAGTAAACAATGTAATAGGCTTTCTGTGATGATAGCTGAGAATGCACAAGGCCAGTCACGCTGAGTGTGATGTCAGGACTCAAAACCCGCAATAGCCTACGTACATCAAACACATCTTATTAACATAAAATTTTAACCAGTTCAACTAGGCAGAAACCGTATTGTATAGACTTCAACAGAAGATAAATAGTCGACATTTTGTATATTTTAGAATTTTCTGAAATCACTCTGAATTGTAAATAAATGCGATAAACTGATGACCCAAGTGGGAATTTTAGAATACATGATGGCGGCTGTAACCATGTTCCCAAAGATGCCCGCTGCTGTAGGAAACAACTAGAATGAGCGGTCAATCTAAAAAAAAATTTTTCTATGTACACTTAATTAGTAATATATATATATTAAATAAAGCTGCCTCAGTGGCCTAGTTGATAGCGTACTGGGCTTTCACCCTGAGGACCCGAGTTTGATTCCCGGCCAGGGCATGGCATTTTCATACGCTATTAATCATCCCATCGTCTGCATTAGCCCAAGTGTGCACAATAGTCAGATGTTAAAAAAAAAAAAAAAAAAAAAAAAATATTAAATAATAAACAAAGAAGTTATTCTGTATTTTTCTAAATTATAAATATGAACTAATAATATTTGGATAATAATTTTCTTCATAGAAACAGTAAATTAAATTTACTGAGTTAAAATTGATCTAAATAGTGCCAAATAACAATGGGAAGTGTACATAAGTTTTTCTAGAAGCTTCTTTGATAAAATAATATTAAAGAAGAAGAAACGCTGAACATAGAGATTTTTAGAAAGAGGATATTGAGTATGGAGGGATTCCAAGGAAGATTGCAGAAGAAACCTGGTGCGAAGTGGTCCGAGGACAGAAAGAAGCTGCATAGTGAAAGGATGAGGGAATATTGGAGGGAACGGAAGAGAAAACAGCTAAGTGTGAAGAATTGAAATTGTCACGTGGTCCCTAGCAGGCCTCATCGAAAGAAGAAGAAGAAGAATCACTCACACTCGGTCAGCCCTTTGACATCATGGAAGATAAATTTCAAACAGAAAATCCTTGTGTAACCCATTCCAAGATAATGTAAAGAGTAACTGTCCATTCATAATCCATTCAGTCTATAAATCTATTCAATCTGTTATATATCCATTAAATCCATAAAGAGTAACTGTGTGATGTGGACTTTGAGCTGGCCTTCCTTTTCAAAATGTTTCCTCCACATGTGAGATGTGTCGTGTTGTCAGGTTTTCTTTTTTTGAAGATGATTATGGAAATCCCATGACAGTGAATGGACAAAACTACAGTAATATGGTTGAAATTTATAACTTAATAATATGAATATTAAACAAGTATGGTTTCAATTGGATGACTGCCACATCTTACATGATACGATAGCCTTGTTGAGGAATAAATTTCCGATCCTAGTCCTTTCACACAATGTGTGTATAATTGGCCAGCAAGGTCATGTGATCTAACACCCTGTGACTTTTTACTAGGGGTATTTAAATTTAAAACTTATCAAAATAATCCTCAAACAGTACCACAACTAAAGGAAGAGATTCACAATGTCATCAACCAAATTAATAACACCAATTTTATGGTTATAACAGGTTTCATTGATCAAGTTACAATATGGAGAACAAGTCATGAAGGACATATGTCAGATGAAATTTTTCAAACAACAGCAACTTGTATCCTTTATATTGATGTTGAAATGTGAACATAACATTTCATAAATATAGAGTACTTTATTCAACACTTAAAAACCAGCATTCTTATTGAATCATCCTTTACATGCCAACTTTACTCAACTCATAACTCATAACTAGTGCAACTTTACTGACAGTAATATATATGATTAATAATTGGTAACATAGCCACCGGACCACATATTTAAATAATTAGAATTATGACCTAATTTCTTCCGTTTAGTAGTCTTTCTTATTCACCTTGTAAAGCTACCACGGTTTCGAAACCTCGCTGTTTCATCTTCAGGCCATATATAAAGTGTAATACAAAATGTCAAGTCCCTCTATCAAGGTCGTCACAAAGTTGACAAAACACTTAAAACACACGTCACAAACACTAAACACAATTTCTTTTAAATGAGCGATAAAATCTGGTTTGGCCAAACACTACATGCAACTCGTATGTTGTCACATTCCAGACTGTTGTGACGTGTGTTTTCAATGTTTTGTTAACTTTGTGATGACTTTGATAGAGGGATTTAACATTTTGTGTTATGGCCTGAAGATGAAACAGTGAGGTTTCGAGATTGCGGTAGCGTTTACATGGTGACTAAAAAAGACAGCTAGACGGAAAAAATAGGTCATAATCTTAAAATATATATATATTTAAAGAAAGGATTACGTTTTTTAGAAACTGTAGAATAAATAAAGAAAAAATTGCCTAATCATTGTCTTTTTGATAATTATTGGCCAGATTTTAAGTTATAATAAGTAATTTAACGAACTTGTAAATTGTTTTAAATAAATAAAAATCATTTTGATTGATTTGAGTAACTCCATCAATTAAAACTTGTGTTATTGCTAAAACATTTCATTTGAGGTGACGTTACATAATGATATCAAACAATTTTCGTTAAAAAAGGGCTGGTGTCATTGAGGTGATTAAGGCATCAGTCTGTCTGTTTTGTCACTAAAATTGCGCTCTTCATGGTCGCAGGTTCGAGAATACAATTACTATTGTAAGCTTTATCTTTTCAGTTAAAGTTGATCCTTTGTAATTGTTAGTCTAACGAGCATAAAGTATAGTTGTTAAGGAAATTAATAATAAAATGAATAGAAACATTCTTAAAAACCTGTATTCTTTCTAATATTTTATAACTACAATTTTGAAATCAAAATATATAAAAAATTCTAATGAAGAACAACAAAATTAGAACAATATTTTAATTTTAATATTGTTTGTATGTCAAATACATTAAAATGTTTGATATGTGTATAAAATTATTGAACTGACATGTAATTGAGAGTGAAAATTACTTTAAAAAACAATTAATTATAAGGTTTTGTTAACTTTAAACTGTTTCTACTGACATTATTTCAGAATAATCAATATATTTATATCATAAAAACGAACACATAGACAATTGCTGCCATAGCAACTGGTGGTTTGTATAGCCCTTTATAAAAAAATATTCAAATAAAATCAGCAACTCAATCATCTGTCAAAACAAGAATGAAGAATGAGAATATTGTTTTATGCTTACAGTTTTAATAATGCTATAAATTATTAAAATATTGCAGTACAGTAATACTGTATTTAATCAATCGAGTTCCACAGTTCTGTTCTGATTTTTTTATAACTGATTGATCTAGTTCTGATGCTTGTCATGGTCATCTTAATCTGCAAATTTCAGCCATTTCTAAATTCTTAATTTTTAATATTAGCAGTTGAGTTAATGAGTGTGGTTGAGATATTGAGTGTTGAGTTGTTGAGATTTAACAGTTTGAGTTAACACTGTTACAGTTACCTTCAATATTGCCAATTGTTGGGCAATTACACAATTTACAGGTAGTCATAGGGTAATGAAAGAAAAGTGAGTAATAGTGGGTAATTTTGGTCTCACCAAATACACAATAATTATCAAAGAAAAGTTACTTTACTATCATTCCTCTTTTGATTCCATTATAAGTGTTGAAATTTTTTGAATTCTGTGGCTTATTTTGTGCTCAGATTAATTTTTACAAATAATCAATATTCAGTTCACTTTTTCTGTTCCTCTGAGAGCTCATTCTTAGAACTTTGGTTTTTAAAGTACTATTTTACTGCTTATTTTCGTGCACAGCTTAGGTTTTGTAGCAAACTATCTGTGGGTTCTGATGTTGATCTGATATAAATAAAATGATTAGTAGAATTTACTATGATAATTATGAAAGAACACAGTTTTTTTATAAAATTTCAACAAAATTAAATTTTTAAGGGTTGAAGGGTTGTTTGGAGGTCAAGAGTATCTATGGTGAAATTTTAAGTCTTGGGAAGACCAACTAAATCTCTAGGGATTGCAAATAAATATCTCTTTTCATGTTGATGATATAACTAAATTCAAACAAATTTAGGTGTGCAGGGTCCGCCACCTCCACATTACTTATGCTTAGTTTCTTACACCCTAAACAACCTCTGTGTGAGCTTTTGTGGGAATATATTTTTAGGAATTGAAATTTGTGATTTTAATTATTAGTTTTAAAAATTCTACAGAGGGTAGAAATAAAAAGAATAAACACTATTGATAAAGACACAGAAAAATTATGAAACTGAAGATTTAATATATAGTCTAGCCACTAAGTAAATGGCCTGCAGGAGGATATCTCTGCATGTAGGAGAATGCCCCTCAAGCTTCCCTCTAACAGTCCAATGACACAGAGTCGGCCAATCTCAGTCTACAAACTGTTACTATTCAGTTATAGTGAAGGAAAAGGAGGGAGCTGATGTGAGAGAGTGGAGTTCGATCTCTCTCTCGCACATTTTCTCTCTCTGTCCCACTGATGCTCTTAGCAGGCCGTTTTCTAAATGGCTAACCTATAGATTGTAGATGTAGATGAAGATTGTAATATGTAATAAAGGACCTTGTTGAAGCAGGGCAATTGATTCTTTAAACGATTCCGGTTAGGAAATATTCCAAATTCGTAACAATCTCTAAAGATACAAATTTTTATTCCAAAAAACAGGCAAATTTTCACCTTTTTATATATATACTTATTGACTTTGGTAGGTTGCAGGTAATTTTATGTCTGGCTGTGGGTAATTATTATGGTTGAGTTTGGCATCACTGATTACCTTAGCCTTAGCCCATAACAATTCGCAGTATCGCAGTGGGCACTGCTCAGTGTTAATGCATAAGAAAACATTGTTGATTTGTGATTTTGCAGTACCGGTTAGGAGGATTTATACTAATTAGGCTGTCTAATAAATAAGTCTAAATAAATTGTTGATTTATATTTACCTGCAATCAATTTTATTTTCTCGTGTTTTGTAAGTGATATTATGAAATGAAATCAAGTCAACCTGCAAAAGGAAATTACCGTAAATACTTTCGTAAATAAAATTGCAGTGTACTATGACTAGAGTTAAAGTATGGGGTTAATGATTTTTCATTAATCTATCATTTAACATTCTGTATTATTAGTATAGTATCAATATTGCTACAGTTACGTAGTTTCTATCATTAAAACGGCAAATATAAAAATACACTATAGATGGAGGACTCCTTATTGAACACAATATTTTTGGGTGAGGTAAGATGCTATGTTGATTCAGGCTAACTTCTTTATTTAATTAAATCAACCATTATACGAAAATAATATGTTGCATGGAAGCATATTGCACAGCATTATTGTACGAACCCCTTATTAATTGTACAAACAGCCATTAGTAATTAAATTAAGGCTGTTTGTATTTGCTACCAAAGTAGTTTTGCAATATTCTTTGATAACTAAATTTTTAATAGGCTAACACTAATTATTATTATTATTAATTTGGTAACCCATTGCTATTAGGCTAGTCTAGGCATCATACACAAAAGCAATTATATAATTTCATAACCTAAACAAATATTTCCTGGTAAAAATTCCTTTTGTTTTGGCTATGTTCGTAATGTTTAGCTCAATAGTAACACTTCATTGATAAACATTCAATGCCCAGTAGTAAGAACGAAATACACAATTTTGGAAGTATAGGAAGTTGGGAAAAATTTTAAAAAATTACTTGCATTATCTAAGAATAAGTACTGTTCATTTAAATGTGTGCATTAATAATAAGTAATAAAAATTTAAAAAATAAAATTATATACATTTCATATAGTTTTGTATAAAGTAAGTAGGTATTTTATCAAAGTTTCTGACCTTGTAATTACTGTTATGTTGGATATAAAGCAGGAGCTGCTTAAAAAAATGGTGAATTCTTTGTTTACAGGTTATTTACTGTGTACAACAATAAAAAAAACAGTAGAAATTAAAAAAAAACAACTAAAAAGTACACAGTTTTAATTGAAAGTAGTATTGTGTGAAAGTTACTAACCTTAAACTGTATCTGTGCATTGCTTCATGTGGATGAATATTACCTCAGTTGGTGACCTTGGCGAAGTAAATCTATCATGCTATATGCAATGTAAATGGCAATGATGTTACAATGTAGTTTCATTAAAAATTGCATAAAACCGTAAATTATTGTAAGAAATTCAATATTTCACGGGTGTATAATAAAATATCTTAACTGAATAATAAAATATCTAATAAAAAAATGTTTAAAATCATTAATATTATAAAACAAGTGAAACAGTATAATTCATTTCCTTTTATAATAAATGTGTAGTTAATGAACTTTATTTTTGATTTTTTCCTGCAATAACACTATTTTGTGTAAGTAAGTATCCAGAGTAATTTTGTGAATATTTTGGAAGGGCAAAGAAAAAACTAAGCTAAACGTAACCAATACTATAATTTTTAGTTAGCATTCCTATGTTGGATGTAATACAGATTTGAACTGTGGCTCGGTGGTCGATGTAGTTAAGACTCCAGTCAGTCTGATGTATCTGAACTGTGCACAAGGTTGTTGCACCTTGCTGCAAGTATTATTGTTCCTTTACTTTACTTATACTGAAATCTTGTCCTCATTAGTCAAACTGGCATAAAGTATAAACAAGAAAAAAAAATAGGCGACTCTTTAGAAGTGACTATACACTACTTTAGTAAATCTTCAGTACACCGTGCAGTATAATTTTTTTTCCTTAATATCCATACTTAATGCCAGTTAGACTAATGAGGATGAGGAATCTGTGTTAATGTAAAGTGTAATTTCGTAAATCATAAAATAATAGGTCCTAAAACAAAAATATAATAGGCTCCATAAATACATGTAATTTTGTCTGTTATACAAATACTCCTTAGAGTAAAAACAAATCTATAGATTTGTTTGTTTTATAGGCTTTTCTCTACTACTGGTGTTCCAATCGGAAATTTTTCTGTCCTCAGATAATTTTGATTATTATTTTTAAAAATTAATAAACAACAATTAGGCTAAGAGTACATCCTAAGAATAAACACTATTGACAAAGAAAGAATAATTATGAAACTGATGACATACTGCCTGTTGTTATAAACAACAAGGTATGTGGAACAGCAGTTTAGATAAAAGCTTGGGGAAGAAGTAGTTTCTGGGGGGAAGGAGACTTGAAGGGTTAGTCGATTTTAAGGCGGATGCCAGAAGGTCCTTTGGTTGTGGGGGGGACCAAAGGGCTGTTTTTTAGGCCAACTGTAAATTGGGAAGTGACTGGTGCTCCAAGAAAACATTCAGCCAGGTGGTCCTGGGGAACAATGGATCGACAGTATGCAGGTTAAGTAGACAGTTTTTGAGTACACTTCTTCCCCTTCTCTTTTTGAGTTAAGTAAATCGGGGCACAAGTTTCCAGAGAGGATCTTGGAACATTATTTTGGGAAAACTTTTTGATCGGGTAAAACAATACTGTTCATTCGTGGGTTGTTGAAGGAGACTGAAGGGTCAGTCGATTTTAAGGCGGATGCCAGAAGGTCCTTTGGTTGTGGGGGGGGACCAAAGGGCTGTTTTTTAGGCCAACTGTAAATTGGGAAGTGACTGGTGCTCCAAGAAAACATTCAGCCAGGCGGTCGTGGGGAACAATGGATCGACAGTATGCAGGTTAAGTAAACAGTTTTTGTGTATACTTCTTTCCCTCTTTTTGAGTTAAGTAAATTGGGGCACAAGTTTCCAGAGAGGATCTTGGAACATTATTTTGGGAAAATTTTTGATTGGGTAAAACAATAGTGTTCATTCGTGGGTTGTTGAAGGAGACTGAAGGGTCAGTCGATTTTAAGGCGGATGCCAGAAGGTCCTTTGGTTGTGGGGGGACAATATAAGCCAACTGTAAATTGGGAAGTAACTGGTGCTCCAAGAAAACATTCAGCCAGGCAGTCCTGGGGAACAATGGATCGACAGTATGCAAGTTAAATAGACAGTTTTTGCATACACTTCTCCTTCTCTTTTTGAGTTAAGTAAATTGGGGCACAAGTTTCCATAGAGGATCTTGGAACATTATTTTGGGAAAACTTTTTGATCGGGTAAAGCAATAGTGTTCATTCATGGGTTGTTATCAAGTGTAAGCCTAAATTTAGCTGAAACAATATAAGATTGTAATATAGTTATATGTAGTAAATGACATTGTTGGACTACCGATAAATTCTTTAAAGGATTAGGGAAGATTCCAAATTCGTAACACTTATTTTAGTAACATATTGCGTAAAAGGCAGAACGTTAAAAATCATAAGACAAGCACAATATGATTTATATCTATATTTTTTGGAAAGATGTTTAACAATTAGTTTCTGAATTTATTCAAAAAAGTCTTTTACAAGCCTCTGTTCAGCTCATGATCCCAAGCTCTTTGCACTAGTGCAAATATAGTGTAAGCTATAGTTTTTACAACTGTTTACTTATTTCATTTACTTTTATAGGTGGCAAGTGTACAGAATTATGGAGCATTCATTAAAATTCCAGGAAATCGAAATCAAGGCTTGGTACATCGTAGCCAAGTTTCCAAAGTGGCTGTTGATGACGTAGCAGATGTATTACAACGAGGAGAACGAGTGTGGTGTAAAGTCATCAACCTCACTGTGAGTAGGCCTGTGTCAATAAAATTGTAAAGGAAAAATCTGTTGTGTGTGTGTGTGTGTGTGTGTTTTTTTTTTTTTTAACGTCCGACTATTGTGCACACTTGGGCTAATGCAGACGATGGGATGATTTATAGTGTATGAAAATGCCAAGCCCTGGCTGGGAATCGAACCCGGGTCCTCGGGGTGAAAGACAAGTATGCTATCAACTAGGCCACCAAGGCGGCTTAAAATCTGTTGTTAGTGGAAGTTACTTTCATTCCTTTACCCGTACCATTAGTTCTCTCACTCATCCTCATTAATTTAAGTGACATGAGAAGAGCCGATAAGCGTACTAGGTGCCGCGAGGACAATTCGATTCGGACGTTTTTCAAACACTATAAATCATCCCAAACAAACAAAATTTAAGTGGCATGAAGTATAAACGTTAAGAAAAAAAAAATTGACTAAGTGCTTTGAACTGATTACGCTTTACTTTACTTTATACAGTGGTTTGGTATTTTAAAAGTATGACATCTGATTCGCAAATTTCAGAGTTGCATATATTTGCTTAAAAATGTTTTAATATGAACAGTATATTATGTGAAAAATAATTTTGAAAAACTAAGCAGATTTTCCGGTCTTATTTTGTCTATAGTTTATGAAGTGGATTTTTTTTTGGGCAAAGAGCAACACAAGTGTTTTATTTAAATGTTTTAGTATTCCATTTAAATCTGTTTTAAACAATTTAATCGAATGGACCTCTTATTTTGTACAGGACGATGGAAAGATTGCATTGTCTATGAAAGTCGTTGATCAAGGCAGTGGACAAGATCTCGATCCCAATGGAGTTCTTATACAGTAAGTTAGACATAGTGCATTCGCACCTAATACAAATTTTTATGAAAGTAGAACTTTAGGCATATGTCACATTTCAGTATACAGCGATAGCCCGGCTAAAGGTCGACTTGGAAAAAGTCATATCAGACAATGGTCTGATTCGCGGAATGAAAATTGACCTGTATTACAGTTTAGGTTTCTGATAAAGGGCCGAGTGTTGTTATTTTGTTTAAATTATTTCGAAGCGGATGTGTAAATATAGAGATAACATTGTGTTGTACAAGCTGCTGAGTTAACATAAACAAGCCTTTGATTGATGGGCGTTTGAACTTACAAGATATTTCTTAGTTATCTGTTCTCAGAATGCTCACTTCTATTCCCGTTTTCTGTCACCATACCTAATGTTACTTAGTGTATCATCAACTCTATTACTGTGTGTTTAATTTGTTAGCCCGTTTAAAAATTTAAACAGTTATAATATTATCGTGTTACATACTTTTCATTTTTAAATTTGACAAAGCATTAAGTGTCTTTGTGTGCTAGTTTCAGATTGTTGTTTAAATCTGTTTTAAAATTTTTTTTGTGATTATTAAATGGGGTCCTAAAAGAAATGCTTAAAGTAGTGGAAGTAAAAGACAAACTTTGACTATTGAACTAAAAAAATGTACAGTATTGATTTGTCCTGTGTGTATATATGTTATATAATTAAATTTGTATAAATATATTTCATTCTTCATACATGAATTTATTTACGTCTTCTATTTCTCCCGGAGATTACAAGCATTGAGAAAGTATTGTGCTCGTAAAAAAATTTGATCTTGTTATTTTGATGGATCTACCCATTTTCAGATAGATGAAGAAAAGAAATAGATTTCATATAGCCTTGAGAAAATCCATTGGTATAGTCGACAGATGTAGAGAATGCGAGGCAGTTTAAATGTCTTCGCTACTACAGTCCAGTCAGAAAACATCAGTTTTCCACCCCACGTAGAATAAATAAAATATACTTTAGTATTACTGTTATTTAAATAAATTTAACAATGAAGATACTTTATGAATGAATGAATGTTATATTAACTTTATTAAATTTTACGTCTTAATCACAATTTGTCTTATTCTGTATAGACCTACTATATATTAATAAGACCTGACTAATTTTATAAGATAGTCACACAAACATTTAAATTAGTTTATTCCAAGTCTGTCTAGAGTTCTTAGAAATGGAAAAAAAGAAGTAAATAAATATGAGTAACACATTATATAAGCAGGTGTTTTATTACTACATACAGTCTAGATAGGCTGTTATATTGTTAAGTATTACAATACGAGGTGTGTTCAGAAAGTAACGAGAATTTTAATTTTTTGAACAAAATATTTATTTATTCTTCTACATTGACGTTATCGCCTTCTAAATAGTCCCCATTGGAGATTATTCACTTGTGTCAGCGCTTCTTCCAATCCTCGAAACACTTCTCAAACTCGATCTTTGAGATAGCCTTTAGTTCTTTCAGCGATGCGCTTTTAATGTCATCTACGTCTGTAAAACGACGGCCTTTTAAGGTTCTCTTTATTTTTGGAAATAGGAAACAATAACTAACATCTGACCAGCGAATGCAAAAAGGGTAGTAGTTTGGCCAAGGTCAACCATTTCCAGTCGGTTTCCGCCTCGCATTCTTTACATCAGTGTACTGTAGTTATCAAGAAAATAATTGGGCTTGGGTAAAATTTAAAAAAACAAACAGAAATTTTTTTAGAGTTTGCATTTGTTTTTTTTTTTAATTTACTTTTGCACTGTATATTTATTTTGTTTAAAATTCGGTACACTAATTGTGATTCTTCGTAAATCAGAGTTTAGAGGTAAAATTAGAGTTTTTTTTTATAGCTTTGGAATTGAACGTTTTTAGGGAAATAATTGAATATAAAAAAGTTTCTGTAGTACTCTTGCATCGTTTGTGAAAGATTAACAGATTTTGCATAGCGTCAAAATTTGTTTGCTCTAAATTCTGTAATTTAACTGTTTAGTGTTTTCTTGAAATTGATTTAATGTTTCAGTCAAGACGAGATAAAACGTAAAAGCCAGACAGGTCGAAGTGGTAGGAAGGTGATAGAATTGGAGGCGGTGTTGAATACGACATGTAGTAGGTGTGGCACTAAAGGGCACTTGTCGAAGGATTGTTTTCAAGTTAGTGTTCAGTTCATCTCATTCGCTGGTATGTTTAGTTTGTGTTTAACAGTCAGTTTGTAACCTTTTTAGTATCATTCATTTTTTTTTTAATTGAACAAAAATGTAATTAGTTTTTTTTTTATTTTATTATTGAAGATGTTTTAGGTCTATATAAGTTTTAATGGGAAAATATTTTCATCTGGTCACATGAGATGTGAAGACAAAAATAACAAAACTCCAAATCCCAAAGAATTCCCTTCTCTCCAGAGTCAGTCCCTGTCAGTTTCCACCCAAACTGTCTACCATTTATTTATGGTGAACTGCTCACCATCTGTTCAATAATAGAAAGCTAAACCATGAATGTTGCACAGAAAAATCTTTGTCTGTTGGTGGATTCGATACTGTTCACATGTAATATGTTGTATCAGCCAGATATAGTACAGTCGACCTTGGTTAGAAACCTAAATCGGTTATAGCGCTATTTTCATAATGTCCCCAATATTCTATATTAAATGTACATGTATTTTAGGCTCGGTTACAACGCTCTGTGAACTTGGATACAACGCTGTCACGCTGCTGTTATAGTCCAGCCACTTAGTAAACGGCCTGCACGAGAATTTCTCACGCATTAGGAGAATTCCCTTCCAGCTCCCTCCACAGTGACACAGGGTCTGCCAATCTGAGTCTAGAAACTGTTACTACTCAGCAATAGCGAAGGAAAAGGGTGACAGAGTGGGGACTTAACCTCTCACTCGCACATTTTTCTCTGTGCCACTGGTGCTTTTAGCAGTTTTTTAAGCTGCTGACCTATAGTCACTCTCACTTGAAATACAATTTGTGTTCTATTTTTAGAATAAAAGTTGAGAATAGAAACGGACCCTTTCTTAGAATTTTGTTGCTGGCTAAACAAACAATGTAAATTGTGCCTTTTTACCGTAAAAGCGGTCTCTCTCTCTCTCTCTCACACACACACACACACACACACACTGTACGCCTTAGTGGGGGGAAAACTTCAATCTCATGAACCCTCACAACAGTGTACGCACTGTGTTGCATGTATACATACTAGACTGTACAGTACTTATTTTCTATTAGTTTTAACTAAAATATATTTCAAAATTATGTAATATGTGTAATAACTTGTAATAAAATAGCCATTAACTATGTATTCAGTGCAAAGTATGCTTTTCTTTCATTACATACAGTATTGCCGCTATTTACAAACTCGGTTACAATGCTATCTCGTTTACAGCGCTCATATACGTTTTGTCCCTTCAACCACGTTATATCCAAGGTCAACTGTACCTTATCTGCAAAGATGTTTGGCCATCTCAGAAACACTGCCACGTAAACTGTTGGCAGTTATATCAATGAATTGGTTGTTATGTAACTAACTTATTTTTTACCAATTAGTGTTTAAGAAAAATTGTTAAATTAAACATTTAGAAAATGTAAACAAGATGTGTCTGTAAAAAACTTGCATAGACACATTAAAAAAATAAATAAAATAATTGTGGTACACAGTTATCTTATTGTTACTAACATGATTATTGTGTAACTTTAGAAAAATAACAATGTTACATATTTTCTGTCTTACTTTTATGATCTACAAAATATGTGACGTATTTAAAGAAACAAAATTGAAATAACATAGAAAAACGTATTAACATATGTTTACAAATGTATTTGTTTATAATATTAATGTATCATCTGTGAAATAATGATCTATGACCACTAGAGCGAAACTTAAAATAATTTTGTTCTGAAGTGTTGTTATCAAGTCAAGCAACATTTAAGAGAAGAATAAAGGTTCAATGAACATGATGTTTTGACCAATCACAGAAAAAAAATTTTTGGCTAAAATCAAGACAAAGAACCAAAAAAGACCTATAAGAACATAAGTTATAAGTTTCTTCTGCGGAAACAGTATCGAACTTTCAACAGTCGTTACAAGCAGTAAAAGGAAAAATTTTTGTTCAGTTTTGTATAATTGAGTTTTCTAAGCGTTGTGTATTATTAAAAGTATAAATTTCGTTGTTAAACTGAATGTTTGAGTATGGTGTGTTTGAATAAAAAACCTTCATTGAAAAAAAATTGTGGGTTTTCAAGTATTAAGAAACATGCAGTGCGGTGAGATGGTGAGTGACACTATGTCGAGGAAATATTGAAACCAAACAAGTATTATACTTTTTAAATATCAATAATTTTGTCTTTGAAATTGAGTGGTTATAATTAATAATGTTTGTTTCCAAATTATTACTATTTAGCATTAATAACTGTGTTTTTGTTATAATTCAGTATCAGTAATTTTCTCTATTTTTTAATGTCAGTAATGTAAAATGTCTGATTTTCATTAAAAATAATAATTTTATTTTATTATTTTTGTGTATGTTTTTTAAAGAAAATAAACCAGTGTGTTCAGTATAATAATCTGCCTTCTCTAGCTTCATGAATTCAATTTTCGTTGACGCGTTTCGGAGAACCTCCATGGAGTATAGATATAGTTTTTGAAGATGGAAGTTCTCTGAAACGCATCAACGAAAGTAGAATTGACAAAGCTAGGGAAGGCAGATCATTATACTGAACACAGTGATAATAATCCTAGCAGAAAAGAAGAAGAATATAAAAAGAATTTCAAAATAAACCAGTTTTAATGTTTAACAATCTGTATTTCTCTTATGTGCACTTTGTAGACCTATTTGACGAAGTACTTGAATATATTTTACCTTATATATTTTTGATTTATAAATTTTACTTACAACTAATATACATTCACATTAAAAAGTTACAAATGCAGTATAACCAGTTATCGTATGATTTTGTTGAACAGAGTCGTGACGGAAAGACTTACGAGTTGATAACAGAAGAAGATATTGCCGACTTGGTTAACATTCCTGTGCCACCTGCCGTCACTAGTAATCCTGATGAAAAGTCCGAGAAAGTAAAGAAACCAAAGAAAAGTAAGAAGTCAAAGAAAGAGAAGAAACACAAAAAGAAATCAAAGAAAAAGAGAAAATATTCATCATCTTCTAGTTCATCATCTGAGGTTAGAATACTGACTTGCGTTATATTTAACTTTAGTAAATTTACCAAGAATATGCTGTTTATACAGCAAAGTCTGTGCCTTTATTTGCATTTTGTTAGACACTATACAATAGAAGGTATATGAATATAAATGTCTCGTGACAGAGGAGTCTGAAATTAATCGAGGTATTTTTACTGTTTCAATGTTACACTAAGAACTTGATAATAATGATCACTTGATTGGTATTTACAAGGTAGGCAAAGAAGCACATTGAGGGCATTGGTTTCAAAATGCACACTGTACTTGTTTAAGATGATTTATGAATGTTACAAATAATTGTTTTATATTATTATATAACTTGTGTATGTAAATATAGTATTAATATCTTTTTTCTATCAAACAAAATTTCCAACAATCTAGAAACCAGTTTTAATCTATGTAAATACAAATAAGTAAGGTTAATACTTATTTGGAAGGAAGGGAATTTGGAGTGTGTGTGCGTGCGTACGTAAGTGCATAGTAAGGGTTTGTATGTTTCGGGAATCTTGGTATGTCTGGACAGACCATTAGGTTCAGTGACAAGACCGTTAGGTTCAATGAATTTTGTTGATTCCTTCTAAATGATCTCTTTTAATTTATTTTTTCATAGCAGATATTCGGATAATTTTTAATGCAAACTACTGAAATTATTATATTAGCAAAATGTTTCGGTAAAATATTTTGCAGTAATTTAAACAAGTCGATTTAATACCACATTTTTCTTGAAATAAACGAAAAAACAGTTCAGTCAAACAAATGTTGACCTCTGTAAAATTGCAGCGTATCCTTGTCGCGAATGTTTTATTGCTTTAAGTTTGTTTAAAACTGCATTAATTAATGGCGGAGTTTAAAAAAGTAAACGCCCTTCTCTTCGGATAAGTGTAACAACATTCTAGTGAAACGCATTGCATTTATACAAAAACATTTTTTAAAAGCACAATGATCTAAATTATTTTGTTCCAAATTGTTTTTTTAAAAACACTTAAATTTGGACAACGCAAATAATCAAAATTTAAAACTGTATCATTAAATTTCGATAAAAGATTATAAATAAATTTTTGTTTTTCAAACCCTTTAACGTAAATCAAATCTTGTACAAGAATTTTTTCAAATCTGATAAGACCTAATCTCCCGCCCCAAACTCTATGTCAAACCGTGACATAATTTTTCCAACCAAACTACTGGTTTTTGTAAATTTGGTGACAGCTGGTTATATCCAGTTTATGGTTGAAAAAGTCGTAACTCGTGAACTTGTTGATAGAATTGTAGTTTCTTACTTATACAAGGTGTGACAAATAACTGTACTAGTCTTAAAAATTAGCTTTATTGAAAGAAAACATTATACAAGTAACGTTTAGTCCCCTTCAGCATATTCGCCTTCCGTATCAATACATTGCTGTATACAAGTTTTCCACTGTTAAAAGCTGTGCTGCAGGTCATTAGGTGTCACCTTCAGTAAGTCTACTGTTTTTGCCTTCACCTCTTCTACAGAATGAATGTATGTTCCCTTCAATGCACTTTTCACTTTTGGAAACATTTGCCATCATTCTTCACAGGAATGATTCTTTGAGAAGATTCTTCACAGGAAGTACAATAACCCATGGATCCTAGAACCACCAGCAGAACAAACATTAAAAACACAAACAAGTTTCAAACACCTGATGCTTAAATGGAGATCAAGTGGTGTGGTGATCGAGGAGCCTACACAGCTGAAGAGTCCTCTGGACTACAACAGGTACAACATAAGCACTCAACTTGTGGAAACTATAAATAAAGCCAAGGACAACCCAGTCACAGTTGCACAAATTACTTTGGAGACTATAAACAACCTATACCCATCAGACGACTGGTTGCGAATATACACTGACGGATCTAAAATCAGAGGTGAAACAGGGGCGGGAATATTCTGTGAGCATTTTTCTCACTATTTTGCATTAAGCTCGGACGCCACCGTTTTTGAGGCGGAGTTATTTGCAATCGATGAGGCATTGAGGCAAATAATAACGAGGCCATGGTTGAATAATAACATAGTGATATTAGTTGACTCTAAATCGGCATTACAAGCAATTGCTGACAACACATCTGCAGGCTCTATGATAGAATCGATCCAGAAGAAATACAAAATAGTTAAACACATTACCAAGGAATTGGTTCTGCAGTGGATTCCGTCACATGTAGGCAGACAAGCTGGCCAAACAAGGAACCCTTATAGTGCAGAAACCAAAAAGAATGCTCACACTGGAGGCTCGGATTAGTGCACTGAAGCGAACATCTTATCTTGAATTTACAAACAAAGTCAAGGAAGACATAAAGAACAAGCCTTATGAGAATGTATTCGACTTGTATGGGAAGGTCAAGGACCTCCAGAGGAGGACATATGTCGCGGTCTTTCGGTTGACAACTGGACACGACTGTCTGAATGAACACCTGAAGAAAATTAAGATACTAAACTATGACAGCTGCACATTGTGTGAATGCCCAGATACCATCATGAACAAGGACCATCTCCTGGTCTGCAGAAAATTAGATGAAGAGAAGCAGAGAAGAGGAGACCTCCCTGGCCTCTACTGGGAAGCAAGATCAAAGATGGCGTGAGCCAGCGGAAGCCATTGGAAAACAACAACTTTTGGAAACAGGTAGAAGTCACATGGGGCGAGATCTGGTGAGTGCGATGGATGCTCGAGCACAGTAATACGTTGTCCACCAAGAACTGTTTCACAGAGCGTTGGCGCTGGGCCGTTGTCTAGGTGCAAAATCCACAAGTTGTTGCTCCACAGATCTGGCCTTTTTCTTCCTCACTGTTTCTCTAAGCTTTCTCAGGACCTTAATGTAGGTTTCTGAGTCTGGTTTATCACAAAGCTGGTTTATCATTTGGTCTTGAGATACCCATTCAATCATGATGATACCTTTAATATTGAAAAAAATGATGAACATGACCTTCAGTTTGGACTTCATCTTCAAAAACCTCTTCTGAAAATTGTTTGTGCCATTCTCAAATTTGACTATATAATGTGCAATTATCTTCAAACACCTCCTTTAACAATTTAAAATATTTATTTTGAGTTTTTTTAAATTTCACTAGGAATTTAAAATTTATGCGCTGCTCGATTTTTAACCTATCGTGATTAGGGAACTTTGACACGACATCTTACTCATGTCAAAGTTGGACAACACTTTGAAACCGGATTTTAAAATTTACATTTACATTTTTTTAAATTAAATACTCTCATTAATTTGAAAATTAATAGTATCTCAGAAATACACGTTACAAAAATATTCTGCTTCCGAAACACTCTTTGACAATTGGTAAAAGGAATTCTACATATGCAGTAAGGTATTAGTATTATAATCAAGTTTCAATGGAACTTAAGAGTTAAAACTTAAAGTTAAACTTAAAAATTAGTGCTAAAGAGTTGCAAAGTAAATTAAAGGACAAAATCGAAGACTTTAACGTAATTGACTGAATGATATGCATATCCAATAATTTATTTATTATTTTTTTCTATATATTTTTTTGTATATAATTTGGTGAGGTCCGTCTCACTACTGATTGCGTCCGTGAATATATGTATATGCAGGAGCAACCTATGTACAGGCATTCTATGTCCTCTGTAGGTCCTTCTTATATAACTAAATGTTTGTATAAAGGAAAAGTTGTTAATCAATAAATAAATTACACCTGTTCAAAGTGAAAATGCTCAAATTTCACAGACAATACCATAATGGTACTGTTAATTGATAATTTAATCCACTTATATAGATATTAATGATTATTAAGCATGCAACGTTATGTTTTTTATTGTTGTATCTTTTATTATTTGGAAAAATTAATTACTGTTATTATTATCTAAAAGGCATCAGAAATAAATTTATAATAAATATTTTGAGGTAACATTTTTCAGTACTTGAGGAAGGAGTTCTTTAAGGTATTGATAGCATAGGTTGCTGAAAAAAACTAGTTGAAAAGTACTAGTCAACTAGTATTCATAGTTGACCAAATATTATTTCTAATTTTTGTAATTATTACTAAAAATTATTGACATTAAATCTACAATTATTGTGCTCGTTTTCTTATTGCACAATCTTTCACAACTTCCGCACACTTGCGTATATAAAAAGCTTTTAAATTTGCAGATTCTTTGAGTAACTTCCGCACTGTACTCTGTTTTTTTACGCTCGTTAGCTACTTCCAAATTCTATTAAGTGACGAATTTATAAAGTGTTTTCCACACCTTGTGATATTTTAAACAAAGCAATTAAATCTTAGACCGCTTTTACACTACAATATTTTAATAAAGTTCTTTAATAATATATAACGCTTAAATGTTCAATTGCGTAAAAATTCGAGCCAACATTTTAATATTTAATGATGAAGTTTTTTTCATAACTACTGCGTGTATGGTATGGAGTTTACCTTGCAACTCAACTTTTCTGTTTCATTATTCCAATTTTTGTAATTAGTTTTGTCCTTTTCTGTGATTGGCTGTAACTTTCATTTTCTTAAAAAAATGCTAACATTTATGAATAAACCAACGTTTTAAAATTAATTATGTTTTGACATTTCACTCTGGTATGGTTACGTATTTTACATTTGTTATTTTAAGGCGCTATTATCACCTCCCTAAATGTACGTGTAAGTAAAGTGTTAAAGTCGTAAGTGTGGTGTTGCAAGTGTAAATGTGTGTTAGACTAGGGTACAGCGAGGGAGGTCTAAATCCTCTCAATAGATGCAGCTAGTTGCACCCCCATGCAGGGGCGTATTTTAGAAATGAAACATGTTCCAGTTTATTCATTACTGGTGAGTTAATACATACACATGTGAGCTAATACATAACATGAAAACATATGTTATTAAATCAGTTTGATTATTCAATGCTAATTCAATTTTGTTTTTTCTTAAATGTGTTACAAGTAGTTCAAAAGTTAAAAAAAAGATCATTTAAAATTAAAAGGCAGCTATTGCATGGTTTTCTTACTATTAAAACCGATTAAATTTTTTGTGTGAAATTACAGAGCTCGTCGGATTCGGACTCAACTCCGCCGAGGAACCACAAAAAGAGAAAACGTGGTCGTTCGAAATCGTCTCACAGCCACAAAAAGCATAAAAAATAGCTGTTTTTCAATTTTCCAACTGTAACGCTTGTGGTAAATGTTTCTGAATGTTGTTTTATTTGAATTTAAACAGTCTGGAAAATATTTTGGTTTCGTATAGACTTACTGAAACTGTTAATTTTCTCTTCAGTCTGTATTTGTTTATCTTGTAAATCTGAAAATTAAAGTTTAAAATTTTCTTAACTTTTCAGGTGTATTTTTCCGGACAAAAAAATTCTTACTTAACCTTTTCTTGTTATTCTCCAACACACATTATTTCCGAAACTGTAGGTAGATCTTTGATTTTGTTGTACGAATTGAAAAATGTATGTACAATAATAAAAGGTGTGCCCTAGAGAAAAAAGCTATGGAATCTAGGAGAAATAAAGTTGAATTAGCCTTCCAACTTACCAAAGACACATACAAGAAGTCCCTCTCCTGGAATACAAAGATAAGGCATTATCGGTAATTAAACCAGAAGCCTTATATGCAGCTGAAACATTATCTCTCACAACCCAGGGCCCACTTGAAAGGCTGGAGATCAAAGAAAGAAAGATATTACGAAAAATCTTAGGCCCCAAATTCCGTAACAACCAATTACTCCACATCAGGAATGAAACTCTTTACCAAAAAAACTGAAACACTATCAGACACAATAAGAAAAAGGAGAATTGATTTTTATGGGAACATCCTCCGAATGGACAAAAATAGACTAACCAAAAAAATATTTGACTACTTTCACAATAAAAGAGCCAAACCACTTTGGTTTAGAGAAACGGAGAAGGACATAACAGAACTACAAATCACTGACACTATGCTCATGGACAGAACAGCCAAAACAATAACCAAGGACAAGAAACAACGGTTCCAAGGCAAAGTCAAATCCAAGCAAGTGATCCAAATCTCTGACGAAGATAGAAAAGCAAGATCACAACGAATGAAGCAATACTGGGCTACGAAGAAGACACAGAACATTAAAAAGTGATTGATTTAGTGTACCCCAAAGTTGGGTGAAACAAATAAAGAGAAAAAAAGGTGTAAAAACATTACATGCACTTTCTTGTATTTTGTAGAAAATTCTAGTTTGAAATCTACAGATAAAAAATTATAGAAAATCAGCCTTTTTGCTCAAAATGGCTTCATCAGATCATAATAATATTATAAATCTGAAAGTTTGTGTTTGTTATTCAATCACGTGTTAACTATTGGACCGATTGATCAATTTGGTATGAAGATGGTTTAAGTACCTGAGATAGACCTATTCCCGTTTAAAAATCTTAATCCCTGTTATTATTTATTGCAAAACTTCTTTAATGAGCTTAAATTTTTGGTTATTTTAGTTGAAAGTTTTCGAAGTCTGGCTGTAATTTATTTTGGGTTTAATTTTTGGTGTTCACTGTGAACAAATCCCTACACAGAATGCAGAATAAATAACATATATAATTTTATTATATGTTAAAAATTTTGATAATTGTAAGTGTGGCATATATTTTTCTGATGATAAAATTTAAAATATATATATTGTACAGTTACCCACTAATTTTCTCTCTGTGAAAGTGTGGTTTGCCTTACTGTTTGTAGCTCTGTTATTTTAAGTTTCATTAGATCGAATAATCACTCAAGATGGTGTTTTTCATTTAAAGCTGGCTCAGGTCCGATAAACTCAGATGCATATCCAAGTTTAGCCAGTCGGTCTGCC
The DNA here is from genome assembly GCA_022606455.1 of Callitettix versicolor. Lineage (NCBI taxonomy): Eukaryota > Metazoa > Arthropoda > Insecta > Hemiptera > Cercopidae > Callitettix > Callitettix versicolor. The sequence goes on from CM040185.1 coordinate 94,570,142, forward strand.
TCCTCATTACCCTCAACTCCCCTATGCCCCGGAACCCAGTGAAGAGTTACCCGGTTATCCCGGGACAGAATGTCACGGTTCTTCAAACACTCCCAGACCAGCTTGGACTGTATTATAGAACCCGCAAGTGCTTTTATTGCTGCCTGCTATCGGTATGAATATGAATACATGCCTTCTTAAAGCCCCTATCCAAGTTCTCCCGAACACAGTCATTAATGGCCATCACTTCAGCCTGAAATACTGTTGTATGCTGTCCGAGGGTAATTACTTTCTTTAACCCCGGTCTCAGACCGTACACCCCAGCACCACTGCCTGACTTTGTCTTGGAGCCATCTGTATACCATACTATGTCTCCAGGTTTTTCCAGCACACAATCTCTCCCCTCAAAGGTGGGTAACAGTTAGTTTGGTCATATATGAAGAATCATAGTTCAGATTAGTATTCTAAATTTGATAAAAAAAAAAAAATGGGGAAAATAAAGCAGGAAAAGTGAAACAAACTGAGTTGTAGTGTTTTTTTTTACTTTTCCATTTACTCCTGATGCAAATTTTTGTTTTCAAATTTGCTACATTGACCAATTGGAGAATCTTCATATCTGACCAAAATCTGATTTCGAGAAGCTAGACCAATTTTTCAGTTTTTTTAGCTCTTCAACCATATTTTTTTGTGACTGTAGCGATCCATACATTTTGTTTGGCTACAAATTGTTATCAGTTTTTTAAAAAATTGATTAATATTTTTTTTACCAAAATGGAAAAACCATTTTTTTAAAGTTTAATGAATGAGTAAACCAGACCAAAATGCAAATTTTATCAAAATCAGTCAATTTGTTTAATTTCCAGCAATTATTTTTAAAAATTGGCAAACATATTGCTAAGAATATAAAAAAATATAATGGTCTATGCTCTTGTAATTATTTTAAAACTTCTTCAGCTAGTTTTTACTGGCATGACCTTTATCAGTTTTTATTTCTTGTTATATTTTTTAGTCACTGTTCTATTCGTTGGTGATACTATTTGTACTCAGTACTTGGTGGTCTATGTGGCTAAAGCACAGTCTGATGTGTCTCTGAACTGCACATTCTGCAAACTCTGAACTGCAGGTTCTGAGTTTGAGCCGCAGTTACTCTTGTTAATTTTCTCTTACCACTAACATTGATTTCTCTCTCAACCTCATTCGTCTGACACAGTATGGACGTTTGTTAAAAAAAAAACCAAGGGTAACGGATAAACAGGTTCTAGTGTACTAATCTCTGTATAAAATAATAACAATAAAGTAAGAATTATTGAACAATTGAAAAATCCTTATTTTATTGACTTAGACTGTAATTTGTACAATTAAACTAAATATTGGTAATGTTAGCTGTCTGGATCATGCCTAGGGTAACGAACGTGAAATCGTCGTACTTGAAATACTGATATTGTCCAGTCGGAAACGTTCTCTTCTGTGTAATCTCGACTGAACCTAAAATAAAAAAAAAGGTAAATAGTACAAAAAACATTACACAAACTTAACATTCGATAAAATTATTTAAAAAAGGTGCAAATAACATCCAAGCACGTAGATGAACAAACGTACAAGTAGAAACCTTTTTTTTTTTGTTCAGGGATCCGGAAAACTATCAAAATCTCAGGATCAATTGTTTTCACGAACCCCATATTTTCTTTATTCTTTGTACAGTGAGAAAGTAAAAATGAAACAAAGTGAAAAAAAAAATTATTACGAGGGTTGATCAAATATAAATTAGACTGACTTTCTAAGAACTTTTCCGTTGGAAATTGAACTCTAAAGGGTGGTGTTTCAGGTATCTGGGAGGTTTGGGACTAGGCGAGGCGGGCAACATTACCACTCGGGCCCTTCAGTATAAAACTATACAATGAGTGAGAGTGAGTGCGTTTCCGTGGAGCAGAATTATTATGTTTTGGCCAAGGAGGGGTCAATCCGACTGAAATCTCAGATTAGGACAAACGGAGACAGGTTATCAAAAAGCCAATGTACTCACAGGAATATCAAAGGAAGAAGGTTGGAAACCTGAAGGCCTCACGATCCTATAGTTTGAAATAGCCTGCATTCCAATTTAAAAGATTGCAGTTATGGTAAGTCGCAGGATCAGATGTTAAGAGTAGCAAGAATACATTTGGAAACTCCGTGCTTCTCCCACAATCAGTTATATGTAGCCTAGTCTATATGTTTTTGCCGAAAACCATAAATCGTTAATATTATATTTATTTATTGGCTTTATATATACTTATTTCGCCGCCTCGGTGGCCTAGTTGATAGCGTACTGGGCTTTCACCCCGAGGACCCAGGCCAGGGTTTGGCATTTTCATACGCTATAAATCATCCCATTGTCTGCATTAGCCCAAGTGTGCACAATAGTCGGACGTTAAACAAAAAAAAAAAAAAAACATTTCTCCATTACGAGTCATATATATCCTGAAGAGAGAGAAAGTGCCTCTCTGTGTTCAGGAGCCATAGCTTAAAAACTAAGAATTAAACACTAAAACTTAAGAAAAAAAATATTTGTATACGCGTACAGTATAATAAATGCCTGGTTCACTTTTTTTTATGATCAATTTTTGTTTTTATTAAACTTCTTGTTGTAAGCTATACAATTACATTTTATGTCATTTTTATTGTTACAGTCCTTGATTGAGTGTTTTCCAGCACATATTCCACAAGTAAAAACAGATGATTTGCATTTGTTTTGATTGTGATGACAATGTTTGACACATTTAAAGCAAAAAGAAATATTAAAGTCAAAAACTCTGCATCGACAAGATCCTATGTACAGTTTTCTATCTCGCATAATAATATTACAACAGCATTGACTGTTAATAATATTGTCCATTTGTTTGTTTTTTTATTTAAATATTTGTAGTCCATATTCAAGAAATTTTCATTGGTATTTAGGCTGTTTCGTTGAGACAATATCATTAATTATTTCATCTGCCTTCCCTAGCTTTGTCAATTCCTGTGCGAGGCAGTCTACATAGGAAAAACGGGACGAAAATTTAGAACTAGGTTTAAAGAACATGTAAGATCATTCAAATATGGCAAAAATGATTTGAATTATGCATCACATTTAATAAAAGAGGGACACATACCTCGAGAAATAGAAAACTCCATGAAGGTACTACATATGGCAGAAAAAGGAAGACGTATGAACATTTTAGAGAACTTGGAAATTTTTAAATCTAAATTAAAGGGAGAAAACATAAATGAATATATATCGTCGCAAGCAGATATTACGTTTAAAAATCTAAAAATTTTCAAAAATTAACAATTTGTTTAATTTCCAGCAATTATTTTTAAAAAATTGGCAAACATATTGCTATGAATATAAAAAAAAATATAATGGTCTATGCTCTTGTAATTATTTTAAAACTTCTTCAGCTAATTTTTACTGGCGTGACCTTTATCAGTTTTTATTTCTTGTTATATTTTTTAGTCACTGTTCTATTCGCTGGTGATACTATTTGTACTCAGTACTTGGTGGTCTATGTGGCTAAAGCACAGTCTGATGTGTCTCTGAACTGCACATATAAAGGTTCTGAGTTTGAGCCGCAGTTACTCTTGTTAATTCCCTTACCACTAACATTGATTTCTCCCTCAACCTCATTAGTCTGACACAGTATGGACGTTTGTTAAAAAAAAACCAAGGGTAACGGATAAACAGGTTCTAGGAGAGTGTACTAATCTCTGTAGAAAATAATAACAATAAAGTAAGAATTATTGAACAATTGAAAAATCCTTATTTTATTGACTTAGACTGTAATTTGTACATTAAACTAAATATTGGTAATGTTAGCTGTCTGGATCATGCCTAGGGTAACGAACGTGAAATCGTCGTACTTGAAATATTGATATTGTCCAGTCAGAAACGTTTTCGTCTGTGTAATCTCGACTGAACCTAAAATTAAAAAAAAATAGGTAAATAGTACAAAAAACATTACACAAACTTAACATTCGATAAAACTATTTAAAAAAGGTGCAAATAACATCCAAGCACGTAGATGAACAAACGTACAAGTAGAAACCTTTTTTTTTTGTTCAGGGATCCGGAAAACTATCAAAATCTCAGGATCAATTGTTCTCACGAACCCTATATTTTCTTTATTCTTTGTACAGTGAGAAAGTAAAAATGAAACAAAGTGAAAAAAAAAATTATGATTCTATTACTTGTTCAAGAACCAAACATGTTCACTCACTATGATAAGTGGGGTAAACCCCACATGTTATAAATAACATGATTGGTTTTTTTCATTTTACCTTCTGTCATGTTTTGTCAGAAAATGCCTCAAATTTCAAAATATACTTCAAAACAATTTTAAAAAATGATAACACACCTGGATGCAATATGTATAATCAGAAGTGCTCCGCCTTCCACCCACTTGAGGGCCATGAACCACATGTCTATATCGCATATCTTCTTTTTTGTATCTTCTGGAAAAAATGCAATTTGATTAATTGTAACTTCTGATTATATCGCAATGACTTAAACTTCAATAATACAGACACCATTCATACGGGAATACAAGTATTTAATTACCTTCTTATATAAATTGAATATTCATTATTCTTTAATTCACTGTTGTTTGTTTCAACTCACTATTTTCAAGGTGGTTAATTCCTCATGTTAAAATAATCTGAAATATGCCTTTTAGCATCTGTGGAAGTGTTACTAGAATTTTGTTGGTCGTTAACTTTAAGGTTCCGTAGGCATAGTTATTGCTAAGGTTTTTTGAAAAAAGTTTAAACAGAAAGACATAGCGTTCTCATATAATGTTGTTTTTTCAATCACATGAAAAAAACAAAACAAAAAATATATATATATATATTGAGATTTTGTTTTCTTTAAGTTTTGTTGTTTGGTTATCAGGTTTAAAGCTATGGCTCCTGAGCACAGACACTTCCTCTCTCTTCGGGATATATGTAACTCCTTATGGAGAGATATGTATGTATAAAGCCTATATATATATATATATATATATATATAAGGTGGCGAGAAGGCTGCGCAAAAGGTTCGGCTACTGAGAATGAAGAGGGCTCTTGGTATAACGCGTGATATCTACAATAAGAGATGCATGTCGACACACACAAAAATCAGACACTACAACACAGTCATAAAACCGGAGGTATTATATGCAAGCGAGACGCTAGCACTCCACACAAAAGCTACCATGGAGGGTATTTTGAAGGAAGAACGCATAAAATCTTGAGGAAGATCCTTGGCCGAGATTAACAGAAGATGGATACAGGTTGCACTCCCGGAAGACCACAAAGAATATATCGAACCTGGCAGCAGATATCAGAAGAAGGAGGCTTTGGTTCTATGGACACATCAGTAGACTCCCAACAACGAGACTTGCCAACAGAATCCTTAAGTATATACAAGGTGTCAAATCAACAACGTCGTGGATCGCACAAGTCAGAATAGACCTACATGAAGCAGAAATAGACTCAACAGATGTTGAAGATAGACACGCATACAGGAGAAAGATGCTCGGTTGGAAGGTCCCAGAGAATGATATCCCAAAGAGAGCAGGGGTAAAATGGACGGAGGAGCGGAAGAGGATCCATGGAGACAGGATGAGGGAGGTGTGGAGGATTAGAAGGAACGAGACATGAGTCGGAGTGCTTTGCGTGATCCAACAGGGTCTATGCGCAGATAATAATATATATATATATATATATATTTACTATGTGTTTGATACTTTTTTTTGGAAGTTCAGCTCTGCATATAAGTTTCTATTCTGTGTTACGGTTTAGGCGGTTGGACTGCATTTGTTCTACATATAGTATAAAACAAAATTTTTCCACAGAGATGTGTCTGAAATGGAATCCTTCCTTACACGTTGGGGACTCTCCATTCAAACATTTCAAAATGCACAAGTTTTGTGACAACTTTGTTAATAGGTGTATGTCTCCAATGGCAAGCATCGAATAACTACAGATTCAAAGTATTACATACCAACTGTTCAGGCAGAATACACCTGCAAGATAATATCGTACCACCATACAAGTAAATAATAGTAATAATGGAGATAAACAAGAGCATAACAATACAGATCTACAATATATGGTAGTGTAAAATAATGCCAATTATGTATTGTGCTTTTGTTATGTATTTTTTTTACAATTACGAGGTACGTCCAGAAAGTAAGTTCCGTTTGGTAATAAAATTAAGTTGTGTACAGATACAGAAAAATTATTTATTGCACAAAATTCTACAACTCTTAAACTATTTTTCCACATAACTGCTGAAATTTTGCAGGCATTTGTCATAGCGTGGCACAAGTTTTTGTATACCTTCTTCATAGAAGTTTGCCGCTTGTGTCTTCAACCAGTTGGAAACATTTTCTTTCAGCTCTTCGTCATTGTTGAAGTGTTGACCGCCAAGGAAAAACGTGAGATGTAAGAACAGATGAAAGTTGCTAGGAGCGAGGTCAGGGCTGTACGGAGGATGGTCAAAGACATCCCAGCCAAATCCCTGTAGGAGGTTTTTCATCACATTTGCAGTGTGTGGTCGTGCGTTGTTGTGAAGAAAAAAACAACACCTTTTGACAGCAATCCTCAGCACTTATTCTGTATTGTGCGGCGCAATTTCCTAAGTGTCTCGCAATAAACATCTGCTTTGATTGTTTGACCATGCGGTAAGAAATCAATGAGTAAGATGCCTTTCCAGTCCCAGAACACTGTGCACATCATTTTTCGAGGTGTCAAGATTTGTTTCGGCTTAACCTTTGCTGGGGATGAAGTGTGCCTCCATTCCATTGATTGCCGCTTACTTTCAGGAGTGTCATAAGAAACCCAAGTTTCATCTCCTATGACTGTGTCAGAAATTCTTCGCCGCCTTCATCATAATGGGTCAAAAACTGAAGTGCACTACCCATCCGGTTTGTTTTGTGTTGCTCAGTAAGAATCTTTGGTACCCAACGTGAGCAAAGTTTACGAAATTTCAGTTTTTCAGTAAAAATTTCATGAATTAGTGATTGTGAGATTTGGGGAAATTCCATAGCGAGAGCACTAATTGTAAACTTGCGGTTTTCCTGGATCTTGTAATCAATCGCGTGAACCAGTTCTTCTGTAACCAAAGATGGACGCCCACTTCGTTCTTCATCGTGCACTTCACTACGTCCTTCATTGAACTGTCGGACCCATCTTCTCACCATTGAATCACTCATCACATTTTGTCCGTAAGCTTGGCAAATTTGCCGATAAATTTCAATTGGTTTCACTTTCCTAACATTCAGAAAACGAATCAAAAAATCTGATTTCACAAGCGGTGGGATTTTCAATCAACACCGACATTGTAAACAAGCACAACAAAGCGTACGTGGCTGACAGCGATCTCAAAATGCCGCACGCTTCTTCTCCTTGATATAGAGCGTCTACCGCGCATGTGCGGAACTACGATCACAGCGCTGCAGCGTAGAGAAATTGAAACGGAACTTACTTTCTGGACGTACCTCGTATATTGAAATTTTGAATATTTTGTATGCTTATTTATCTTGGACATGCAATTTTCTTTGTTTTTGAAAAAAGTTTAAACAGAAAGACATACACTTTTCTACCATTTTTTTAAAGACCTTTTTCATGAATTGATCTCCTATGATTTAGACTTTATAAGTACACAATTCATAAGTTTAAGTACAGGTGGGTGGTAATGGAGAAATAGACATGAAGATCAAAGGAATACTAGATGAAACTCTAAGAAGATAGAAAAATTACCCTGCAAGTGATTAAAGTGTATTCGAGTTGGTACTGCAAGTTGAATGTTTTTAACGTCAAGAGCAATATGCCGCTTAACTTCATCTCTCCATAGTAGAACCACTTCTTGCCTCACAGCAATCGCAGCTTTATCAGTTAGTAGGCCTTCTAAGGAATCAAACTCATCGTTGCTGATTACTTTAGTGATCACTGATATAGCCTAAAACAATCAACAATCATTATTTACAATATCTAGATGTACTATATTGAGTATAATGATCTGCCTTCCCTAGCTTCGCAGTTCTGCTTTTGTTGACGCGTTTCAGAGAACCTCCATCTTCAAAAACTATATCTATACTGGTCACCAATATTATGGACCGTCCTATTTATAATTTTCTATCTCCACCTCGTACCCCTCCTCTATTCAACACATGTACATTAAACCTGACGTGCTCGCTTTTGATTGGCTGTACAAAATCATACATTTTCGCTCGCTTCTGATAGGCTTCAAACTTTCTCCTCAATGGTCGTCCCTCCTGTTAATTTTTGAAAATTTTTAGATTTTTAAACGTAATGTCTGCTTGCGACGATATCTGTTAATTTATTACGTTTAAATCTATTCAGATATTACATTTAAAAATCTAAAAATTTTCAAAAATTAACAGGAGGGACGAACGTTGAGCAAAAAGTTTGAAAGGAGCCAATCAGAAGCGAGTGAAAACGTATGATTTTGAAAAGCCAATCAGAAGCGAGCACATCAGGTTTAATGTACACGTGTTGAATAGAGAAGGTGTACGTGGTGGAGATAGAAAATTATAAATAGGACAGGTCATAATATTGGTGACCAGTATAGATATAGTTTTTGAAGATGGAGGTTCTCCGAAACGTTTCAACAAAAGTAGAATTTACGAAGCTAGAGAAGGCAGATCATTATACTCAACATAGTGACAATAATCCTAAAAAAAAAGAAGAATATAAAAAGAATATCTAGATATAGCCTAAAACAATCAAAAATCATTATTTACAGTTTCTAGATATAGCCTAAAACAATCATTATTTACAGTATCTAGACAGACATAAATAAATAGTAGGTGCACTTAGAAATTTCTTCATTAACTAATCACAAGCTTATGGTAACCAAAATATTTCTTTGTTTATAAACTGATGCAAAATTATTTTCTTTATTAGACTGGCACAACAGATGTTCTCTACTATAGTTATTAAAAAATAATAAATAATTTTAGTTACCAAATTATATGTTTTGTACATGCATACACTACACTTTCATATTTATTTATTTTACTTTAACTAAACGTTTTACAACCTTTTTTCATTCGAGGTGTAGGAATTTCTTTTTCAATGGCCAACTTGTTTCATAATTCATCGTCAATTATTCCTATTCATCAGGACTTGACTACCGAATTTGTAAAAATAAAACAAAGCCTGTTTATGTTACATTTTTAATTATATTTTTTTCTAATTTAAAATGTTAAATCTTTTTCGACTAAAAAGAAAACCGAAGCTAACTAACCCTTACATGGTTATGAGTGGTCTTGTGTAAATTATATATTAGTTGTACAATTGATTAAAATTGTTTTGTTTGAAATAAAACTATTGTTTCATGATAATCGACTTCTGTTATGCCTATCTTATATCACACAATTACGCCGCCTCGGTGGCCTAGTTGATAGCTTACTGGGCTTTCACCCCGAGGACCCAGGCCAGGGCTTGGCATTTTCATACGCTATAAATCATCCCATCGTCTGCATTAGCCCAAGTGTGCACAATAGTCGGACGTTAAACACCAAAAATACAATTACTGATTTTCAGGAAATTGCTACTACTTAGACAGCACCAAAAAAACATGTACGTTAAGAGAAAATTAATGAAAAGATGATATTAGTTAATTCTATTCTAAACTAATACCTAAGAATATTGTTAACTACTATATTTTGGTCTAAAAAGTGTGTACGGTTAAAAAAAAATAGCTATCTAGGTTATTTTATTGTACCAAATGAGTTAAAAAGGAATTTACTTCATTTGCACAGATTGTTGTCCTTTATAACCATCATTGTGTCAGCATTAACATTAATAATTGTGGGTATTAGGAAAAATAAAAAGCTAGTAGATCACAGGGTTTCTTAATATTAAATATTAGTGTAACCTAACCTAACTCAACAGTCTGGTTCCGTTGCTGTTACCCCCTTTAACATTGGTACTAATTCAAACAGCAATAAAAGCTTTTTTTAATAATGGACTTTGTATCTGTAAGACACACACTCAGCTGGCAACACACCATTTATTTATCTAATGCTTAGTTGTGCTGTCACATTAGCGACAAAACTTGGTGGCCTAGTTGATAGCGTATTAGGCTTTCACCCCCGAGGACCCGGGTTCGATTCCCAGCCAGGGCTTGGCATTTTCATACGCTATAAATCATCCCATCGTCTGCATTAGCCCAAGTGTGCACAATAGTCGGACCTTAAAAAAAAGAAAAAAAACGACAATTCACCATTTGATCTTTTTCTTTGTAAAACTTGCCTTCTCCGTGCAAACTTTTGTAGTTAATAGGAAAAAGTAACGAATAATATACAACATAGAGCAAGAAGTTGAACAGTTTTACACACGCACGCACACACAAACACGCATATTGTACTGTACAATCATAGGGACACTATACTGCTCTGGAATTTGTTTACAGAGCTTTTATTGTATTATATTATAATAAAATATGATATTGTCAGGGAATGGAAGAAAAATATAAAAAGTGGAATAGGATTGGGTTACAAAAAGAAGAATCTCAGAATTAGCTGTATTGCATTTGCAGATGATATGGCCTTGTTTGCTGAAACAATGGAGGAAGCAAGGGAGCAGATTCTTGAATTGAAGAAACAAGCAGCTAAAATAGGTCTAAACATATTGTTTGAAAAGACCAAAATCATGACAAACAACAAATACCCAAATAAATACCTTAAAATCCAAGAACAGAAAATAGAAATTGTAAAAGAGTTCAAATATCTTGGTGAATGGATTAGTTGGAATGCAGATGAGGGCAAGGCAATGGAATCCAGGAAAACAAACTTGAATTGGCCTTCCAATTGACGTAAAGAAACATACAATAAGAAATCCCTTTCAGGGGGTCCAAAATTAAACATTATAAAACAGTGATCAAGCCGGAAGCACTGTACGCAGCAGAAACATTAACCATGAATCGCATAGGCCAGATAGAAAAGCTTGAAATAACGGAAAGGAAAATCTTAAGGAAAATTATAGGAACAAAATTTCAGGATAATAAGGTAGTATATATAAGAAATGAAGCTCTCTATAAGAAAATTGAAAAACTATCCGATACTATGAGAAAAAGGAGAATAGATTTTTACGGCCATCTTCTTAGAATGAACTCCAATAGATTGTGAAACAGGTGTTTGATTTTTCCATAATCGTAAAACAAAACCGAACTGGTTTAAAGAAATTGAAAAAGACCTAATAGAATTAAAAATTACAGAAAATTCACTGCTTGACCAAACTGCTAAGATAAGTACCAAGGACGAAAGAATAAGATTCCAAGATAAAACCAAAATAAGACCTAAACCTGTCATTTTGGAAGAGGAGAGGAAAAGAAGATCGGAAAGAATGAAGAGCTACTGGGAACAAAGAAAAGTACAGCGCGCAAGAAATGATTGATTCAGCGTACCCCAAAGAGGGTGAAACGAAAAGAAGAAAATATGATATTAATATTATTATTATAAGATATTATATACTAAATAATTAATTCATACCTATTGTTATATTTGCAACAATTTAGACTACTTATCTTTACTTCATTTATATCTCTTCCTATTTTACATTGTGCTTAAATTTTTAGACATGTCATAGTACAATTACAATATATAAGTATAATTATTATTAGTACCACAAATTCAGCGACAGAGATTATAAATTTGTAAGCTACCACAGTCTAGTAGTACAAACGCCAAAATAGTCGCCCTTACCAGTTTTTGCATTTCAGTTTTGTTCATATTTTATAAGTATTCAGTCAAACAAATTTCATTGATTTAATAACATTATTTTTAAGTAAAAGTGAAAAATTTGTTATGAATATAAAAGTTTAAGTTTTTACAAATTTAAATTTAAAAATGAAGAGTGACTGAAGCATAATTTTCAAATGAAAACATTTCATGGATAACTTGAAAACTTAGATTGTCTACTTATTTTGTAAATAAAACGCTTTAAAATTATTTTTAATATTAAGCAAGTACCAGCAATATTTGTGAGTACTAAATATCACAATATGATGTTTTAAGGCTCTCACACACTGATACGGCCTCGATGGCAATCAGATGTAACTCATTAGTTAAATCTGCTTGTTCAGATAGGTGAGGATTGGTATTCGATTTTGTGCTTTTTCAATTTTTCACAGCGCAGTGGTGATCAGAATACATTGTGCCTGATATGCATGCTGATCATGGTACGACTTTTTCAAACATGACAGAAATACTTTTGAATATGTAAAAGCGCACATTTTATTTATTTATTTTTTTTTTTTTTGGTGTTTAACGTCCGACTATTGTGCACACTTGGGCTAATGCAGACGGTGGGATGATTTTATAGCGTAAGAAAATGCCTAGCCCTCGCCGGGAATCGAACCCGGGTCCACATTTTATATGTTAAATCCTATTCCAAATATAAAGTATTAAAAAAAAGAATATTATGCGATATATAGGAGAATTATGAACTATTTTTGGTAAATTTTGCACTTTCACTTGATTTGTCAGTTTTGATAATTTTTGTGCAAAAACACTATTATATGCTGAGTATTCATAATCCAAAATATAAAACAGGGAGTCTGCTAGTCCCTTATATTCCCGATGTCCCATAAAAAACACGGATTTTATCAAGTGGTCACGGATAATACCGGAATTTAGAATTAAAATCCCCTTTTTCCCTAGAAAATAATAATTTCCTTCCCTTCTCAGTGATTTTGTAAATTGCGATTCGAAATGCCGGTAAATAAGCCTTGATACGGAAAAAATAGTAGAATGTGCCTTCTATTAGCCAAAAATTTAAGTAGGTTTCCAAAAAACTTAATTTTAAAGTTATTATATACCATCTAGTATATTTAATTGTGGAACTAATATTATATTCTATGCCACTAATGTCGAAAAAATTCATGGTCCCATGTTTTTGTAATATATATGCCCAAAAAGTCCCTGATTTTTGCTTAGTAGACACCCTGTAAAAGTGTGGAAACAATGGAAAATTAGGAAAAAAATGGTATATAAGTGACAAAACATAAGCTCAAAATTACTACTGTGCGAAAGTAGATAGCATGTTTTTCATTAATTAAATGTGTATTATTATAATTTTTTTTTTTTTTTTTGAAAAGACGCAAGAACCTGACATGGTTGTGTGTGAAGGATCTGACATAGTTGTGTGTGAAAAACCCAATTATAACACTGTTTTGTATAAACTAGAATTGTGTAAAAGGGAAACAACAAAACACAGCCTTTTGTTTATAACACACATAAGAACCCTAGTTGCATTGAAACACTCATGTTTATTGCTGCACTACGAATATGAATATAAATCTTTAAAAGTGCTGTGATTTATATGAAAATCAACCTGACTGTAATCCCAATCTAATCTGACAAACAGAGGCAAATTGCAAAAGTTAGAAATAACGGCTGCTAAGCTGTAACGAAGTTTCTACTGTAAGAACTAGGAATGTAACGACTTATTATGTGATAACGTGCATGAGCTGTAGTTCGGTGAGTGACCTTGGTGTAGTAAATCTAACTTGCTCCAAGCAAAGTAAACAGCAATGTTGTCTTAATATATTTCTGTTAAAAATTGCTTCAAATCGTATCATAAAAAATTTAATTTCCACAGTAAATATCTTTTAATTCAATAATAAAGTATATAATAAAATAAAAATGTTTGTAATAATCATTAATTTAGTAAATCAAGTAACACTTAACCAATGGTATTGTGTGAAATTTCGTAGTTCACAAATAGGAGCGTCCATGCTTAAATTTAACGGTACCAAATAATCATTATAAGAAACAGCAATGTACCGAAAACTAAGGAGGCGGATTAATACTACTTTAATGATGACATTGGCATATGAAATTCTGCAAAGAGGCAAAATAGTTCTGTTTAAAATTGCATAAGACTGTAATTAAGCATAAGATATTAAATATTTAATTAGATTATTACTATTTATTTTGGTAAAAATTCACTTTCAGATGATTTTTATTTTTTGTAATTTTTTCGATAAAATGCTTATGCCCAAAAGTATAACACAGAATATAAAACTGCAGAAACTATGGAATTTTGAACAAATGGAAAATAAAAGTAACCCATATAACCTTAAAATTGCTACAATACAAAAGTAGGTAATATGTTTTTTTTATCATAAAACTGATTAATGTATGTTATTAATAATGAAAAAAATATATTTGTTTTTATTTTAAAAAATCCTAAGAACCCAACTCAACTTGGTTCTTGAGTATATAACTAACTTGACCCGGTTGTTGTGACTTGTCTGTCCAACATGACTTGCCTGTTGGAGATAGTAACTTGTTATTTTTTGTGAAAACTAATGCATGTTATTAATAATGAAAAGAAAATAGCTTTTTTTAAAAAAAAAAATTTAAGAACTAGACTTGGTTGTTAGGGACTTCCATAAAAGCTAGTAACCTTTACAAGAAATGTTACTGTGGCAGATGGATATAAAGCAGTCCCTGCTTTAAAAATATGGTGAATCCTTTGTTTATATAGTTGCCATATTTGAATATAAATTGAAATTCGACTAAATAGCCCTTGAAGTGGTTTTTTGTAATGCCAAATCGTGTAACTACATGCCAGCATCGTATTTGTGTGTATTATATTATTTTGTAATATATATTATATTATTATAATTATATTATATTATAATAAATTATATTATTTGTGTGTATTATTTGGTATCATAATCAACAAAAGTAACCAAGTGGTTAACCATCAGTTAGGTAAAAGGCTATCAGAAAGGCTATTATAAACTTTAAACAGTCACTAATAATTGTTATTCCTGGTAATCCATTGATCGATAACGTTGAACATTTATTATATTCTGATACACACGAGCAATATTCAGCGGTCACATTGGTGTAGTAATCTCGCATAACTTTTCTAGCATGCTGCATGCCAAGTAAACATCATTGATGTCACAATCTAGTTCCATTACAAATATTTAAAATTTTAAGTTATAAAGAAATTTAATTTTCCACATGTGAATATCTCTTAATAAGAAAATACATAAAAGTGCTTAAGTACCTATAATAATAATGAAATTGGTAACAATAAAAAAGCACTTTAAAATCATGAAAATAAGAGGTGCCCCAGCTACTGCATAAATACCAAGTAACCTACTTTGTAATATTGTTAGCAAAAGTTTTTTACCTGTTTGGATCCTCTAGTAAATTCTGCTTCATTAAAATTTGGATCCCAAGTTTTTCGTAGCTTTCGAAAGCTTAATTTATTCCTTAACCAGGCAAGTGGATTTTGATAATAAAATATTTGAGGTAATACTCTTTCCGGGTAATTATCTTTGTCATTTGCTTGGTATCTATTATTAACAGATTGATGAAGAAATCGTTGACCGTAGGGAGAGAGATGATATTGACATTTTCTCTTGTAAAATTTAAATGAAATGTTTCTTGTTAATGTAATATTTGGTTGCTTAACTATGGTAACATAATTGGAGCTACTAGGCCTAACATTAAATTTCTTATCTATTTGTCGAAAGGGTGTTAATTTATCAATGATATAATATCTTTTTACATGAGAGTAATAGTGTAGAGCTTTATATTTTGGTATTAACAAGGGAAGAATTTGTTTTAACATTACAAAATTTTGAAATTATACAGGTTATATCAGACTTATTGGTTGCAAATATTTATATAAGGCAACTAATTAACTTGTCATTGTTTAAAATTTATATATAGTAATTGATTAAATATTAAAACACAACATTAATTTAATTTTCGTAACTATGAAAAAGTAGGCTTTATTGCTATTTTAAAAGTAAGGTTATTTTACGAAAACATATTTTAGAATATAAGACACTGCATGTTTAAAAGAATATAATTTTTACTACCACATGTTCGAAAATTTAATATGTAATTGATCATAAATTCAATATGCAAATAGAATTAATTCTTTGCTAAAATTTCGAGTCATTTTCTTGTGTAGGTTATGACTATTGTCCTTGTAAAAAAATTTTAAAAAAACATTCAATAACAATAATGAGACGAGACAGCGCCGTTTGTATCATATGATTTTCTCAACGTCTAGTTCAAGGAACCCAATTCTAGATTTTTAAGAAATATATTTTATCCTTGATGTTTTATCTTTGTTACTGATTGTGTTGCTATTAAAAATACAGATATCATAATTAATTTCGGTATCTTGGTATGTTATTAATATATGTCATTCATACTCTTCATTATCTGAGATAGTAAATATATTTTACCATTGCATTATAAATCTTTGCAACTGATTAATTTTACGTATTTAAGACAGACGTTTTGCAATTAAGAAAAACCAGTTATTGTATATTTAGTTTATTTATATGCCATATATTGCAAATTTAATATTTGAATTTTATTTTAAAATTTTATATAACCTATAAACATGATCTTAAAATTGAAATGTATATATTGTGATTGAATTGAAGAACTGTGGTGAAGTTATAGAAGTTTTATTGAGTCACAGATTCAGTTTATCTGAATGCTGTGGCGTGATTACAAACAGGAAACTTTCGTTTTTGTGTTTGAGTGATCTTAAAATTAATTATTCTTTTTTCTGTTTAGTGCTTACCATATTGTCGCTAGCGTTTCGTCTTTTATAACAATGAAAACACTAGTAAAATTTTTTTGTTACAATACAAAGTACTATGCAAGAAACCTTCGCTGTAGTACACTCAACAACTTCCCTAAGTTTTAATGGCGATAGGATGAATGGTGTAACAATGCATAAAGGGAAAGACATACTTTCGTTTATATATATACATGTATATATATGTATATATATATAAACGAATGTATGTCTGTCCCTTTATGCATTGCTACACCATTCATCCTATCGCCATTAAAACTTAGGGAAGTTGTTGAGTGTACTACAGCAAAGGTTTCTTGCATAGTACTTTCAACCATCCCTGATATATATATATATATATATATAGATATATATATATATATATTTATATAGAATATTATATATATATATATATATATATATATATATATATATATATTTATTTATAAGACAAAGTCTTGATATTGATCAAAGCACAGCCGAAACTATAACAGCTGGGGATTTGAAATTTTCAGGTTATCTTAGTACTACCACGTAGGGGTGTACTAAGAAATTATTTTCCAATATTCAACCCCTAAAAGGGCAAAAATGAGACAAAACTGTTTTAATTGGAGAATATATATTTTTGTTCGGATCATCTTTAAACTTAACATAATTACTCCAAAACACAAGTAACGAAATATATTTTTCACAATTTTTCAAAAATTATTAAAAAATTAAAAAAAACAACAGTTTAAGAATTTTTAATCACACATTCTAAATAATTATCTGAAACACAAATAATGACAGTATTTCAGCATTTTTCGTAGTTCATTCCCTAAAACAACAAAAGTGTAAAAATGAGGTATAAGTGTTATTAGTGAAAAAAAACTATTTTTAATCAGATTTTTTAAATAATAATTTTAAAAAATACCTAAAAAAACAAATTATGGAACACATATTTTAGCATTTTTCCGAATTCATCCCCTAAAAGAACAAAAATGAAATAGGTATACATATTTGTAATTGAGACAAATATTTTTGTTTTGTATTTTCTAAAAAATAAACAAATATTCTAAAACACAAATGTTGAAACACGAATTTGGACATTTTTTAAAATTCCTTCCCTAAAAGAATTTAAAAAATAAAAAGAGGTAATAATGTTTGCATTGGAAGAAATATTTTTATTCTGATTTTCTTCAAACGATAAACATATTCCAAAAACTAATTATGAAAAACGTATTTCAGCATTTTCCTTAATTCCCTACGTGATACCCTCCCTTTTTGGTTTATTTTTTCGAATTAGTACACTATATGCACTGGGCGGTGAAATATCGAAAACTCCCGTCCTCTAAAGGTTAAATGTTCGCGGGTGAAGTGTTAATTTGCAAAATCTTTTCTATGAAAAAAATCTAGCAACTTGTTAACAAATTAACAGCTCCACAAATTGTTCCCACCCTTAAAACAATCTGTGCTTATAATTGCGCGCGAACCGCGACGGAGGCGCTAAAAATACATTTTTTTTGCAGAATAGTTGATTTTTCGTGGTCGTGCTATAAGTGTAGGATTGTACTGAAGTTCTGTGGGTATTGTGATAACAAAGTGATAAAGTGATTTTTCGGTAATAAAGTGAAAATATATAACGTATTTCCATAAGTTATTCAAATACCAGTAATCAAAATACATACAAAGTGTTTGGTTTATGACCTTCAAGAAATAGCTTCTCCCCTAGTCAGTTGTAGCATGATGTGGAGATTTTGGAATTAAAGGTATGGCCAAATTAATAAAATTTCATATTGTTTATTAGACTACTTCTTTAAAAAAAACAAAAGTAAAGAACTATGAGACATTTTATTAAAAATTGCATTTCGGGACTTTTATTCATCTTATTTAGACTGTAACCTAAAAATAAAAATTGCCTACCATATTATAATCACTTGGCTCTAATATTAGTAGGTGATTATGAAAATAATAGAATAGTAAGGTATTTACCAATTACTTATTTAGTATAAGGTCAAGAATTAGAAATATTTACAAGCAGTAAACTTTTATTAACTTAAAAAACTAATAGCCTAGTTTTGTTCATAACTATACCTTGTTGATCTTTAGGAAACATTAATTTAATACAACAATCAAGTTAAATACCAAACGTGTGATTCATTACAATAAAACTTATGAATAATTTCCTCACAAATATGCTGGAAAAATGGCTTACCATTTATTAAAAGTGTGGAAAGCATTTCTGGTATCATGATTACCAACTCGATTAGCCAAACCTAAATATAATAATAGGCTACATTGTTGTGTTGCAGGCCTAATAGTATTTGTCTACAATATAACATAAGCTACATTGCACACCTCTCAAGGTTGTGGGTTTGAGATGCAGTTACTGCCATGGCTTTACCCTTTCTGTTAATTCCTTGATCCCTTATCCTTATTAGTCTAATTAGCATGAAGTAAAGAAAAGAAACAAAATTGAAAGTGTAGGTAAATATAAACTGTTTTATTAAACAGCCACATAGCCTAGTGGGGCCAGCACTTCTCAAATGGTCAACACACGGTTAGTCTGCTGTATCTATGAACTTGCATTCCTCGAAGTTATAGGTTTTAAATGGAAGTTACTACCTTTTAAGTTTTCTAAAATGACCTATCACTCAAATTAGTACAGGTTAAATTTTTAGGCTTATACATTAAATTTGCTATTTGTGTGTATTGATTAATGCACAATATCTTGAGAGTAAATTGACTGTTCTCAAGTGCTTAATGTAATTTTTACCTTTGTTTTTTTAAAACTAAATTTAAGTTTTCACTCCTCAAGGTGTTTGCCGTGGATATTTCTTATATGTTTTTAATTTTAGTATGTTAACGTAGGCCTAGGAACATTACGTTTAGTTCTTAAGTTTTAGTTTAGGCACTTGAGAACAAGAGTTTTTTTAACACTTTCAAAATATCGTGTAGAGGGGACAGGGGGTACATTTCAACAAATTTTGGAATACATTTTTGATTACTAAATCATTTGTTACAATAGTATGTAACATGTTACGGCAGCGTGTCAATTTTTACCTAGTTTCCAGATCAAAACTAGAAGGTCAAATATTATATAACAAGTGATCCCTACTTTTGTTGAATCGTGCCCTACCATGCAGTATTTTTCAACAGGAGATTGTGTACTTTTCAACAAATGAATAATGTAAATGTTTTTTTTCATTTTACAATGAAATGAACTAAAATTTTATTGAAATGTAATATAAACGCAAGTCAAAATGTAGCATAGCTATAATTACAAAATGCAAAAGGTTTCAAAATTGAATTAGTTTTAGTAAATTATTTCTTACTGAAAATATAAATCATTGAACATAGTTTAGAAATTGAATTAAAAAAAAGTTTTTAGGAAATGCCGTTTAAGGTATGGTTCAAAAGTTCCTCACTTTATGTTTGGCTGAAGAAGTTTCATTTTAATACCATCCCTTTCAACAGAACTAACATTGTCCTTCTCAAAAAAAAAAAAAAAAAAAAAAAAATTGCCATGACTCTTCCTTCTTTTGCAGGAGTTTTATTTTACAATAATTATTGTCTTTTTTGTTTTCTACTTGCACTACAAATATGACTGGTTTTCTTTCCTGCAAACTCTACAAGTACCTACAAAATCACTTATACAAATAACTAAATCATCAACATTCTTTAATTCCATAATTCCTTCAAATTTTAATGTAGAAATTAAAAGTTGTTCTAGATCTTCACATTCAGGTTGATCTTGTAAAGGAATTCACTATTAGAAAATCCATACAAAACTTATATTACAGGCTTACATCTTTCTGCCTATTATTTCATAGCCTATAAGTTTTCTGCCTATTATTTCATATCCTATAAGTTTTCTGCCTATTATTTAATAGCCTATAAGTTTTCTGCCTATTATTTCATAGCCTATACATTTTCTGCCTATTATTTCATAGCCTATAAGTTTTCTGCCTACTATTTCATAGCCTATAAGTTTTCTGCCTATAATTTTCTTTAGCCCTAAGTTTTATTTCTTTTCTAACCTTTTAATTATTTCCTGGTTCAACCCAAATTTTCTTCCAAAGTTTCAGTGAATACTTTGAATTTTCCTTTTTTTCTAGTGTAGTTCTTTCTCAAGCTTTACGGAAAAAGCTGGACATCTTCAGGTGTTTAGTTTCGTATGCTTGATTTTGTTTCAGAACTGTTCGTCCAATTAACTGAATATGGCAGAATTTTCTTTACTTGTGATAGGGTGATTTTCAAAAGCAAAAATTTCTTTAACAGACAAATAATCAAATGAAGAGGAATTTTGCTTTAAAACTGCTGGATTTAGGATGGGTGCATTGAAAGTGTACATTGATATGCATTGAAAAATCAATCAGCCATGTCATTTCACCATACCATGCAACATTATTCTTAAAAAATTGTAAAAAATAATAGCTTAGCGATAAACATAAAGTGTTATATACCAAAGTGTTCAGAAAATACTTGTATATAATATTAAAAAAAAATTAAGACGCTATAATTTTTTAGCAAGTATGTTCCCATATTCAGAAATTTAAAGATTGATTTTTTGAAAATTGTTTTTCACTTTCCATCAGTAATGAACATTATTGCAACATAGTCAACCACATATTTAAGTAATTAAGGTTATGACCTATTCTTCCCGCCAGTGGTCTATTTACTCACCTCGTAAAGGCTACTGCGGTTTCGAAACTGTACTGTTCGATCTTCAGGTAGTAATACAAAATGTTAAATCCCTCTGTCGAGGTCATTACAAAGTTAATGAACAGAACAAAAACTTTTTTTTTTTAAAACACAAATGTAAAACATATGCATTATTTAGGTGTCAATTAAACAATATTTATTCATTGATACTTATTTTCAATAAAAACTTAGAAAAAATTGAAAAAATACTTTGCGTACAAAGTTGGTAAAATATTTATTCAGGGTCATCTAGAGGATTTGCTCTTTTTCTTCCCATTATTAATTCCGTACCACAATAATTATCAACATTAGTTAGGGCTCAGTGGTACACCATAACATGGATTTACTCCGTGATCTTAACATGAATATGGTGAAAGAGGAAATAAAGAAGGTAGCTTTGAAGCAAAACCAACGTCTCCAAGTTCATGTTAATAAAACCATGAAGATAATGACTGACCACATTATGAACGATGTTCACCGCCTCAATAGAACCAAGCCTCATGATTTGGTTCAGTAAAAATAATGAACTGACCAATTTAAAGGGACCAATTTGTTAATGTTAACCCTACAATTGTGATTATGATAGATGTAAATCTTTAGTCGATCCTATTAGGATTGGTGTAGTTTTGTAATTTAATATTAAATATATTAAAAATTTTAAAAAATTATCAGAAAAATTATTTTCCATTATTAATTTACAAATGTTACAAATTCAAATTATGATTCATTTTGTAAGTTATTCATACCTAAAAAACAAAAATATACTGATATCTCCAGGAGCATGTTGCCTAGCTGATACGGCTGACAACCTACAGCTTGCAGCAGTTGGAACACAAACTTTAGGCCAGAAAAATTCTTATTAAATGGTTTTGCTATCGAAAGACAGTTTGAAATGTCACCAATCGATTAGTGTAAATTCGATTATAATGGACCAATCAGGAGTGTATATAATTGATTAGTAAGAGCTGTCTAATTAGCCGTAATTTACTATGCTGCCAGTTGAAAAAGGGACAGATGTCATAAGTTACGTATACCACCAGGTTAATAATACCTGGTTACCAGGTTAATATACCACACTAGGGTTAATAATATAACTACACAACATGTTTTTTTGATCGCAGTAAAATTTTATTGACTTGTGTATTTGCAACTAGGCCTATTGTGTTTTGATAATGGAACTGTTGTTGTGTAATCACTAAGATTGGCTACCTCACATTCTTTCATTGTATGAAATATTTCTGAAAATAAATGGCTTTCCGTGTAGGTATGTGGCTGTTTGAAGAGACTGGATCTTTACTGATTACATGACCTTCAAAATCTCTTCCTTGCTCACTTTTGGCTTTTTTTTTAAATGTTTGCACCATGTTCCCAAACTCTTCTTATTATTGTAACACTGTTGAAATCTGTTCCATGTGTAGCCATTAAAATTCAAGTGCTATAACTCTCTTTTGAAAAAAACATTTAAAATTTTGAATAGTATATTTAGATGCAGAATTTCCTAATTAATTTGACGACTAAATCTCAATTACCTTAGTTAATGTCAAGTAATAAAAAAAAAAAAATTGATGTCAAAACCACTCAAGTTTTTACATTGTAGGACACAAAACACAACTCATTGCGTATCAAAGCACTTATGATGAGACAAGAAGGAAAACTATTGCCAGCTGTTGCTCTGTGATACTTGATTAGCTACTTGTTGATCAGTCCACAGTGCCAGTGGAGGGAAATTTAAAATGTTGTAATATGCCCCATTTTGCTTGCGCTACTTAATTTCCAAGAAAAAGGGCTCTGTGGTTGATATGGCTAAAGCACCCAGCTGTTGCTCTGTAATACTTGATTGGTTACCTGGTGGTCGGTCCACAATGCCAGTGGAGGAAATTTAAAATGTTGTAATATGCTCCATTTTGCTTGCGCTACTTAATTTCAAGAAAAAGGGCTCTGTGGTTGATATGGCTAAAGCACCCAGCTGTTGCTCTGTAATACTTGATTGGTTACCTGGTGGTCGGTCCACAGTGCCAGTGGAGGGAAATTTAAAATGTTGTAATATGCCCCATTTTGCTTGCGCTACTTAATTTCCAAGAAAAAGGGCTCTGTGTTTGATATGGCTAAAGCACCCAGCTGTTGCTCTGTAATACTTGATTGGTTACCTGGTGGTCGGTCCACAATGCCAGTGGAGGGAAATTTAAAATGTTGTAATATGCTCCATTTTGCTTGCGCTACTTAATTTCCAAGAAAAAGGGCTCTGTGGTTGATATGGCTAAAGCACCCAGCTGTTGCTCTGTAATACTTGATTGGTTACCTGGTGGTCGGTCCACAGTGCCAGTGGAGGGAAATTTAAAATGTTGTAATATGCCCCATTTTGCTTGCGCTACTTAATTTCCAAGAAAAAAGGGCTCTGTGTTTGATATGGCTAAAGCACCCAGCTGTTGCTCTGTAATACTTGATTGGTTACCTGGTGGTCGGTCCACAATGCCAGTGGAGGAAATTTAAAATGTTGTAATATGCTCCATTTGCTTGCGCTACTTAATTTCCAAGAAAAAGGGCTCTGTGGTTGATATGGCTAAAGCACCCAGCTGTTGCTCTGTAATACTTGATTGGTTACCTTCAGGTCGGTCCACAGTGCCAGTGGAGGGAAATTTAAAATGTTGTAATATGCCCCATTTTGCTTGCGCTACTTAATTTCCAAGAAAAAGGGCTCTGTGGTTGATATGGCTAAAGCACCCAGCTGTTGCTCTGTAATACTTGATTGGTTACCTGGTGGTCGGTCCACAATGCCAGTGGAGGGAAATTTAAAATGTTGTAATATGCTCCATTTTGCTTGCGCTACTTAATTTCCAAGAAAAAGGGCTCTGTGGTTGATATGGCTAAAGCACTCAGCTGTTGCTCTGTAATACTTGATTGGTTACCTGGTGGTCGGTCCACAGTGCCAGTGGAGGGAAATTTAAAATGTTGTAATATGCCCCATTTTGCTTGCGCTACTTAATTTCCAAGAAAAAGGGCTCTGTGGTTGATATGGCTAAAGCACCCAGCTGTTGCTCTGTAATACTTGATTGGTTACCTGGT
Organism: Callitettix versicolor; assembly: GCA_022606455.1. NCBI lineage: Eukaryota > Metazoa > Arthropoda > Insecta > Hemiptera > Cercopidae > Callitettix > Callitettix versicolor. The sequence continues at coordinate 94,594,457 of CM040185.1, forward strand.
GGTCGGTCCACAATGCCAGTGGAGGGAAATTTAAAATGTTGTAATATGCTCCATTTTGCTTGCGCTTACTTAATTTCAAGAAAAAGGGCTCTGTGGTTGATATGGCTAAAGCACCCAGCTGTTGCTCTGTAATACTTGATTGGTTACCTGGTGGTCGGTCCACAATGCCAGTGGAGGGAAATTTAAAATGTTGTAATATGCCCCATTTTGCTTGCGCTACTTAATTTCCAAGAAAAAGGGCTCTGTGGTTGATATGGCTAAAGCACCCAGCTGTTGCTCTGTAATACTTGATTGGTTACCTGGTGGTCGGTCCACAATGCCAGTGGAGGGAAATTTAAAATGTTGTAATATGCCCCATTTTGCTTGGGCTATTTAATTTCTAAGAAAAAGGGCTCTGTGGTCGATATGGCTAAAGCACCAGTCTGTCAGCTGTGTCTCTGAACTGCGCACCTCAAGGTTCTTACTTCGAACCGAGGTTAATCCTGTTTTTTTACTCTGAACTCTGATGCATCATCCTCATTAGTTTAACTGGCATAATGTATAGACGTTAAGAAAAAAAAATCATTAAAATTAGAAGCCAAGATATAATAAACCAAAATATATTTTTATACTTAAACCTTAAGCCGTATGTAGAACATAACAATTAATTTTGAAATTTTACTTTTAATTCACTTATTATTTTTCTGCTCTCAGTACATTTAATTTAATAAAATTACTGCCCAAGTATTTTGAACAAACATACCCTCTACATTTCTGGACAAACAAACCAGTAATAAAATAATTGACACAATATTTGGCAATTATTTTGTTCTATACAGTCTACTTAAAGTCTGTTTAACATTTTGTGAATTTCTGTATATGTAATAACTTGAATATCCCATCGTCAAATATTAAATTCAAAAACAGTTTAAATCTGTTAGCATAAATCAGTACTGCCATAGCCTAAACCGGAAATAGTAAAAATTAGCTTTTTTATATTACTAAAAGCATTGTATTTTACTATTTTTTAATTTTGTTTTGAAAATGGGGATCAAGTAAAACTGGTTCATCAAAGATTTGCTTAGTGTACATCCTGTTACGTCAGTGTAGTTAAATTTAACTTTTGAAAAAAAAAACAGTGAAATCAATTTAATACTATGCTTTGAATCATAACTTATTTGATCTACAATCTGTATGTTTGGTAAAAACTTGAAATCCGTTTTGTTTGTTCGTGGAGACAAGCTCAATTGGGGTGAAGTAAAGAGGTTTTGTTACGCTAAAGACTTTGGAAATCTTTATTTTAATTTTTTTAATAACAAATTGCTTTTTTAGTACATTGTAAATTTTACGGACTGTGGTAAATTTGGAATTACTATTTACTGTTTATTTCAAATAAGAAAGCACTTCTATCGTGGAAGGAAATATAGCGAGAATTTCCATTTTAACACTTTGAAATTAATTTATATAGTCTAATTTAGCAGTTTCAAAATTGCTTCTTTATTAAAGAACAAATTGGCATTGTTCAATGTACCCGTTAGGTATTTGGTTTTAAATACAAGTTATGGGTCGAACAGAACTGACCAGTGGTCAAGCTACTCTGACACCATGGAATCAACAGTCTTTCATTAAATTTTTTTTAGTGAGGCATTACAGTACATATTCAATTTTTTAAATCTATTAACAACCA
>CM040185.1:94601122-94603622 GCA_022606455.1 Callitettix versicolor
TAGCTGCACCAATTGAGAAGATATATTGGTGCAAATTATATATAATTTATCATATTATATATATAATAAATATATGATGTTTTATGTATATATTTATATACATCAATCAGGGACGTTTCTGGTGTTGGCGTAAAAAGGTTGAATTTCCTGTGAATAGGTATTTTATTCACACTTGTAAATCCCTCGCGGTACCCGAGTCAAACACATACTTACACTTATAATACTACACTTACGACTTTAACACTTTACACTCACACTTACATTTATGGAGGCGATAATAGCCTTAATGTGCTTTTCGCCTTAAAAAAAAATAATAATAATAGGTCAAGTATGTTAGGTAAATAACTAGTTTAAATCTATGTTATTAATCTTAATATTAGCTTGTGTTAGGCCTAACCTATTTTTTCTCACGATACGACGTATACAAGAAATTATAGTTATCATGAAAAAAAATCAGTTTTGATATTTTAAGGATCTATAGACTACGTTTAGTCCAAAAGCTGGTTTTACTTGTAATTTTTCAAAAAGAACTCCACCCCATGGGGTGTGCAGATTATTGAGAGGATTTAGACGTTCCTCGCGGTACCCGAGTCAAACATATACTTACACTTATAATACTGCACTTACGACTTTAACACTTTACACTCACACTTACATTTAGGGAGGCGATAATAGCCTCAATGTGCTTTTCGCCTTAAAAAAAATAAATAATAATAAGTCAAGTATGTTAGGTAAATAACTAGTTTAAATCTATGTTATTAATCTTCATATTAGCTTGTGTTAGGCCTAACCTATTTTTTCTCACGATATGATGTTTAAAAAAAATTATAGTTATCATGAAAAAAACAGTTTTGATATTTTAAGGATCTATAGACTACGTTTACTGGTTTTACTTGTAATTTTTCAAAAAGAACTCCACCCCATGGGTGTGCAGATTAGCTGCACTTATTGAGAGGATTTAGACGTCCCTCGCGGTACCTGAGTCAAACACACACTTACACTTATAATACTGCACTTACGACTTTAACACTTTACACTCACACTTACATTTAGGGAGGCGATAATAGCCTCAATGTGCTTTTCGCCTTAAAAAAAAAAAAATAATAATAGGTCAAGTATGTTAGGTAAATAACTAGTTTAAATCTATGTTATTAATCTTCATATTAGCTTGTGTTAGGCCTAACCTATTTTTTCTCACGATATGATGTTTAAAAAAAATTATAGTTATCATGAAAAAAACAGTTTTGATATTTTAAGGATCTATAGACTACGTTTACTGGTTTTACTTGTAATTTTTCAAAAAGAACTCCACCCAATGGGGTGTGCAGATTAGCTGCACCTATTGAGAGGATTTAGACGTTCCTCGCGGTACCCGAGTCAAACACACACTTACGACTTTAACACTTTACACTCACACTTACATTTAGGGAGGCGATAATAGCCTCAATGTCCTCTTCGCCTTAAAATAAATAAATAAATCATTTTCCAGTGGAATTTATTTAGTATGCGACAACAGTTTGGTAAGTTTGTTTGGGCACTTTGAGCTACACTGCCCTGGATTTGTTGACGGAATTGTTCGTGTTGATTTTGACAAAACGTGTTAATGGATTTGTGTTTATTGACAAACAAAATGGTTTTTAGTGCAATACCTTCAATCGAAATCGATCGATGTTCTGTTTTACCTAAATCGAAATTAAAATGGATTGTCTATTGAATTGCCCGAAATATTTTGCTACACAGCTGACTATAACTTTTACATTCTTCATTTAGCAAGAGAGTAAAGTGTATTTTCTATTGTGTTTGTGTGCGGAGACTTTGTGCTCTTCAATCAATACCAAAGTCCGACTTAAGTCCCGCGGAATTACAGAATGTGTCCCCTGTTTTGCCACAAATGCCCTCAGTGTTATCTCTTTCCTACAGGCTTTCTGTTTTCATTCGCGTGAACCTTAGCTTCCACGTTTTTACATTATCACAATACTTAGTCCTGTAGTGGGCCATTTATTATCCATTATATGTATATTTTAATCATATTTCTGAAAGTTTGTGCGTTTGTTTATTATTCAATCTTGCGTTAACTACGGGACCGATTTAGATGAAATTTGTTATGAACATGGTTTAGGTACCTGAGATGAACATAAAAAACGCCATTGGGTCTTCCAATGCATGGATTGGCGCTTTTTTCATACGTAAAAAACCACGATTCATCACATGTTATTATCCTTTCCAATAAATTTGGGTAATTTTCAATGGCATCCAAAGTGTCAGTACAAACATTTTTGCGAGCTGCTTGTTGTTCAAACGTGAGAATTTTTGCACCATTTTGGCACACATTTTTCGCATGTTCAAATTGTCACGTAAAATTTGCCGTACACATTCTTTATCAATGCCTACAGTTTCACCAATTGCACGAATACTTAATCGACGGTCAGACCGAATCAAATTAGCAACTTTTTCGACATTGTCATCTTGACATTGAAGGGCGACCTGGCCGCGAATCATC
>CM040185.1:94608622-94651122 GCA_022606455.1 Callitettix versicolor
TAATAACTGCGAAATATCGCACGGGTTCACTAGTTACTTTAATAACTGCGAAATATCGCACGGGCTCACTGGTTACTTTAATAATTGCAAAATATCGCACGGGCTCACTAGTTACTTTAATAACTGCAAAATATCGCACGGGCTCACTTGTTACTTTAATAACTGCGAAATGACGCACGGGCTCACTAGTTACTTTAATAACTGCGAAATATCGCACGGGCTCACTAGTTGCTTTAATAACTGCGAAATATCGCACAGGCTCACTAGTTACTTTAATAACTGCGAAATATCGCACGGGCTCATTAGTTACTTTAATAAATGCGAAATATCTCACGGACTCACTAGTTACTTTAATAACTGCGAAATATCGCACGGGCTCACTAGTTACTTTAATAACTGCGAAATATAGCACGGGTTCATTAGTTACTTTAATAACTGCGAAATATCGCACGGGTTCACTAGTTACTTTATTAAATGCGAAATCGCACGGGCTCACTACTTACTTTAATATCTGCGAAATGTCGCACGGGCTCTCTAGTTACTTTAATAACTGCCAACTATCGCACGGGTTCACTAGTTACTTTATTAAATGCGAAATCGCACGGGCTCACTACTTACTTTAATATCTGCGAAATATCGCACGGTCTCTCTAGTTACTTTAATAACTGCCAACTATCGCACGGGTTCACTAGTTACTTTATTAAATGCGAAATCGCACGGGCTCACTAGTTACTTTAATAACTGCGAAATATCGCACGGGTTCACTAGTTACTTTATTAAATGCGAAATCGCACGGGCTCACTACTTACTTTAATATCTGCGAAATGTCGCACGGGCTCACTAGTTGCTTTAATTTCTTAAAATAAATTCGTCAGATTTCACAAACAATTTTGTTTTCTTTGAATCCATGTCATTGTAGCAGGAAGTAAACGGAACAGAAATAAACCGAATTAAAAAAAACATTCCCTAAAAGTATGTTTAATATTGTTAGAACAAATTATTTTATATTAGGAAAACCGTAGTTTCTAATGTTTTATATTTTTACTAGTTTATATTAAAAAATTATATATTGTGGCTCGAAAAACTAGATATATGGATTTTAGTTTTTGCGTTTTATTAAAGCCAAGAAAAATAGTTTCTAAAAGATTCATTTAATGAGCGCTCTATTACTAACAAATAACTGGAAATATGTTCCTTTAATTTGCTATTAATATTTTCCTACCATAAAGATTTTCTGATTTTGAAATTCCTTCGTAGAAATTGTCCTACTATACGGAAAATTTCTTTCCGTATAGTAATTACAGTCATATTACAGTCATTTAGATTAGGTTGTTAGATGTAATCTTATGGATATGATCACCCTCGGCAACGCGATCAGAGGTTTTATTATGCAACTATGCATGTTAGGTACTGGTTCAATAGACTGGTTCCCTCAATGAGTTTGGGCAGTCCACTGACTAGGTGTTCCATCTGGAGGACCTCAGAGTACTGGGATCTAAACACCCATTGCATCCTATTAGCAAAAGCCTCACAATCAAAGACAGGTTCCCTCAATGAGTTTGGGCAGTCCACTGACTAGATGTTTCATCTGGAGGACCTCAGAGTACTGCAGTGTAAACACCCATTGCATCATATTAGCAAAAGCCTCACAATCAAAGACAGGTTCCCTCAATGAGTTTGGGCAGTCCACTGACTAGGTGTTCCATCTGGAGGACCTCAGAGTACTGGGATCTAAACACCCATTGCATCCTATTAGCAAAAGCCTCACAATCAAAGACAGGTTCCCTCAATGAGTTTAGACAGTCCACTGACTAGGTGTTCCATCTGGAGGACCTCAGAGTACTGGGATCTAAACACCCATTGCATCCTATTAGCAAAAGCCTCACAATCAAAGACAGGTTCCCTCAATGAGTTTGGGCAGTCCACTGACTAGGTGTTCCATCTGGAGGACCTCAGAGTACTGGGATCTAAACACCCATTGCATCCTATTAGCAAAAGCCTCACAATCAAAGACAGGTTCCCTCAATGAGTTTAGGCAGTCCACTGACTAGGTGTTCCATCTGGAGGACCTCAGAGTACTGGGATCTAAACACCAATTGCATCCTATTAGCAAAAGCCTCACAATCAAAGACAGGTTCCCTCAATGAGTTTGGGCAGTCCACTGACTAGATGTTTCATCTGGAGGACCTCAGAGTACTGCAGTGTAAACACCCATTGCATCCTATTAGCAAAAGCCTCACAATCAAAGACAGGTTCCCTCAATGAGTTTGGGCAGTCCACTGACTAGGTGTTCCATCTGGAGGACCTCAGAGTACTGGGATCTAAACACCCATTGCATCCTATTAGCAAAAGCCTCACAATCAAAGACAGGTTCCCTCAATGAGTTTGGACAGTCCACTGACTAGATGTTTCATCTGGAGGACCTCAGAGTACTGCAGTGTAAACACCCATTGCATCCTATTAGCAAAAGCCTCACAATCAAAGACAGGTTCCCTCAATGAGTTTGAGAGTCCACTGACTAGATGTTTCATCTGGAGGTCCTTGGGTGTCCTGGAAACCAAACGTTCTTCGTTTTCGGCTGACAAGGGCATGACAGTCATTGGTTTCATGACAAACAGTTTCTTAATCCACCCCTCTTAGCCTGTATACAGTTTCTTCGTTATATTTCTTCACTGTTCAGATTCATCTTCCAACCACACATCCCGTTATGAGTTCCATCGTTCTTCTGAGTTGTTTTCTATTCAGGGTTCATACTGTCCCTCTAAGTTTACTTAGAAGAACCTCTCAGTAGATCTTCTAGCTGACAGTTCTCCAGTCTTGGAGTACAGTTTTCTATTGTTCTGTACGTCGCAGCGAGGTTTTAGCCTGTGACTCCAGGGTATTCTAATCAGTTATCGGCTCTTTATGGTTTGAAGAACTCGCACGGTTGTTAATGACTCAAGAGCTTTCCCCCAGTAAACCTTGTATTTTCACTCCTGAGGTTTGATTCCAAGGATCTAGGTTTCATTGGATGTGTCTTTGCTCAGTTCATGCTCCAAACAGACGTTCGTAAACATTCTTATTAACTTTGAGATGTTCAACCCCGTCTCTTAAATTTTCCATAACAGGTTTGGTATGTCGCCGTAGCATCTCAGTCTGCTTCTATTCACTGCTTGTGCATTCCATGGGTTAGATACAGTCCCAGTTTCCTCTTTTTCATTTTTCAGATCCACTTATTGCAGCTATCCAGGATTTTGTGGGTGGCGCTTTGAGCAATTCAATTCCTACAAGTAGCAAATCAAAGATGACCCTTACAAAGCTGTGCACCCATAGATAAGGCTAGATTAAAACTGGAGGTGTTGTGGTATCCAGAGTCCGCAAACTTAAGGCTCCCCCCATGACCACGCAGTCTTCGGTGAACGCTGTTTCACCTGGGATATGGAAAGAAAAGGGAAGGACCATGGTATGATGGGTTTAGGTTGTGATTTCTCCCGAGGGGTTGGAAACGGAAGTGGTATTCGCTAAATCCTGTGGTGTCGTGGTCGTAGTGGAGGGCTGACACAGTAGCACTCAGTGTGTAGTTAATGCTTCACATACTAACGTATTTCGGTCTCGTATAGCCGCGTTGCAAACTGCTACTAACAGGTAATTTTGTCGCTGCTACATTGATTTCATCGTTCTTTTGTCACCACGCGCACATTGTATAACCTAACAAAAGACTGCTGCTGAAACACGTACGTTACGCTATAATCAACACGTCAAATCACTGATTGTACTGTATTTAGTCGTATCGACGTTCTGCATAGTAACCAGTGTTAACAGTTCCATTATGTGTTTCTTGTTTGAAAAAAAAAACAACGTACTTTCATTGTGCAAGTATTTTTTTGTTATTGTACAGTTAGATTTTTGTTGAATTTTAATTATAACAGATTTTACTGGAATTTTAATCATGATTGATTTTACTGGAATTTTAATAAAAATAGATTTTACTGAAATTTTAATTATGACTGACTTCACTGGAATTTTAATTATATCAGATTTCAGTAGAATTTTAATTACAACAAATTTTACTGGAATTTTAATTACAACAAATTTTACTGAAATTTCAATTACAACAGATTTTAGTGGAATTTTAATTTCAACAGATTTTACTGGAATTTTAATTACAACATATTTTACTAGAATTTTAATTACAACAGATTTTACTAGAATTTTAATTACACCAGATTTTACTAGCATTTTAATTACAACAGATTTTACTAGAATTTTAATTGTAACAGATTGTACTGGAATTTTAATTATAACAGATTTTAGTGGAATTTTAATTACAACAGATTTTTACTGGAATTTTAATTACAACATATTTTACTAGAATTTTAATTACAACAGATTTTACTAGAATTTTAATTACACCAGATTTTACTAGCATTTTAATTACAACAGATTTTACTAAAATTGTAATTATAACAGATTTTACTGGAATTTTAATTACAATAGATTTTACTAGAATTTTAATTACAACAGATTTTACTAAAATTTTAATTGTAACAAATTTTACTGAAATTTTAATTAAAACAGATTTTACTAGCATTTTAATTATAACAGATTTTACTAGAATTTTAATTACAACAGATTTTACTAAAATTTTAATTAAAATAGATTTTACCGAAATTTTAATTATGACAGACTACTGGAATTTTAATTACAACCGGTTTTACTGGAATTTTAATTGTAGGTAAAGAATCGTGACTGATAAGAATAACTGATAAAAATCGTAAAAAAGTTGTTATAATTTTAAGTGTTAGTGTATAACAAATTTGAATACAAAAACATTGCAGAAACTATGTTCCATTCCATTTATTTCTTCCAAAATCCATTTCGAAATCAGTGTTCAGGTTTTCCTAAAAGTTAGGCTGTACACAAAGATCGCTAACTCAATTTAGAGTAGAATACTTGAAGCTTAATTAATTTGATTAATTTATCAAGGTTGAATTTAAAAACACCCGAACAGGACTGAATTTATTTGCGTTTTTAAAATTGCTTTCTCGAAACTCAGTAATTGAAAAATAATTATCTTTACTACAAATTTGTCACATTAACTCAGCAGTTTCGATTTTTTACATACGACTGAAATTTGAGCAATATTTGATAAGCCGATTTTGAAAAATTGGCCTGGTTTTTACTTTTTTAAATAACCCAGCTCTCGAAAACGTCTTCGTGTTGTAGGCCTACATAGTGATCCATACGTTTGTTTAGGTACTTTTGCAGTACACGTGAGACAGCTTTTATCATAATCGATAATGCCGAATGTTTTTAAACAGTTTGACCAAACGTTTTTCTTTTCAATTATTAAAAATGGTTCCGGATATATATGCACCCAAGCAAATTCCAAATTAAATTCATAGGCCGTACTAGTTTAGCCTTTATGTAGCGTGCATCCGTGATGTGCGTATTTAGGGTATATTTCTTAATTAAAAAAAGGTTTTGTAGTTTGTTTTTTTTTTGTAAAAAAAACTGTCTCAAATGTAGCCCGTTAGTATGGATCGGTTATACACTAAAAAAAATCAGGTCCTATTTAAAAGAAACTAAAAAAACTACCTATTTTCTTAAAATCTGTTCATCATATTTTGCTCAAAAGTCGGTCAGTAATGAAAATTCATAATGTAAGTCAGTGTAGCAAATTTATTTAATTTTAAGTTTTTTATACTAACTTAAGTCGACTATTAATGAGGAGTCAAATTAAATGAGAACCTATTTGAATCTACTTTGAGAAATTGGACCTTATTTTCTTTCCTTTAATTTTCTGTAGTCTATAACTTGATTTATATATATATAGTGCGTGCATGCATGTATATGTACGTGCGCGCATGCTTCTGTGTGTGTGTGTGTGTGTGTGTGTGTGTGTGTGTGTGTGTGTGTGTGTGTGTGTGTGTGTGTGTGTGTGTGTGTGTGTGTGTGTGTGTATATATATATATATATATATATATATATATATATATATATATACAACACTACACATAAAACACTACACTCACGACTCACATTTAGGGAGTCGATAATAGCCTAAATGTGCTTTTCGCCTTAAAATACAAAATAAATAAAAAATTGCCAGATAGTCTTCCTGTATTGTTGAACACTAGTGTTGATTAATGTTGCTGGATCTCCTTTTCGATGTAACTGAAGTTATCAATGAACAAACTCCAAGTCAAGTGACAAATTTTAATTCCAAACAACCAAATTCGAGTGCTTTGCTAATTTTCAATTAAAAAAAATTATTATTTAATTATGAAATAAACTTTATTAAACTCTTTGACTTGTATACAGTACCTATATAGGCCAACTGTTGGAAACAGAAACTGTAAGGTCCCTCCTACCTCCTATCTTATACAAAAAGACAGGGACCTTCAACAGCTGACTTATGTGAAACCAAAGACCCTGATACCCTGGACTCACCCATTTAATTACTTTTAACTAACATATTCCATTAAGAACAATAAACAACAAGCTCTTCATTCCAAACTACAGTTACAGTGCATCTTTCCAATCCTTCCAATTGAATTTATGATTTTGTTAATTGACATTTCTTATGATGACAAAAGATTTTGTGAGATACTCCATTTCAATATATTCCATTCTATTGTATGACCAATGGTTGATTCTCACACCTGCCTTTAAGCCCATTGTACATTTTTTTTTTTTTAAGTCTGACTATTGTGCACACTTGGGCTAATGCAGACGGTGGGATGATTTTAGAGCGTATGAAAATGCCAAGCCCTCGCCGGGAATCGAACCCGGGTCCTCGGGGTGAAAGCCTAGTACGCTATATCCACTAGACCACCGAGGCGGCTCCCATTGTACATTTTACAGGTTTTGAATATAAACATTCTTAGCCTATTACAGAAGATTTGTACCTTAATCTCTAAATGTAACTAATATACCATAATCTTCTCTAGGATTGTTAAATGGGGGGGGGTTATTGGTACAGGGGTTCTCCAGTGGAAACTTTTTCAAACTTAAACACAGTGATGAGTTTTAAAGACTTCTGAGGGCAACTTTATTGTGCTGATTTTTGTTTAGGAATAATTTCAGTAATTAGCTAGGCATGAGGACGTTTGTAAAATACTTTTAGGTTATTCAAACAATTTTAAAAGTTATATTTTCCCACTTTGATTGCAGAAAAAAAAACATTTTACTAAATATCTGTGTTTTTGTATTGATGTTATAATTGCAGTGAAGAAGCCTAGTACATTTCACTAAGCATGTACGAGGGTTGATCAAATATAAACGAGACTGACTTTCTAAAAACTTTTCCGTTGGACATTGAACTCTAAAGGGTGGGGTTTCAGGTAGCCTGGGAGGTTTGGGACGGGCGTAGACGGGCAACATTTCCGTTCGGACCCTTCAGTATAAAACTATACAATGAGTGAGAGTGAAGTGCACGTTTCCGTGGAGCAGAGAATTAATGGAAGAAAAATATAAAAAGTGGAATAGGATTGGGTTACAAAAAAGAAGAATCTCAGAATTAGCTGTATTGCATTTGCAGATGATATGGCCTTGTTTGCTGAAACAATGGAGGAAGCAAGGGAGCAGATTCTTGAATTGAAGAAACAAGCAGCTAAAATAGGTCTAAACATATCGTTTGAAAAGACCAAAATCATGACAAACAACAAATACCCAAATAAATACCTTAAAATCCAAGAACAGAAAATAGAAATTGTAAAAGAGTTCAAATATCTTGGTGAATGGATTAGTTGGAATGCAGGTGAAGGCAAGGCAATGGAATCCAGGAAAAACAAACTTGAATTGGCCTTCCAATTGACGAAAGAAACATACAATAAGAAATCCCTTTCATGGGGGTCCAAAATTAAACATTATAAAACAGTGATCAAGCCGGAAGCACTGTACGCAGCAGAAACATTAACCATGAATCGCATAGGCCAGATAGAAAAGCTTGAAATAACGGAAAGGAAAATCTTAAGAAAAATTATAGGAACAAAATTTCAGGATAATAAGGTAGTATATATAAGAAATGAAGCTCTCTACAAGAAAATTGAAAAACTGTCAGATACTATGAGAAAAAGGAGAATAAATTTTTACGGCCATCTTCTTAGAATGAACTCTAATAGATTAACGAAACAAGTGTTTGATTTTTTCCATAATCGTAAAACAAAACCGAACTGGTTTAAAGAAATTGAAAAAGACCTAATAGAATTAAAAATTACAGAAAATTCACTGCTTGACCAAACTGCTAAGATAATTACCAGAGACGAAAGAATAAGATTCCAAGATAAAGGCAAAATAAAACCTAAAGCTATCATTTCAGAAGAGGAGAGGAAAAGAAGATCGGAAAGAATGAAGAGCTACTGGGAACAAAGAAAAGTACAGCGCGCAAGAAATGATTCATTCAGCGTACCCCAAAGAGGGTGAAACGAAGAGAAGAAGAAATAAACTTTATTAAACTCTTTGACTTGTATACAGTACCTATATAGGCCAACTGTTGGAAACAGAAACTGTAAGGTCCCTCCTACCTCCAATCTTGTACAAAAAGACAGGGACCTTCAACAGCTGACTTATGTGAAATCAAAGACCCTGATACCCTGAACTCACCCCTTTAATTACTTTTAACTAACACATTCCATTAAGAACAATAAACAACAAGCTCTTCATTCCAAACTACAGTTACAGTGCATCTTTCCAATCCTTCCAATTGAATTTATGATTTTGTTAATTGACATTTCTTATGATGACAAAAGATTTTGTGAGATACTCCATTTCAATATATTCCATTCTATTGTATGACCAATGGTTGATTCTCACACCTGCCTTTAAGCCCATTGTACATTTTTTTTTTTTTTTAAGTCTGACTATTGTGCACACTTGGGCTAATGCAGACGATGGGATGATTTTAGAGCGTATGAAAATGCCAAGCCCTCGCCGGGAATCGAACCCGGGTCCTCGGGGTGAAAGCCTAGTACGCTATCAACTAGACCACCGAGGCGGCTCCCATTGTACATTTTACAGGTTTTGAATATAAACATTCTTAGCCTATTACAGAAGATTTGTACCTTAATCTCTAAATGTAACTAATATACCATAGTCTTCTCTAGGATTGTTAAATGGGGGGGGGGTTTATTGGTACAGGGGTTCTCCAGTGGAAACTTTTTCAAACTTAAACACAGTGATGAGTTTTAAAGACTTCTGAGGGCAACTTTATTGTGCTGATTTTTGTTTAGTAAATCGTCTATAATTTCAGTAATTAGCTAGGCATGAGGACGTTTGTAAAATACTTTTAGGTTATTCAAACAATTTTAAAAGTTATATTTTCCCACTTTGATTGCAGAAAAAAAAACATTTTACTAAATATCTGTGTTTTTGTATTGATGTTATAATTGCAGTGAAGAAGCCTAGTACATTTCACTAAGCATGTACGAGGGTTGATCAAATATAAACGAGACTGACTTTCTAAAAACTTTTCCGTTGGACATTGAACTCTAAAGGGTGGGGTTTCAGGTAGCCTGGGAGGTTTGGGACGGGCGTAGACGGGCAACATTTCCGTTCGGACCCTTCAGTATAAAACTATACAATGAGTGAGAGTGAAGTGCACGTTTCCGTGGAGCAGAGAATTATTATTAAGTTTTTGGCCAAGGAGGGGGTCAATCCGACTGAAATCTTTCGTAGATTGACGGCTCAATACGGGGACAGGACCCTGTCAAGAGCTCGCGTTTTTGCTTGGCACAAGGAATTCGCCGAAGGACGGGAAGCAGTAGAAAACCTGAAGGCCTAATCACGATCGTCGGCCGGGAAGGTAATGGCCACTGTATTTTTCGACAATCAAGGCGCCTTTCACGTCGATTTCCTCCATCAACGACGCACAATAAATGCACAATATTATTGCGATGTTTTAGAGGCCGCAAAACAGTCTTTTCGTAGGAAAAGGAAATCTAAACCGGCGAGAAACGTCATTCTTCTTCACGATAATGCCCGACCACATTCGGCGAACGCTACGAGGCTTAAACTCGATCAAATTGGCTGGGAACCAATGGAACATCCCCCTTACAGTCCAGACTTATCACCCTGCGACTATCACCTGTTTGGGCCACTCAAAGAGGCGCTTGGAGGCCAGCGTTTCGAAGACGATTCTGCGGTGGAGACCTTCGTGCTCCAATGGCTCAATGAACGCCCGAGAACTTTTTACGAAGATGGAATTAAAAAACTTCCAATCCGGTGGGAAAAATGTGTTACTCGTGCGGGAGACTATGTAGAAAAATAAGTTGTATCAAGAATAATTTGTAAGTAAGTAATAAATTTTTAAAAAAATCAGTCTCGTTTATATTTGATCAACCCTCGTACAATCCAAACGTTAATAATATTTAATAATATAGCCTAATGGTGCAGTAATTCAGTAGTTGGTTATTGATGAATTTGTGGTTTGTTGGAAGACAAATAATGACATAAAACTTAACTATAGCTGTAATATTAGAAAAGCAATTGAACATTCTATTAAATTAGCTCAAATTTATTTTAAAAAAATACTTAGTTTTAATGCAGATAAGCCTACTTTTACTACAACTATTTAACTCAACACAATGAACTGGCTTCCTATTATAGTAAAAAAAAACAACCAGTTAAGTCATGTTTGATTAAACGACACAATTCTTTCTCGTTAATGGTTCGTGAGTTGTTAAAATTTATAAAAATAATTGTACTGATAAGAACAATCTGCTGTTTAGATAAAACTAATGACAACCGAGCAGATTATTAACTAGTTAATTTGTTAAACTTATAATTACAGTTAATGATTTATCCTTGTGGGAGGGAGTCTTTATTTACTGCCTAACGTAATTCAAGTTCTTTTAGTTTTCCTGGTAGATAATGTACTTCACTTGACTTTACTTTATCATCGAGTAGATAGTTAGTGCTAATATCAAATGTTAGATAAAAAAAAACACCAACACTTTCTAGCTTTTAATCACTTCCTAAAAAATACCCTGTAATTAAGCAACGGGAAAATCTGGAAAATCGGTAAAGTTCCGAATATCAGTTTATGAAATTATACGAGGGTTGTCCGTAAAGTAAGGTTCCAAAGGCACTAAAGTCACTAGGAACGCTGTAACGCGTGGTCCGGTGATCTTAGCTTGCAATTTGGTCCCCCCCACTCCCAATCCTCACTCCGCGAGCTCTCTGCGACTCTCAGTCTTCGTTTGGTAGTCTTTAATAATGAAGTTGTCTTGTGTCTCCTGCCAGGTGCGAATTACATTCTGTGATTCGTTTTTTGTGTGCAAAAAACATTGTGCCGGTAGATATTCGTACCCAACTGCGGAGAAGTCTACGAGAAAAATGTATGAGCATACAACACGTGCGCAAATGGTGCAGAGAATTCCAAGACGGAAGTACAGACGTTCATGATGAACAGCGTTTCGAACGAAAATATTGCGAAAGTGGAAGAAGCAATGCTGAACGATCGAAGGGTGACTGTTCGGGAGCTCTCCGATAAAATTTTGACAGACCATTTAGGGTATAGCAAGGTTTGTGCAAAATGGGTCCCAAGACAGCTTACAGCAGATCACAAACGGCAACTGATTGATGCGGCCCGCGAATTTCTTCAGGCCTACGAAACCCATGGCGAGAAATTCTTGGACTACATTGTCAGTGGGGACGTTTTTTAATTCAAAAAACCTCTCCATAGAAGATATAAAAAAGCTTAGTTTAAAAAAATTTTTTAAAAATCGATACAGTAGTTTTAAATGCTGTCGGATAAATAATGGACGCACACAGTTTCAATAAATATATTTCGGATGTTTTTGAAACAATTGCGTTTCACTTTACGAGTCACAGAGTTTATTCCATTCTTCCTTACTTACTGATGGCGTATAATTAAGCAACTTATCCAGTATACAGGGTGTACCACAAACTGGTATTTGTGTTTCGTGAAACTTGTTATCTTGATATATTGTATCCAAATGGAAGGCCTAAAACATTATACAGAAAAAACCAGCTGAAGACAATTAATTTATAAAGACATGTTTGTTTAGCTAGTTATCGTCTGCTGACACGATATTGAAAAATAAAAATACGATAATGAAGTATAATATTCAACAATTATTATATTCTTGGAATAATATTCGTGGAACAAATATTCAATCTTAAAAACATTATGGCATACCAAAAAGTAAGAGCTAAAACGTATGTAATTACTTTTATTGATTTTAAAAAGGCCCACGATTCCATTGATAGAGAATCTCTTATATCCGTACTAGAAGAACTAAATTTGGATAAGAAAACAACTAATATCATAAAAGCAACTATAACAAATACAGTTTCGAAAGTTAAATTTATGGGTGAACTATCGAATTCATTTGAAGTAAAAACGGGAGTCAGGCAGGGGGATGGGCTCTCCCCTTTATTGTTTAATTGTGCACTTGAGAAAGTAGTCAGGGAATGGAAGAAAAATATAAAAAATGGAATAGGATTGGGTTACTAAAAGAAGAATATCAGAATTAGCTGTATTGCATTTGCAGATGATATGGCCTTGTTTGCTGAAACAATGGAGGAAGCAAGGGAGCAGATTCTTGAATTGAAGAAACAAGCAGCTAAAATAGGTCTAAACATATCTTTTGAAAAGACCAAAATCATGACAAACAACAAATACCCAAATAAATACCTTAAAATCCAAGAACAGAAAATAGAAATTGTAAAAGAGTTCAAATATCTTGGTGAATGGATTAGTTGGAATGCAGATGAAGGCAAGGCAATGGAATCCAGGAAAAACAAACTTGAGTTGGCCTTCCAATTGACGAAAGAAACATACAATAAGAAATCCCTTTCATGGGGTCCAAAATTAAACATTATAAAACAGTGATCAAGCCGGAAGCACTGTACGCAGCAGAAACATTAACCATGAATCGCATAGGCCAGATAGAAAAGCTTGAAATAACGGAAAGGAAAATCTTAAGAAAAATTATAAGAACAAAATTTCAGGATAATAAGGTAGTATATATAAGAAATGAAGCTCTCTACAAGAAAATTGAAAAACTGTCAGATACTATGAGAAAAAGGAGAATAAATTTTTACGGCCATCTTCTTAGAATGAACTCTAATAGATTAACGAAACAAGTGTTTGATTTTTTCCATAATCGTAAAACAAAACCGAACTGGTTTAAAGAAATTGAAAAAGACCTAATGGAATTAAAAATTACAGAAGATTCATTGCTTGATCAAACTGCTAAGATAATTACCAAAGACGAAAGAATAAGATTCCAAGATAAAACCAAAATAAGACCTAAACCTGTCATTTCGGAAGATGAGAGGAAAAGAAGATCGGAAAGAATGAAGAGCTACTGGGAACAAAGAAAAGTACAGCGCGCAAGAAATGATTGATTCAGCGTACCCCAATGAGGGTGAAACGAAGAGAAGAAGAAAGAAGTATAATAATGAAAAGAATAGCTTCATACAAATTCAAAAGTCAGTATTTCAAGGAATTGATTAAACGGTTCTACGGTAGTTCCGGCAAAATATTGCCTTTTCTCATAATTACAGTATTTTATTCATACAGTCATCATTTCGTAAAAAATGTCATCCTTGAAACTAGGAGAAGACCCATTTTTGGTCTTCTACAAGCAAGTGATGATGCTAGTATAGGCGAAAACGTCTAAGCCTCTTAAAAATACATTTATCGGTTTGCTTTGCTAGTAAATACTTTACGTGCACAATAAGCCTAAGTTTACGTACAATAAACTTGAGTCCGTATTCACCAGTAAACTATTCTTATATTTAAAAAATGTATGTATTTACAGTTCAAGATTGTATGATTGTTTCAATATAACTTTTAGTTATGACTGTATCAAATAATTTCAGCATGTCACCTATATATAACCTTATTGCTTACAACCCACCTTAACGATATGTTCACCATTAATGAGATGTAGCTCGAAAACTATCGTAGCTCCAGGAGAAGGTTCAAAAGCATCTGGATTTCCGATTCCATTCATTATACCCACAAGTGTGGTGTCATGGCCGCCGAATAGTACTATCTTTCTGTTTGGCTGCAGATCATTTTTGGCCTTTTCTGACATTTGTTTTTTAAAAAACCGGAAGAAAGTACCTGAAATAGCATATAAAGCGCAATAAAGTACATTGTATAACGATATTACAAATTTATGAGTATCAGCATATACGGGATGTCCCACGAAAGGAAATTAAAATCTCGATGGCCGCGACTGCTAGTGGCGTTCTGTCTTATGACATTTGAGAGAGCATCATGGCTGTAAATATGTATGAACAAGTAGTAAATCAAGAAGTACTGACTGATTTTAAAGATTCAAAAAAGATCCATCTACTTTTTAACAAACTAATGCTTCTCTCCATTATGGAATTCGGTCAAGTAATTGTTAAATAACAGTCTTCAACGGCGTTGGATACGTTTTAGATGTTAATTTTTTAAATTGGCCACCCTGGCCTTCTGATTTAATAGAATGTTACTTTTTATTTAAAGCAGCAAGTGTACTAATAAATTAGTTTGTTTTTTCTTTTAAAAATTGTGTTTTTTCCAAACGTTACAAAAGCTGTACTTTATTTCAACGGTGTTTTTATTTATTTGTTTGTTTTTACGCCTTTTGTTGCGAAGTAGATGTTGCACTGCACTGAACTGAGCGCTCTCTCCGTTATTTTCAAGGTCACGCAGGTCTGCCAACTGCAGGAACTGAAATCCCACAGTTACCTGAGCAAAACTTGGTCAGTCGATGAATTAAATAGCACAAACCAGAATAGTGTGTGTCACTTTGTACAGATTCTAGGGCAAATTAAAATTAGGAGTTTTTTTCAAACACACTGTATTGTAAATGTATAAAAAAATGCATTACTTGTAAAATGTACCAATCACAAAACACTGAATTCAGTTGACGCACTACGCACTCGAATGTCGTGTTGATATACGGAGAGGTAAGTGAGCACGTGTTTAGCCGTTATGGAGAGATTCCCAACATTTTATTGACCTCAATACAGAAAGTATTTTATCGTTATAGTTATATTTCCGTTATAAAGAGATACGCAATAGAGAGATTTTAATATTTATATTAACATAAAAGGAAGCACTTTGTATTGTAAACAAATACAATATGGAAAGTATATTCTTTGCTTATCGCAAAATGAAAGCTAACTAAATTTATATAAAAATAAAAACAGACCATTTTTTGTATATAAAAAAAAAATACAGTAAGGAAACAAACCCCTTACCACAAAATGAAAGAAAATTAATTTTATATAACAATATACAATGATAACTTTATATAATGAACTAATGCAACAATGGAGGAAACAAGGGAGCAGATTCTTGAATTGAAGAAACAAGCAGCTAAAATAGGTCTAAACATATCTTTTGAAAAGACCAAAATCATGACAAACAACAAATACCCAAATAAATACCTTAAAATCCAAGAACAGAAAATAGAAATTGTAAAAGAGTTCAAATATCTTGGTGAATGGATTAGTTGGAATGCAGATGAAGGCAAGGCAATGGAATCCAGGAAAAACAAACTTGAATTGGCCTTCCAATTGACGAAAGAAACATACAATAAGAAATCCCTTTCATGGGGGTCCAAAATTAAACATTATAAAACAGTGATCAAGCCGGAAGCACTGTACGCAGCAGAAACATTAACCATGAATCGCATAGGCCAGATAGAAAAGCTTGAAATAACGGAAAGGAAAATCTTAAGAAAAATTATAGGAACAAAATTTCAGGATAATAAGGTAGTATATATAAGAAATGAAGCTCTCTATAAGAAAATTGAAAAACTGTCAGATACTATGAGAAAAAGGAGAATAAATTTTTACGGCCATCTTCTTAGAATGAACTCCAATAGATTGACGAAACAGGTGTTTGATTTTTTCCATAATCGTAAAACAAAACCGAACTGGTTTAAAGAAATTGAAAAAGACCTAATGGAATTAAAAATTACAGAAAATTCACTGCTTGACCAAACTGCTAAGATAAGTACCAAGGACGAAAGAATAAGATTCCAAGATAAAACCAAAATAAGACCTAAACCTGTCATTTCGGAAGAGGAGAGGAAAAGAAGATCGGAAAGAATGAAGAGCTACTGGGAACAAAGAAAAGTACAGCGCGCAAGAAATGATTGATTCAGCGTACCCCAAAGAGGGTGAAACGAAAAGAAGAAGAAGAACTAATGCAAGAAGGAAAATCCTTTTTCCCAAAATGAATGCAAACTAATTTTTTGTAACTTTATGAACAGAGCACTATATGTAATAAACAAATACAATAGCGAGAACTCGTTTTCACAAAATGAAAATATTTAGGAAAAATTAACGAGTTACTTTATTCTGTTCTGAATTTCGGTAACATGGCCCAATTAAGTATATCGCCAAAGATGGTAGCTACTCTCAATAACTGAATGTTTTAATAATTTGCTCGCATAATACGATACTAAGCTTTTTAAAATTACTGTACCCATACTCAAAATAAATAATTTAAAAACAATTAAATTTATCTGTAAAACCATAAGATCTTAAATAATTATGCAATAATTAATAGAAGTTTGCTGTTTTTATTTTCTAGCTAAAACAAAAATAAATTATTACATTAAATAATTTTCTTGACAATAACCTTACCTGATGTAAGATTCAGCATTTCTGGTGAATCTGCTAACCATGATTTTAAAATCATGTTATTTACTTTTCTCAAAGTTTTGGGGTAAAATTCTCTCGTCCAATTTGGTAATTTCAATCCTTGCATATCCTACAACAAACTTACTGTAATTACTATAGGTTATGGTTCCCACATGAAATTTCGTGTAAGGGATTCAAAATCTGAAATAGGCCTCTAATTATTGAATAATGTGTTTTATAAAGTAGAGAAGGTTGGTCACCCTGGAATATGTTTTATAAATGTTTATTTTTACAGTTAAAAATGTTTTTGAAAGTTTTTTTTCTATAACACACCAAAACAAAACAAAAATATCAGGCCAGGACCCCATCCTTATGGGGGTCATGTTGTAGGTTACTGGTAAACCACATCTCGATCTATTCAAAAGTTTAATTATTTTTAAGTTTTGATATGAGTGAAGATAGTATTGTGCATTACACCGATACCTACCTTTAATATCGTGAGTAAACAAATATTGCAATTAATTAAGTCTATCACGCCCTTAATATACACAACTAAATACACTAATATTACCTGAACTAATTATATTAGAGAATATACAAACTTTTCTACACTAAATAAGACGCCTAAAATATGACAAAGTATGCCATTTCTGCAATTAACACAATATTTACCGCTTAAAGTACGATAAAACACATATTCCGTTATATAATTATTTACATGAATATTACCTATACCGCTTAAAGTACGATAAAACACATATTCCGTTATATAATTATTTACATGAATATTACCTATACCGCTTAAAGTACGATAAAACACATATTCCGTTATATAATTATTTACATGAATATTACCTATACCGCTTAAAGTACGATAAAACACATATTCCGTTATATAATTATTTACATGAATATTACTTATACCGCTTAAAGTACGATAAAACACATATTCCGTTATATAATTATTTACATGAATATTACCTATACCGCTTAAAGTACGATAAAACACATATTTCGTTATATAATTATTTACATGAATATTACCTATACGCTTAAAGTACGATAAAACACATATTCCGTTATATAATTATTTACATGAATATTACCTATACCGCTTAAAGTACGATAAAACACATATTCCGTTATATAATTATTTACATGAATATTACCTATACCGCTTAAAGTACGATAAAACACATATTCCGTTATATAATTATTTACATGAATATTACCTATACCGCTTAAAGTACGATAAAACACATATTCCGTTATATAATTATTTACATGAATATTACCTATACCGCTTAAAGTACGATAAAACACATATTCCGTTATATAATTATTTACATGAATATTACCTATACCGCTTAAAGTACGATAAAACACATATTCCGTTATATAATTATTTACATGAATATTACCTATACCGCTTAAAGTACGATAAAACACATATTCCGTTATATAATTATTTACATGAATATTACCTATACCGCTTAAAGTACGATAAAACACATATTCCGTTATATAATTATTTACATGAATATTACCTATACCGCTTAAACGTAACGAAATACACAAACACTACCTCAAATATAACAAAACACACATTATTACATTGAACACGACCACATATACTAATTACAAATAAAATAAATCGGACGATATGTGTAAATAATTTTACAAATCATGATTTTACTGTTTATTATATGCATCGGCTTGCTTACAAATTCATTATCATTTAACTTCACTAAAAACAAAAACGATTTTATGGAATCTTACAAATAAATTCTAAAACTATGCTAACATACCATTTTACTTAATAACTAGGTGGGTGAAAGAGCTGAGGTGATTTATATGGATGATTTAACAAAATAAAAATATGAATTTAAATTTAGGCTCTTACGTATTAGGTTGGTTTTAAAACATATTACGAAAAAGATTTCTAAGGTCTTTGGACTAATTATGTCTTCAATTCTGATGATTACAGCTGCCGGTATAATTTTGAATTTAGTATTAAAAAGTATCAATCACAAGCTTATTACCAAATATATTATTTTCTGTAAACTGAATTTTGTTGATTACTGAATAAAATGTATGTTTTGGTGCAGTTTAGTAATTAACGTTACCATTACTAAACGTTACCATTACTGTTACCATTATTAACGTTATTAACATTAACATTAATCATTATTAACGTTACCATTACTAAACGTTACCATTACTGTTACCATTATTAACGTTATTAACATTAACATTAAACATTATTAACGTTACCATTACTAAACGTTACCATTACTGTTACCATTATTAACGTTATTAACATTAACATTAAACATTATTAACGTTACCATTACTGTTACCATTATTAACGTTATTAACATTAACATTAAACATTATTAACGTTACCATTACTAAACGTTACCATTACTGTTACCATTATTAACGTTATTAACATTAACATTAAACATTATTAACGTTACCATTACTGTTACCATTATTAACGTTATTAACATTAACATTAATCATTATTAACGTTACCATTACTAAACGTTACCATTACTGTTACCATTATTAACGTTATTAACATTAACATTAAACATTATTAACGTTACCATTACTAAACGTTACCATTACTGTTACCATTATTAACGTTATTAACATTAACATTAAACATTATTAACGTTACCATTACTGTTACCATTATTAACGTTATTAACATTAACATTAAACATTATTAACGTTACCATTACTAAACGTTACCATTACTGTTACCATTATTAACGTTATTAACATTAACATTAAACATTATTAACGTTACCATTACTAAACGTTACCATTACTGTTACCATTATTAACGTTATTAACATTAACATTAAACATTATTAACGTTACCATTACTAAACGTTACCATTACTGTTACCATTATTAACGTTATTAACATTAAACATTATTAACGTTACCATTACTAAACGTTACCATTACTGTTACCATTATTAACGTTATTAACATTAACATTAAACATTATTAACGTTACCATTACTAAACGTTACCATTACTGTTACCATTATTAACGTTATTAACATTAACATTAAACATTATTAACGTTACCATTACTAACCGTTACCATTACTGTTACCATTATTAACGTTATTAACATTAACATTAAACATTATTAACGTTACCATTACTAAACGTTACCATTACTGTTACCATTATTAACGTTATTAACATTAACATTAAACATTATTAACGTTACCATTACTAAACGTTACCATTACTGTTACCTTTATTAACGTTATTAACATTAACATTAAACATTATTAACGTTACCATTACTAAACGTTACCATTACTGTTACCATTATTAACGTTATTAACATTAAACATTATTAACGTTACCATTACTAACCGTTACCATTACTGTTACCATTATTAACGTTATTAACATTAACATTAAACATTATTAACGTTACCATTACTAAACGTTACCATTACTGTTACCATTATTAACGTTATTAACATTAACATTAAACATTATTAACGTTACCATTACTAAACGTTACCATTACTGTTACCATTATTAACGTTATTAACATTAAACATTATTAACGTTACCATTACTAACCGTTACCATTACTGTTATCATTATTAACGTTATTAACATTAACATTAAACATTATTAACGTTACCATTACTAAACGTTACCATTACTGTTACCATTATTAACGTTATTAACATTAACATTAAACATTATTAACGTTACCATTACTAAACGTTACCATTACTGTTACCATTATTAACGTTATTAACATTAACATTAAACATTATTAACGTTACCATTACTAAACGTTACCATTACTGTTACCATTATTAACGTTATTAACATTAACATTAAACATTATTAACGTTACCATTACTGTTATGGCA
The DNA here is from genome assembly GCA_022606455.1 of Callitettix versicolor. Classification (NCBI taxonomy): domain Eukaryota; kingdom Metazoa; phylum Arthropoda; class Insecta; order Hemiptera; family Cercopidae; genus Callitettix; species Callitettix versicolor. The sequence continues at coordinate 94,629,151 of CM040185.1, forward strand.
TTTTTATTTCAAGAGTAATTGAAATAGAAGTCGATCTGCTTGTAACCTAACCTAACCACTTACTCTCCGAACGGAATTTCTAGATATTTAAACAGATGAACCTCTTGTGCACAAACCACCTGCGCTAAAACGCTAAATCCGTGACTCCTTCCTACCACCTCAGTCATTGGAATATGTTCCATTCTAACTGTTCTACTCACTTAGTCATTGTTTAGTTTTATCTTTTCTTGATCCCCTGTAACATCCACCTTGCCAAATATTTTCTCACATTTTTTTATAAATCATTTTACTATCATAATCGGTATTAAAATTTGTGAAAATCAGCACTTTGAAATTTCAATTTGCTTTGAAAATACATATCTTAACTCTGGCCACGCATCAATCGCTCGAAATTTACGACGTTTACAAAAGTTAGATTGCTGACACAGGCCTGTAATTTTTTTTATATAAAGTTTTTAATTACTCCACAAAAACTATTTAGAGATCACGATAACTTGGTTTATCGTAATGACCTCTTCAATAGCTCTTTTTTAGCAAAAATGTTCGCTAGTAACTTTACAATAAAAACTTGCAAAATTATAAACTGTATTATTATAAAAACACTAACAAGACTTACCTCAAAAAATAAATTGTCCCACATAAAAATAAATCTAAAGGATTAATTATCGCTCGTCCTGTAAGTTTCGATAATGGGCTGTACAGTTTTTGTATATATTTTGTTTTGTTTAACCGTTTTTCAGAATCTTCCCTTAATTTCATATAGCGCGTACATTTACTGGGATTCGTCAATAACTGAAACAAAACAAAATTTGATTTCCTTGTGTGACTGAATATCTAAAATATTTAGATAAAAACATTGTCTTCTACTCACAACTGTTTTATCGATGGAGCTATTATCAGGCCACACTGGGATGGGTTGCCATGTCTCGTTGTCATCTCTACCCCACTTCTGGTATCCTTCAGGAGGGTAAATAGCATGCGATACAATTTGTGTGCTCATCACAGTTCTCTCTGAATCGGTCGAGTGGAATTTCACGTTGTCCGCATTGTACAAATCGCTGAACAGTTTTTTGTATCGATTTTTTATCAGTTTGCCCGCTTTGTAAATTCTGTTCTTTCCTATCTGCACAAACAACATATTATAAGCCTTTGGGACTTTTCTATTATACCACCTCGAGGCTCAATCTACAGTAATTAAAATACCATTTATTTTCGCTTACCATGGTAATTTAGGTAAGGAAGTACAGAAGTATATACTTTCTATATTATTATTTAAAAAAATGTACGAGGGTTGATCAAATATAAACGAGACTGACTTTCTAAAAATTTTTACGTTGGACATTGAACTCTAAAGGGTGGGGTTTCAGGTAGCCTGGGAGGTTTGGGAAGGGCGTAGACGGGCAACATTTCCGTTCGGACCCTTCAGTATAAAACTATACAATGAGTGAGAGTGAAGTGCACGTTTCCGTGGAGCAGAGAATTATTATTAAGTTTTTGGCCAAGGAGGGGGTTAATCCGACTGAAATCTTTCGTAGATTGACGGCTCAATACGGGGACAGGACCCTGTCAAGAGCTCGCGTTTTTGCTTGACACAAGGAATTCGCCGAAGGACGGGAAGCAGTAGAAAACCTGAAGGCCAAATCACGATCGTCGGCCGGGAAGGTAATGGCCACTGTACTTTTCGACAATCAAGGCGCCTTTCACGTCGATTTCCTCCATCAACGACGCACAATAAATGCACAATATTATTGCGATGTTTTAGAGGCCGCAAAGCAGTCTTTTCGTAGGAAAAGGAAATCTAAACCGGCGAGAAACGTCATTCTTCTTCACGATAATGACCGACCACATTCGGCGAACGCTACGAGGCTTAAACTCGATCAAATTGGCTGGGAACCAATGGAACATCCCCCATACAGTCCAGACTTATCACCCTGCGACTATCACCTGTTTGGGCCACTCAAAGAGGCGCTTGGAGGCCAGCGTTTCGAAGACGATTCTGCGGTGGAGACCTTCGTGCTCCAATGGCTCAATGAACGCCCGAGAACTTTTTACGAAGATGGAATTAAAAAACTTCCAATCCGGTGGGAAAAATGTGTTACTCGTGCGGGAGACTATGTAGAAAAATAAGTTGTATCAAGAATAATTTGTAAGTAAGCAATAAATTTTTTAAAAAATCAGTCTCGTTTATATTTGATCAACCCTCGTATATTAAGATAATTTAATTTTTTTAAAAATACCGAACTTACAAACTTCAATCAGTTTTTTTTATCAGGGCAAGCCCTGGTTTTTAACGGAATATTACTTCTGTAACCATAGAAAATTCTTGAAACCATAGATAAACTACTACATGACATTGATTACATGAAGTCTTATTTCATTTATTACATGTTCATCAGATTTAGATTCATATGACCATTCTGGAATGTAAGTGTCCGTATTTGGTGGCTCCGTATTTGGTGGCCAACCAAATACAAGCTCCGTATTTGGTGGCCAACCGGCCTAACTTGTTGACATGAGAGGAACGAATTTCCATAAATGATCAGCGTAACAGAAACTGATTAAAACGTTTTACACGTAACAGAAACTGAAAATATGCGAAGTGAATCCAGACAACCATTGGGGTTATTTTCGTATTTTAATTGCAATTAAAAAATGATTATTAATAAAAAGTATATTTTTTTCTGTAGTATTTTTTGTTATTGTTTACCTTGGTAAGTTGTGCAGTTCCTTCAGGAAAGTACCTCTTGTAATCCTTGTAAGGGTTATTGGGGTAAGAGAAGGGAAAAGGCGAACGAATACCATGGCGGAACACCTGAAAAATGTTATTTTTAATTTTATTTTACTAATTTAAAAAAAAATTTATAATTTACTTTTAACAGATAACCTCAAACGACAGCCTTCTTGATTCAGAGGCATTGTTAGTATTACGCTGTTATTATACAGTGTAAAGTGGCGTTGGGCAAGTGGTGTTCACTTTTTGGTTTTTGGGGTTACAACTTGTGAAACCATTTTCAAAATATTGAGGGCTATTATAACTTGGTTTGTCATTAAATCATAAATTTTTATTATGTTTTCAATGCTAACATTTTAGTAATTTTCAATTTAACATTTTATTTTTAAACCACGATGTTTAGTACGGTTACACAGCACTTAATACACCACAGTATTTTCTTAGTATTATAAATACGAATAAATTTCTATTTTGTAGTTCAATATCGATCATTAAAACCATTAATTATTCAGCAAACTTAATCTTGGAAGATAAACATTACTGGTGTGCTTTGTTTAAGAATAACGTAAATCTGTTTTTCTCTTTTCGTAACAAAAACCTCACATAAATCATTTAAAGTCAGTTTGATTTTGTCACTGCAATTACGAATTAAAATTAAAAAGAAATAAAAACTTTATGATGAAAAAAGCTGCCCAATGGATATGGTAACGGGGAAGCATGAGACTTAGGTTATCGCCCACCTAGGCTTATATTTGATTTGTAGCTTTGCAATTATTAAATTTAATACCACACAGTTTATATCGTTGTTTGGTGACATCTGTCGTAGGAAAAACATAAAAATTTTGCAGTACAAAATGGCATGAAACCCTTTCATCCTTGTCAATGCGTCCTTAGCTATCACCCGTCTGAAAGCACCGAACGGCGGAAGACTCGCTCTGAGGAAATTCACCACGGCGGCTTCATGCGGTTCTTCAATTTTTTTTTACCCCTGTCAATGCGTCCTTAGCTATCACCCGTCTGGAAGCACCGAACGGCGGAAGTCTCGCTCTGGAGAAATTCACCTCGGCGGCTTCATGCGGTTCTTCAATTTTTTTTTACCTCTGTCAATGCGTCCTTAGCTATCACCCGTCTGAAAGCACCGAACGGCGGAAGTCTCGCTCTGGAGAAATTCACCACGGCGGCTTCATGCGGTTCTTCAATTTTTTTTTACCCCTGTCAATGCGTCCTTAGCTATCACCCGTCTGAAAGCACCGATCGGCGGAAGTCTCGTTCTGGAGAAATTCACCACGGCGGCTTCATGCGGTTCTTCAATTTTTTTACCCCTGTCAATGCGTCCTTAGCTATCACCCGTCTGAAAGCACCGAACGGCGGAAGTCTCGCTCTGGAGAAATTCACCACGGCGGCTTCATGCGGTTCTTCAATTTTTACCCCTGTCAATGCGTCCTTAGCTATCACCCGTCTGGAAGCACCGAACGGCGGAAGTCTCGCTCTGGAGAAATTCACCACGGCGGCTTCATGCGGTTCTTCAATTTTTTTTTACCCCTGTCAATGCGTCCTTAGCTATCACCCGTCTGGAAGCACCGAACGGCGGAAGACTCGCTCTGGAGAAATTCACCACGGCGGCTTCATGCGGTTCTTCAATTTTTTTTTACCCCTGTCAATGCGTCCTTAGCTATCACCCGTCTGGAAGCACCGAACGGCGGAAGACTCGCTCTGGAGAAATTCACCACGGCGGCTTCATGCGGTTCTTCAATTTTTACCCCTGTCAATGCGTCCTTAGCTATCACCCGTCTGGAAGCACCGAACGGCGGAAGTCTCGCTCTGGAAAAATTCACCACGGCGGCTTCATGCGGTTCTTCAATTTTTTTTTACCCCTGTCAATGCGTCCTTAGCTATCACCCGTCTGAAAGCACCGAACGGCGGAAGTCTCGCCCTGGAGAAATTCACCACGGCGGCTTCATGCGGTTCTTCAATTTTTTTACCCCTGTCAATGCGTCCTTAGCTATCACCCGTCTGAAAGCACCGAACGGCGGAAGTCTCGCTCTGGAGAAATTCACCACGGCGGCTTCATGCGGTTCTTCAATTTTTTTTTACCCCTGTCAATGCTCCTTAGCTATCACCCGTCTGAAAGCACCGAACGGCGGAAGTCTCGCTCTGGAGAAATTCACCACGGCGGCTTCATGCGGTTCTTCAATTTTTTTTACCCCTGTCAATGCGTCCTTAGCTATCACCCGTCTGGAAGCACCGAACGGCGGAAGTCTCGCTCTGGAGAAATTCACCACGGCGGCTTCATGCGGTTCTTCAATTTTTTTTTACCTCTGTCAATGCGTCCTTAGCTATCACCCGTCTGAAAGCACCGAACGGCGGAAGTCTCGCTCTGGAGAAATTCACCACGGCGGCTTCATGCGGTTCTTCAATTTTATTTTACCCTTGTCAATGCTCCTTAGCTATCACCCGTCTGAAAGCACCGAACGGCGGAAGTCTCGCTCTGGAGAAATTCACCACGGCGGCTTCATGCGGTTCTTCAATTTTTTTTACCCCTGTCAATGCGTCCTTAGCTATCACCCGTCTGGAAGCACCGAACGGCGGAAGTCTCGCTCTGGAGAAATTCACCACGGCGGCTTCATGCGGTTCTTCAATTTTTTTTTACCCCTGTCAATGCGTCCTTAGCTATCACCCGTCTGAAAGCACCGATCGGCGGAAGTCTCGCTCTGGAGACATTCACCACGGCGGCTTCATGCGGTTCTTCAATTTTTTTTTACCCCTGTCAATGCGTCCTTAGCTATCACCCGTCTGAAAGCACCGATCGGCGGAAGTCTCGCTCTGGAGAAATTCACCACGGCGGCTTCATGCGGTTCTTCAATTTTTTTTTACCCCTGTCAATGCGTCCTTAGCTATCATCCGTCTGAAAGCACCGAACGGCGGAAGTCTCGCTCTGGAGAAATTCACCACGGCGGCTTCATGCGGTTCTTCAATTTTTTTTTACCCCTGTCAATGCTCCTTAGCTATCACCCGTCTGAAAGCACCGAACGGCGGAAGTCTCGCTCTGGAGAAATTCACCACGGCGGCTTCATGCGGTTCTTCAATTTTTTTTACCCCTGTCAATGCGTCCTTAGCTATCACCCGTCTGAAAGCACCGAACGGCGGAAGACTCGCTCTGGAGAAATTCACCACGGCGGCTTCAACGGTTCTTCAATTTTTTTTACCCCTGTCAATGCGTCCTTAGCTATCACCCGTCTGAAAGCACCGAACGGCGGAAGTCTCGCTCTGGAGAAATTCACCACGGCGGCTTCATGCGGTTCTTCAATTTTTTACCCCTGTCAATGCGTCCTTAGCTATCACCCGTCTGAAAGCACCGAACGGCGGAAGTCTCGCTCTGGAGAAATTCACCACGGCGGCTTCATGCGGTTCTTCAATTTTTTTTTACCCCTGTCAATGCGTCCTTAGCTATCACCCGTCTGAAAGCACCGAACGGCGGAAGTCTCGCTCTTGAGAAATTCACCACGGCGGCTTCATGCGGTTCTTCAATTTTTTTTACCCCTGTCAATGCGTCCTTAGCTATCACCCGTCTGAAAGCACCGAACGGCGGAAGTCTCGCTGTGGAGAAATTCACCACGGCGGCTTCATGCGGTTCTTCAATTTTTTTTTACCCCTGTCAATGCGTCCTTAGCTATCACCCGTCTGAAAGCACCGAACGGCGGAAGTCTCGCTGTGGAGAAATTCACCACGGCGGCTTCATGCGGTTCTTCAATTTTACCCCTGTCAATGCGTCCTTAGCTGTCACCCGTCTGAAAGCACCGAACGGCGGAAGTCTCGCTCTGGAGAAATTCACCACGGCGGCTTCATGCGGTTCTTCAATTTTTTTACCGCTGTCAATGCGTCCTTAGCTATCACCCGTCTGAAAGCACCGAACGGCGGAAGTCTCGCTCTGGAGAAATTCACCACGGCGGCTTCATGCGGTTCTTCAATTTTTTTTACCCCTGTCAATGCGTCCTTAGCTATCACCCGTCTGGAAGCACCGAACGGCGGAAGTCTCGCTCTGGAGAAATTCACCACGGCGGCTTCATGCGGTTCTTCAATTTTTTTACCCCTGTCAATGCGTCCTTAGCTATCACCCGTCTGAAAGCACCGATCGGCGGAAGTCTCGCTCTGGAGAAATTCACCACGGCGGCTTCATGCGGTTCTTCAATTTTTTTTTACCCCTGTCAATGCGTCCTTAGCTATCACCCGTCTGAAAGCACCGATCGGCGGAAGTCTCGCTCTGGAGAAATTCACCACGGCGGCTTCATGCGGTTCTTCAATTTTTTTTTATCCCTGTCAATGCGTCCTTAGCTATCATCCGTCTGAAAGCACCGAACGGCGGAAGTCTCGCTCTGGAGAAATTCACCACGGCGGCTTCATGCTGCGGTTCTTCAATTTTTTTACCCCTGTCAATGCTCCTTAGCTATCACCCGTCTGAAAGCACCGAACGGCGGAAGTCTCGCTCTGGAGAAATTCACCACGGCGGCTTCATGCGGTTCTTCAATTTTTTTACCCCCTGTCAATGCGTCCTTAGCTATCACCCGTCTGCGAAAGCACCGAACGGCGGAAGACTCGCTCTGGAGAAATTCACCACGGCGGCTTCATGCGGTTCTTCAATTTTTTTACCCTGTCAATGCGTCCTTAGCTATCACCCGTCTGAAAGCACCGAACGGCGGAAGTCTCGCTCTGGAGAAATTCACCACGGCGGCTTCATGCGGTTCTTCAATTTTTTTACCCCTGTCAATGCGTCCTTAGCTATCACCCGTCTGAAAGCACCGATCGGCGGAAGTCTCGCTCTGGAGAAATTCACCACGGCGGCTTCATGCGGTTCTTCAATTTTTTTTTACCCCTGTCAATGCGTCCTTAGCTATCATCCGTCTGAAAGCACCGAACGGCGGAAGTCTCGCTCTGGAGAAATTCACCACGGCGGCTTCATGCGGTTCTTCAATTTTTTTTTACCCCTGTCAATGCTCCTTAGCTATCACCCGTCTGAAAGCACCGAACGGCGGAAGTCTCGCTCTGGAGAAATTCACCACGGCGGCTTCATGCGGTTCTTCAATTTTTTTTACCCCTGTCAATGCGTCCTTAGCTATCACCCGTCTGAAAGCACCGAACGGCGGAAGACTCGCTCTGGAGAAATTCACCACGGCGGCTTCAACGGTTCTTCAATTTTTTTTACCCCTGTCAATGCGTCCTTAGCTATCACCCGTCTGAAAGCACCGAACGGCGGAAGTCTCGCTCTGGAGAAATTCACCACGGCGGCTTCATGCGGTTCTTCAATTTTTTTTTACCCCTGTCAATGCGTCCTTAGCTATCACCCGTCTGAAAGCACCGAACGGCGGAAGTCTCGCTCTGGAGAAATTCACCACGGCGGCTTCATGCGGTTCTTCAATTTTTTTTTACCCCTGTCAATGCGTCCTTAGCTATCACCCGTCTGAAAGCACCGAACGGCGGAAGTCTCGCTCTTGAGAAATTCACCACGGCGGCTTCATGCGGTTCTTCAATTTTTTTTACCCCTGTCAATGCGTCCTTAGCTATCACCCGTCTGAAAGCACCGAACGGCGGAAGTCTCGCCCTGGAGAAATTCACCACGGCGGCTTCATGCGGTTCTTCAATTTTTTTTTACCCCTGTCAATGCGTCCTTAGCTATCACCCGTCTGAAAGCACCGAACGGCGGAAGTCTCGCTGTGGAGAAATTCACCACGGCGGCTTCATGCGGTTCTTCAATTTTTTTTACCCCTGTCAATGCGTCCTTAGCTGTCACCCGTCTGAAAGCACCGAACGGCGGAAGTCTCGCTCTGGAGAAATTCACCACGGCGGCTTCATGCGGTTCTTCAATTTTTTTTTACCGCTGTCAATGCGTCCTTAGCTAACACCCGTCTGAAAGCACCGAACGGCGGAAGTCTCGCTCTGGAGAAATTCACCACGGCGGCTTCATACGGTTCTTCAATTTTTTTTTTTAGCGTCCGACTATTGTGCACACTTGGGCTAATGCAGACGATGGGATGATTTATAGCGTATGAAAATGCCAAACCCTGGTCGGGAATCGAACCCGGGTCCTCGGGGTGAAAGCCCAGTACGCTATCAACTAGGCCACCGAGGCGGTTTACGGTTCTTCAAGACAATTCTGTTTTCTGCGGCGCGGTTTCGCTTGGCAAGGCGGGCGATAACCTAACTTAACCTAACCTAACCTAACCTAACCTAACTTAACCTAACCTAACCTAACCTAACCTAACTTAACCTAACCTAACATAACCTAACCTAACCTAACTTAACAAACATACTTACAACAAACGCAAATTTAATTGTTGGTTCAACTTGAGTAGAACACAGCTTATATGCGCTGATGTTTAATTGGAGTCCTGCTGCGACGCTCACTAGAAACAGTCCTAAAATTAAATAAACAGAACACATTATCTGATTAGAGTAGAGTAGACTATTAGAGAATGAACAGATTTTGCGTTACTGTCTTCCAAAATGTCTCCCACAAGTTCTGACAATGAAGTGTTGTACAAGTGTGAAAATGATGTTCAGAAGCAGATATGTTAAGTGTAGATTAAAGAGGTAAATGATTGTTTGTACGTTGGTCAATGATGCTGCGTCATTATTAATTCCAAGATTATATGAGAGTATTTAATTGGTCATTTCTAAAACTGACTTAAAAAAACATTGGCAATTTTTGATATATATACCACTATATATATATATATATATATATATATATATATATATATATATATATATATATATAACTTTTTCATACAATGTATATTATTTTAATTTAATTTAATCTATAATTTTAAATAGCCACCACTTACGGCGCCATTTTATAACTTACGATTATTCTATGAAAAAATGTATAAATTTATTCAGTTATCTAATTTAAAAATAACTTTAACTTTGAACAAAACTTGAACCAAAGTATAAGGTATATGAAATGTTGTTTATGAATAAATTCTGCAGTAAACACGATTTGTTTTGGATGATAACTAACATTTATTAATTTATTTGAACACAAAAAAAACATAATTTTACAGTCACTTTACATTTACTGATATCTCTACAATCTATTAATAACACTATAATGGTTATGCTACTATATATCTAATTCATATTATATTTCTGAAAGTTTGTGTGTTTGTTTGTTTGTTATTCAATCACGCTTTAACCACTGGACCAATTGAGATGAAATTTGGTACGAATATGGTTTAAGTATCATAGATACATATAGGCCTATTCCCGTTTTACAAAACGTCATACTACTTACCCAGCCCAAAATAATTATGTTTTTAGTTTTGTGGCATGTGTTAATTGTAGTTATTTACTGGACCTGTGATTTAGGTACCTGAGATGAACATAGATTCAATCCTATTTTAAGAATCTTAATCTGTGTTTTATTTATTGCAAAATTATTGCTTTTAATGTAACATTTTCAATATTTTAGTTGAAATTTTTTCAAAACTGACTTTAATTTGTTACTTTGTGTTGAATTTTCAATATTAAATGTAAAAAAATTCCTACACAGAGTGCCAATTGTAAGGTAGTATATATATTTGTGTAATTACATTATATGAAAAAATGGTAAATATACAGTGTAGCATATCCTTATTTTTCGATATTTTTGTTACTAAAATGCTTTACTATGTGCCCAAAAGCAAGAATCCAAAATATGAAAGCACGAGAAGTACGATAAAATCGAAAATAAAAGTGACCAACATAACCTCAAAATTGCTAAATCGGTAAAACAATAAAAATACGTCCAACACGGGTTTTGGGTGATAAGAAACCAATTTTTTAAAAGAATTCAGCATAACCAAACTGACACGGTTGTTAGGCCTAACAAGGCGATGCGTGAAAAAACCTTTATATTTTTTTAAAAAATAGCCTACTATATATCCTGACACGGTTGTTGGGCCTATCACGATGATACGTGTAAAAACCTTTTTATTTTTTTAAAGAACACTACATATCCTAACTGACACGGTTGTTAAGCCTAACACGGTGATGCGTGAAAAAACCTTTATATTTTTTTAAAGACTACTACATATCCCAACTGACACGGTTGTTGGGCCTATCATGGTGATGTGTGAAAAAAACCTTTATTTTTTTTTAGAATACTACATAATCTAATCGACACGGTTGTTAGGCCTAACACGGTGATGCGTGAAAAACCTTTATATTTTTTTAAAGAATACTACATATCCTAACTGACACGGTTGTTAGACCTAACACGGTGATGCGTGAAAAACCTTTATATTTTTTTAAAGAATACTGCATAAGTTAACTAACATGGTTGTTAGGCTTAACGCGGTGATGCATTAAAAAAACCTTTATTTATTTTTTAAAAAAGAGTACTCCAAAACCTAACTGACACGGTTTTTGGGCCTAATACGGTGATGCAGGAAAATAGCCTTAATTTTTTTAAAATAGTACTCCATAACTTAACTAACACGGTGGTGCGTTAAAAAACCTTTATTTTAAAAAAGAAATTCACCATAACCTAACTGACACGGTTGTTGGTCCTAACACGGTCATGCGTGATCTTTAATGTATATTACGATTGCGGGAAAAGCCGTGACGGGTAATCATATTATATTTCTGAAAGTTTGTTTTTGTTTATTTGTTTGTTATTCAATCACACTTTAACTACTGGACCAATTGAGATTAAATTTGGTATGAACCAATTAGGTATCTGAGATAAACGCAATACTATTCCAGTTTAATTGAATAATAGTAACTTTTTAATAATACTGTATTTTATTAAAATATGACAGGACCATGTTTTAGAGTATCGAGTAGCAAAAATGTATATTTCTTGGCCAAAAACCATAAATCGTATAATATTATAAATAGAAATATATTAAAATGAAATGACCTATTCTGATTTTGAAAATCGACTATAAATTTTATTGCCTACATTATAATTGCAGGCAAAGCCGCAACGGGTAACAGCTAGTAGGCTATAAATTTACTTTTAAAACTACCAACTTGTTGAAATTTATAATTAATTTTCGATACTTGTAATTTCTTTAAATTTAAAGATTTTTTTTGTTAAATAATTATTATGCTCGGAACTTTAATGGCAGTTTAAGGTAATTATAACTTTTTTAAATTTCCTAGTAGTTTATATAATTCTATTCATCTTACTTGAATTACACTGCAAACTTTCACTATTGTTGATTAATGTCGCTTGTAAATCCTTATCACGACGCAACTTAAGTTACGATGATTTAAAAAAAAACGTCATGTGAGACAATAATTAATACAAAAGAAATAAACCTTTATCTCTGTACAAAATTACTATTTATTTATCAAACACTTTAACAAGAGGCGTGACTTGTATACATAGTATGTGTAACACAATCTACTTGAAAAATACTATTAAATATAAGGACCTCTATCGGTCGACTTTATGATAATAAAGTCATCCATCCCTGGACGCCTATGCAGTACAATGGACAACCTGCTTCGGCTGCCAATCTGGTCTATTTACAGTACAATAGACAACCTGTACTGTAATCCAATACACATACAAATACAGTGGATTGTATTTGCAGTACAATAGACAACCTGTACTGTAATCCAATACACATACAAATACAGTGGATTGTATTTGCAGTACAATAGACAACCTGTACTGTAATCCAATACACATACAAATACAGTGGATTGTATTTGCAGTACAATAGACAACCTGTACTGTAATCCAATACACATACAAATACAGTGGATTGTATTTGCAGTACAATAGACAACCTGTACTGTAATCCAATACACATACAAATACAGTGGATTGTATTTGCAGTACAATAGACAACCTGTACTGTAATCCAATACACATACAAATACAGTGGATTGTATTTGCAGTACAATAGACAACCTGTACTGTAATCCAATACACATACAGATACAGTGGATTGTATTTGCAGTACAATAGACAACCTGTACTGTAATCCAATACACATACAAATACAGTGGATTGTATTTGCAGTACAATAGACAACCTGTACTGTAATCCAATACACATACAAATACATTGGATTGTATTTACAGTACAATAGACAACCTGTACTGTAATCCAATACACATACAAATACATTGGATTGTATTTACAGTACAATAGACAACCTGTACTGTAATCCAGTACACATACAAATACAGTGGATTGTATTTGCAGTACAATAGACAACCTGTACTGTAATCCAATACACATACAAATACAGTGGATTGTATTTGCAGTACAATAGACAACCTGCCGTTTGGATTCACTACCTTTTATCACTTCTCACTGACCCGGTGCCATTAATACAACAAAAGTGAGCCATTCAAAACTACAATTAGACCGCTGCTTTCTAATTCTTTGGAAACTTAAGTGCCTTACACCAAAGCCAAGCCGAGCAAAATTTGAGATGTGTTCGCACTAGGTTTCTAGGCTTCTAGTGAAAGGTGCTTTTCTCCTTCATAGCAGTCTCAGTTGCAATACGGTGTAATAATAATGTAGTCAACCTTGATTATGAGTATGTGGGACAAAGAAGGCGATACTGGATTCACAGTCTCAATATAGATCACGAGAAAAGCGGATAGTGCGCTGATCTATACGAGAAACTCCGATTTTTTGTCGGATTGATCCCACAATGGAGTACTAATTCTTGATTTGCACTAATTAGCAATTCAACATTAATAATCATTGTTACACAATATTACTTTTTATAAATGTACAAAAATCGAGTGATACACTATTGTGCATCACCGTGTGTGTGTGTGTGTGTGTGTGTGTGTGTGTGTGTGTGTGTGTGTGTGTGTGTGTGTGTGTGTGTGTGTGTGTGTGTGTGTGTGTGTGTGTGTGTGTGTGTGTGTGTGTGTGTGTGTGTGTGTGTGTGTGTGTGTGTGTGTGTGTGTGTGTGTGTGTGTGTGTGTGTGTGTGTGTGTGTGTGTGTGTGTGTGTGTGTGTGTGTGTGTGTGTGTGTGTGTGTGTGTGTGTGTGTGTGTGTGTGTGTGTGTGTGTGTGTGTGTGTGTGTGTGTGTGTGTGTGTGTGTGTGTGTGTGTGTGTGTACGTGTGTGTGTGTGTGTGTGTGTGTGTGTGTGTGTGTGTGTGTGTGCGTGCGTGCGTGCGTGTGTGTGTGTGTGTGTGTGTGTGTGTGCAGGTGTGTGTGTGTGTGTGTGTGTGTGTGTGTGTGTGTGTGTGCGTGCGTGCGTGCGTGCGTGCGTGCGTGCGTGCGTGCGTGTGTGTGTGTTTAAAAGCTAAATGTCGGATTTGGACAACATTTTCAAGTATTCTGAGTGTAATTTGTATATATATATATCAGTAAAATTTTTAATTAAACAAATTATGTTCAAGCTTGTTCTGGTCCAAATAAAATATTCTCAAAATTATTTTAATCGATTTCGATCAAATTTCAATTGCTTGTAATTAATCAAACGAAAGGTAACTTTTACGATTTTGTTAACACTCCGAACTATTGACAAAAAAGCTATTAGATTTTTTTCAATGGAATATCGACTTCTTTCAAAATCGGTTTATCAGAATTTGTTCAAATATTGGTCATGTATGAAAATTAATAACTGCAGTCAGTGATACTAAATATAAATACAAGAAATTGAGAGTTCCGCAATAAAAATAAATATTAAACACTAAGTGCTTTTATTTCTTTCATTTACTTTCGAACAATATATTTATTTCAAATTTACTACAATAACTTGCGTAATGAATTCAAATTTACTATAAGAACTTGTGTTATGATTTCAAATTAACTATAAGAACTTGTGTTATGAATTCAAATTTACTATAAGAACTTGTGTTATGAATTCAAATTTACTATAAGAACTTGTGTTATGAATTCAAATTTACTATAAGAACTTGTGTTATGAATTCAAATTTACTATAAGAACTTGTGTTATGAATTCAAATTTACTATAAGAACTTGTGTTATAAATTCAAATTTACTATATGAATTCAAATTTACTATAAGAACTTGTGTTGTGAATTCAAATTTACTATAAGAACTTGTGTTATGAATTCAAATTTACTATAAGAACTTGTGTTATGAATTCAAATTTACTATAAGAAAGAACTATAAGAACTTGTGTTATGAATTCAAATTTACTATAAGAACTTGTGTTATGAATTCAAATTTACTATAAGAACTTGTGTTATGAATTCAAATTTACTATAAAAACTTGTGTTATGAATTCAAATGTACTATAAGAACTTGTGTTATGAATTTTAATGTAGGCTATAACCAAAATATAGGAAACAACATAATATAACCACAAATGTTTAACACAATACGTTTTACTGATGTGATGTATTTCAACTCTTTTAAAACTACTGAAATTATGCATGATATTTTTCTACAATGATTGTGGTTTATTAGTTAAATTATTCACTTGATTACTGCACACAAAATGCCATTATGTTTTTACATTAATATTACCGGTAATAGGCGTACCTCACAAGATCGACTAATAAATTCTTAACCTCATTAATAAGCCATTATCTCTACACAATCACTGTATTAACTGACAACACAAGTAGCCTAACAATGAGAATTAGTGCCTAGTAATATTATAAATATAAAGTAAATATGACTCACTTAAGACTGAATTATAAATAAACCCTGCCATATTCTTAACATCTAAACTCTCTAATAACCTAAACACGAACAGAAGCGTAAAAACGAAAAGTAAACTTGCATAGGTCCTTTGACTCAGATTACACTTTTACTGTTTGTTTTTGCGATATACAGTAGAACAATTACGACAGTACATGTTTTTTTAATCAGTTTTCTGTACTTCGGTGTAATCTCAACATGACCTTGTGTTATATATATTTTATACTAGTAAACTTGTTTTTGATAGGCCTAATAATGTGTTCGCCATTGAATTCATTATTACTTTTCAAAATATAAGTAGGGAAAAGTAAACCAATGCTGTGCTAATCCCCTGTTCGCTATCTTAATTGCCCCTTGTATGTTAAGGAGCACATTGGTTAATTAACATACCTGAAGCGACATTTTTTTAACGCTAATTCCTCGTCCTTATTAGTCTAAGCCAGGGGTCTCCAAACTTTCCAGCCTTAGGGCCATACTGATTACTCCAGTAAGTTCCGAGGGCCAAAACCATATTATCATTGTTGCCGGTGGTAAAAAGTGAAATAGTCCACTGATAAAAAAAAAGTTAGAAAAATTACGCAACGTTTAAAAAAGGCTGCAAATCGGACTAAAGTCCGCAAAACGGCAACACTGCATATTATTAATTTTCCTGTCATCTGTAATTTCTAGATTAGTCGTAGAGTACGAGCCATGAGGAGTAACGTGACACGACATCTGGTGGACACAAGCGGAAATAGGTAGTACCTTCTATCGCTAACAGATGGCGCTAATAGCACGTACAAAATAATCTCGTTGGTTCGAGAAAGTTCTGGTGTCTTCCACTCACTTCTAGATTGCAGTAATTGGAATATATAAGAAGGCTAGTGGCGCAACCACAAGCCAGTTCCTATGACACTGTTGTGAAATAAAATAAAATTAGAATACTTCAGTAAACTAAATTTAATTTGCTATAAAAAATATGTTCTCTAAAAGGAGTTTTCAAGTATGCTAGCTCTCCGCGGGCCGGACAAAATCTGTCCGCGGGCCGGATGTGGCCCTCGGGCCGTAGTTTGGAGTCCCCTGGTCTAAGCAATTCCAGTTAAGCGTTACAACAGTTTCTCAGCTTTGTTGTGCCCGAAGACCCGGGTTCGATTCAAAGTGAACAAACGTACATATGTACACACAAAAGTTAAGATTAGGATGTGACAGGAACCCTCAGAGGCTTTAGATTTGTCTTTGACGTGTTTTGCCAAAACTGCGTACCCTCGTCTTCGTTAAATCAGACGCAGCCATCTTGAAAATAAAGTGAACGGGAAAAATCTTACACGCAAGTCGTTATCTGTTAAAGTAGAAACAGATGAACAGGAGATTTCATTGTTATTCCTGTTTTTTCTTATAACTGTTTGTATGTATTTTCAAAATTGGATAAATTTAGCTTGTCAGTTGCTTCTGTTTTTAAGTGAGCATATCTGGGACTCTGTCATCTAAAACGATCTGAAAAAATTCAGATCATAATCATTAAATTATTTGAAGCATTTTAAATTTTCTAGAAACTAAAAATATTCAACCAATTTGTGTGTGTTTTTTTAAGGTGAAAAGCACATGTATTATCGCCTCCCTACATGTAAGTGTGAGTGTAAAGTGTTAAAGTTGTAAGTGTAGTGTTGTTAGTGTAAGTGTCACACACACACACACACACACACACACCTACGAAATTATTATACATTATATACGAAATAATACATTATATATGTACCTACACACATATATAGGAGTGTGAGGTAGGTGTGTGTGTGTGTGTGTGTGTGTGTGTGTGTGTGTGTGTGTGTGTGTGTGTGTGTGTGTGTGTGTGTGTGTGTGTGTGTGTGTGTGTGTGTGTGTGTGTGTGTGTGTGTGTGTGTGTGTGTGTGTGTGTGTGTGTGTGTGTGTGTGTGTGTGTGTGTGTGTGTGTGTGTGTGTGTGTGTGTGTGTGTGTGTGTGTGTGTGTGTGTGTGTGTGTGTGTGTGTGTGTGTGTGTGTGTGTGTGTGTGTGTGTGTGTGTGTGTGTGTGTGTGTGTGTGTGTGTGTGTGTGTGTGTGTGTGTGTGTGTGTGTGTGTGTGTGTGTGTGTGTGTGTGTGTGTGTGTGTGTGTGTGTGTGTGTGTGTGTGTGTGTGTGTGTGTGTGTGTGTGTGTGTGTGTGTGTGTGTGTGTGTGTGTGTGTGTGTGTGTGTGTGTGTGTGTGTGTGTGTGTGTGTGTGTGTGTGTGTGTGTGTGTGTGTGTGTGTGTGTGTGTGTGTGTGTGTGTGTGTGTGTGTGTGTGTGTGTGTGTGTGTGTGTGTGTGTGTGTGTGTGTGTGTGTGTGTGTGTGTGTGTGTGTGTGTGTGTGTGTGTGTGTGTGTGTGTGTGTGTGTGTGTGTGTGTGTGTGTGTGTGTGTGTGTGTGTGTGTGTGTGTGTGTGTGTGTGTGTGTGTGTGTGTGTGTGTGTGTGTGTGTGTGTGTGTGTGTGTGTGTGTGTGTGTGTGTGTGTGTGTGTGTGTGTGTGTGTGTGTGTGTGTGTGTGAACACTCTCAAGTTTGCAATTTTGGTCCGATTTGATTCAAACATGGGGACCATAATCGATTATGGTATTACTTTAAAGACATTCGTTAACCAGCGAAATTCGTTCAACGAAATAAAAATGGCGGTGACGATCATAAAACCAAAATAAAAACACCTTAAATGGATTTTGGTAGCCATCTTGAAAAAATATTATGTATTCTATCCTTTTACGGCGTAAAATTTGAAGTCGTAACGTTTTTGTCTTAAATGTTTTTGAACTATGATTTCATTGTCGCAATAAGCGTTAAACCCCGCAGGGGGGTGCAGACTAGCTGCACCTATTGAGAGGATTTAGACGTCCCTCGCGACACCCGAGTCTAACACACACTTACACTTGCAACACTACACTTACGACTTTAACACTTTACACACTTACATTTAGGGAGGCGATAATAGCCTCAATGTGCGTTTCGCCTTAAAAAAAATTAAAAAAAGCGTTAAAAACTGCTTAAATTAGCGTTTCTAATTTTCAAAACCCATTGAAATTAAGAAATTTAATTATACAGCGGTCAGGGTTCATTTTAGTGTTTGCAGTTTAATTTGAAAGTATAAAATGCAGATTTTAGTGCTGATTATGTTCGTGGAATCTGAATTTGTAAAAGGTTACGGTAAAGGAAAACAATTTTGGAAATTCGCTTCTATCACGTCAGCGAGACAGCTGCGTGCCGCGATTTTTTATTCTTGTAGTCATGAGTTATATGTGCGCGTGCCACACACGTGCGTGCAGGCAATATGTATTGAAATAATTTTGTAAAACGCAGCCTTGTAAGACCAGCTGTTCGCGTACAATACCGGCGCTCAGTGGGTACATATATTGATTGTCAGCTGATAGCAAAGCCTGCCTACTTTCAATACAGAATGTATTCTTACATCCGGTAGACAAATTTTTGTAAACATTACTCAAAGTTTATCGCATTCCTAAAATGTCCGATTCGATGGAAAATCGAACGTGTTCAAAACGTTCGCCGTTAATCACTAGTCAGTGGGCGTTTGACGATCGAAAAAAAATTCAGTCGTTTTTTCGATGGTTCCTTTCTAACGGGAACATTATTATTATTTTTGTTATTTTAAGGCGAAAAGTACGTTAAGGCTATTATCTATCGCCTCACTAAATGTAAGTGTGAGTGACAAGTGTTAAAGTCGTAAGTGTAGTGTTGTAAGTGTAAGTGTTTGTTAGACTCGGGTACCGCGAGAGACTTCTAAATCCTCTCAATAGGTGCAACTAGTCTGCACCACCCTGCGGGGCATACAGATATCTAGTATATAGTATAAATAAAATAAAATATCTTCTCCTGGCATTATCAGTCCAGCAATATCAAAGTATGTACGCGGCAGTCGCAATATTCTATCAACAAAAATTTGATGAGGTTAATACATTTGTCAAAATGTATACCTTTGTTGGATTAGAAAAAATCTCTTTTCCTGGTATTATCAGTCTTGCAATCTCAAAGTGTAAACAGTATGCTACAGTTTCAATCCACAAAGGTTCGATGAGGTTAATAACTACATTTTTCAACATTTATACCTTTGGTGGATTAGAAAAAATCTCTTTTCCTTGTATTATCAGTCTTGCAATCTCAAAGTGTATACAGTATGCTACAGTTTCAATCCACAAAAGTTCTATGAGGTTAATAACATTTGTCAAAATTTATACCTTTGTTGGATTAGAAAAAATCTCTTTTCCTTGTATTATCAGTCTTACAATCTCAAAGTGTATACAGTATGCTACAGTTTCCATCCACAAAGGTTCGATGAGGTTAATAACATTTGTCAAAATTTATACCTTTGTTGGATTAGAAAAAATCTCTTTTCCTTGTATTATCAGTCTTGCAATCTCAAAGTGTAAACAGTATGCTACAGTTTCAATCCACAAAGGTTCGATGAGGTTAATAGGTATATTTGTCAAAATTTATACCTTTGTTGGATTAGAAAAAATCTCTTTTCCTTGTATTATCAGTCTTGCAATCTCAAAGTGTAAACAGTATGCTACAGTTTCAATCCACAAAGGTTCGATGAGGTTAATAAGTACATTTGTCAAAATGTATACCTTTGTTGGATTAGAAAAAATCTCTTTTCCTGGTATTATCAGTCTTGCAATCTGAAAGTGTAAACAGTATGCTACAGTTTCAATCCACAAAGGTTCGATGAGGTTAATAAGTATATTTGTCAAAATTTATACCTTTGTTGGATTAGAAAAAATCTCTTTTCCTTGTATTATCAGTCTTGCAATCTCAAAGTGTATGCAATATGCTGCAGTTTCCATCAACAAAGGTTCGATGAGGTTAATAACTACATTTGTCAAAATTTATACCTTTGTTGGATTAGAAAAAATCTCTTTTCCTGGTATTATCAGTCTTGCAATCTCAAAGTATATACAGTATGCTACAGTTTCAATCCACAAAGGTTCGATGAGGTTAATAAGTATATTTGTCAAAATTTATACCTTTGTTGGATTAGAAAAAATCTCTTTTCCTGGTATTATCAGTCTTGCAATCTCAAAGTAAATACAGTATGCTACAGTTTCAATCCATAAAGGTTCGATGAGGTTAATAACATTTGTCATTTATACCTTTGTTGGATTAGAAAAAAATTCTTTTCCTTGTATTATCAGTCTTGCAATCTCAAAGTGTATACAGTATGCTACAGTTTCAATCCACAAAAGTTCGATGAGGTTAATAACATTTGTCAAAATTTATACCTTTGTTGGATTAGAAAAAATCTCTTTTCCTTGTATTATCAGTCTTGCAATCTCAAAGTGTATGCAATATGCTGCAGTTTCCATCAACAAAGGTTCGATGAGGTTAATAACTACATTTGTCAAAATTTATACCTTTGTTGGATTAGAAAAAATCTCTTTTCCTGGTATTATCAGTCTTGCAATCTCAAAGTATATACAGTATGCTACAGTTTCAATCCACAAAGGTTCGATGAGGTTAATAAGTATATTTGTCAAAATTTATACCTTTGTTGGATTAGAAAAAATCTCTTTTCCTGGTATTATCAGTCTTGCAATCTCAAAGTAAATACAGTATGCTACAGTTTCAATCCATAAAGGTTCGATGAGGTTAATAACATTTGTCATTTATACCTTTGTTGGATTAGAAAAAATCTCTTTTCCTTGTATGATCAGTCTTACAATCTCAAAGTGTATACAGTATGCTACAGTTTCAATCCACAAAAGTTCGATGAGGTTAATAACATTTGTCAAAATTTATACCTTTGTTGGATTAGAAAAAATCTCTTTTCCTTGTATTATCAGTCTTACAATCTCAAAGTGTATACAGTATGCTACAGTTTCAATCCACAAAGGTTCGATGAGGTTAATAAGTATATTTGTCAAAACTTGTGCCTTTACTGGGGTATAAGTATTCTCTTTTGGCATAATCAGTTTTGCAATTGCAAAGTACAGTCTGAACGCCCTGACCGCGAGAGGTTCAACGAGGTTTATATATACTGAATTGTCAAAACCTGCAACTATTTTGGGGTACAAATATCCTCTTCTCCTGGTGTCATCAGTCCTGAGTTTAACGCGTTGGTTACAAAAGACTTGTTATTTTAAGGCGAAAAGCACATTGAGGTTATTATCGCCTCCCTAAATATGTGAGTGTAAAGTGTTAAAGTCGTAAGTGTAGTGTTGTAAGCGTGCGTGTTAGACTCGGGTACCGCGAGGGACGTCTAAATCCTCTCAAAACGTGCAACTAGTCAACGTTATTTTTGTCAAGGGAAATAGACTTGCAGACTTTCTTCACTTGTTATTTAATTATTTGAACAATCACGGCACGAATCTGTCTCGCTGACGTGATGGAAGCGAATTTCCGAGAAATATTTCTTTTTATCTGAACCTTTTTTTTGGAATTCCGTTTTCACCGAAGCTGCGTGAAAACGTCACGCATTTTAAATTACGTTGGAAATACGAAAACGAACCCCTGACCGCCGTCAAATTGTATTAATTATAACGAATTTTGAAAATCCAAAATTAATGCGGTTTTTGACGGTGGTAAAACCAGAATTTCAACGAAATTTAAGACATAAATTTTGGTTTTTTTAAAGT